>HG995363.1:7973564-8292878 GCA_905333045.1 Lysandra bellargus | reverse complement strand
CTAACCTAACCTAACCTAACCTAACCTAACTAACCTAAACCTAACCTAACCTAACCTAACCTAACCTAACCTAACCTAACCTAACCTAACCTAACCTAACCTAACCTAACCTAACCTAACCTAACCTAACCTAACCTACCTAACCTAACCTAACCTAACCTAACCTAACCTAACCTACCTAACCTAAACCTAACCTAACCTAACCTAACCTAACCTAACCTAACCTAACCTAACCTAACCTAACCTACCTAACCTAACCTAACCTAACCTAACCTAACCTAACCTAACCTAACCTAACCTAACCTAACCTAACCTAACCTAACCTAACCTAACCTAACCTAACCTAACCTAACCTAACCTAACCTAACCTAACCTAACCTAACCTAACCTAACCTAAATAAACCTAACCTAACTAACCTAACCTAACCTAACCTAACCTAACCTAACCTAACTACCTAACCTAACCTAACCTAACCTAACCTAACCTAACCTAACCTAACCTAACCTAACCTAACCTAACCTAACCTAACCTAACCCTAACCTAACCCAACCTAACCTAACCTAACCTAACCTAACTAACCTAACCTAAACCTAACCTAACCTAACCTAACCTAACCTAACCTAACCTAACCTAACCTAACCTAACCTAACCTAACCTAACCTAACTAACCTAACCTAACCTAACCTAACCTAACCTAACCTAACCTAACCTAACCTAACCTAACCTAACCTAACCTAACCTAACCTAACCTAACCTAACCTAACCTAACCTAACCTAAACCTAACCTAACCTAACCTAACCTAACCTAACACCTAACCTAACCTAACCTAACCTAACCTAACCTAAACCTAACCTAACCTAACCTAACCTAACCTAACCTAACCTAACCTAAACCTAACATAACCTAAACCTAACCTAACCTTAACCTAACCTAACCTAAACCTAACCTAACCTAAACCTAACCTAAACCTAACCTAACCTAACCTAACCTAACCTAAACCTAACCTAACCTAACCTAACCTAACCTAACCTAACCTAACCTAACCTAACCTAACCTAACCTAACCTAACCTAACCTAACCTAACCTAACCTAACCTAACCTAACCACTAACCTAACCTAACCTAAAACCTAACCTAACCTAACCTAACCTAACCTAACCTACCTAACCTAACCTAACCTAACCTAACCTAACCTAACCTAACCTAACCTAACCTAACCTAACCTAACCTAACCTAACCTAACCTAACCTAACCTAACCGACAATTTCCGATACCCTCAGGAGCGCCACAAACCTGAGGGTATCGGAAATTGTCGGATCCGCCGACAACTGAATGGAAATACAGTACAAACCCCTTCAGGGAAACTATAAGACACAAAAACGTAAATTATATAAAATCTTTAATACGAATTCCGACTGTAACCGACGCAAGATCGATATTATAAAGAAAGAAATAAATTAATTTTAAAAATAAAATAAATAGAGCACGGGCCACCTAGGCCTGTGGACAGAAAAAAAAAAAAAAAAAAAAAAAAAAAAAAAAAAAAAAAAAACCTAACCTAACCTAACCTAACCTAACCTAACCTAACCGTACTATCCTACATGATTTCCCGTCGATCATCTCTTCGCCCAGTTCCTCGTATCTTCTCCTCTTCATGGTCGTCCTTGTTGTGCTGCCTTTAAGTATGAGAGCCAGCCCAGGTGAAATGGCGACTCTCTTATTACCAACGGTGGAGCAGAAACTTATTCCCAGTCTTTCATAGCTATTATTCATGAACAGAACCACTTTCCTTGTTCTGATCGAAGGTGTTCCACTCTCTCCCTCTCTTAACCATCTCAGCATATTGAACTGAGGAGCTGCCGTTCTCTGTTGGAGTGGAACACTGGGGTCCGTGGGTTCTGTTCTCTGAAGGATACTATTTGTGCTGTCTGTACTTTGTTGGTCTTGGAACCTCTTTTTCGCGATATTGAAAATCTTGTCGATGTAAGCCAGGAACACTTCTTTGGCGTGCTGGTCCTCCAAATATGTATGTACTTCCACTTCCTGTAGGTTGGTGTTCATCTGTTGCTCTGCATCGTACCTTTGGTGCAGGAAGCGGGGACAGTCGAAGATAATGTGCCATACCGTTTCTTCAATGTCTGGATCGCACTCGCATCCTGGGCTTCCGATCAGTTTGAAGCGGTGCAGGTAATGAGCAAATGCACCGTGTCCGGTCATGGCCTGGATACGGGTGGGTGTGAGAGTTGTTGTTCTTACGAATCGGTATGACTTCTGTATGTCGGGCAAGAATCTTTTCGTGGTTCCTCCGGTATCCGCATTCGTATATCTGTCCTGCCATTTTTGTATTGATTCCTTTCGGATCTTCCTCTTTATGTAGGACAGCGGGATTTGATCGTAGTCCGGGATTTCTTTGGTGTTCAGAGCCGCTTGTTTTGCGAGCTCATCCGCTCTTTCATTCCCGGTCGTCCCTACGTGTGCGCGGAGCCAGAAGAATCTCACTCTTCTACCCTCTTCTTCGATGTCCTTAAGGCACCTTTTAATGTCCGCCACTAATTGAGTTTTGGGCTTGGGATTCCGAATTAGTTCTAGCGAAGATCTTGAGTCGCTTAAGATGTTAACTTCCTTATGTTCGGTTTCCTTTACCATCTCTACTGCCTTGTAGAGGGCGAACATCTCTGACTGAAACACTGTGCAGTTTTGATCGAGCGACAGTCTGGTGTAGTTGACTTCTTGCCCGTTCTCCCACCATGATATTGCTGCCCCTGTTTTCCCCTCGATCTTACTACCATCCGTATAGATCTGGGGGCCTCTGATGTTATGCTTTTCTATGGTCGGGGGCTCCATGTCTTCCAGCTTCTCGAAGGTGGTGATAGTGAAGTCGGAAGGGTGGGGTAGCGTGAGGACGTCGCAGGTCTTCTGCAGCGTCTTTCCGGGCGGAACGTAGTCGCTCGATATTCCTTTCTTGGTTTTGTAAAGAGCTGCCGCTTCGTGTATTCTGATGTCCAGCGGCAGCAATCCTGCCAGTGCCAGTGTGGATGTTAATGAGGCTGTCCTGTAGGCTTTGCAGATCTTGATTGCAAAGCTTCTCTGTATGGAGTCCAGCAACGCCTTGGTCTTGTTTAGGTCTGCGGCTGGGGCCCAGACACTCGCGGCGTACAGGATGATTGGCTCAATCACTGATATATAAATGGTTCTAATAATTTCTCCGTTTAACCCCCACGTCACCTTGGCGGAGTGTGCAATCTGCTTATAGATGTTTGCAGCTTTCTTGCAGACTGCCGCCACGTGTGAGGTGAAGGTGAGGGTACGGTTTATGGTGACGCCCAGAAGCTTAATTTCGTCCACGAGGTTGATATTGGTTCCGGACATCTCTATTTGGGGGGCTGTCAGCTTTAACTTTCTGGTTAGCAGCATCGCGTTTGTTTTGTGAGCTGCAAACTTCAGCTTGTTTTGCTCTCCCCATTTTTCGACGATTCGGAGCGCGCGGTTTGCTTTTTCCTCTATGGCGTCAATGCAATCCTCGGAGAAAATCAGTGTAATATCGTCGGCAAAGGCTTTAAAGTCTATTTGGCGTCTGCATAGTTGGTCGAGCAGTGGGTTAAGTAAGATGTTCCAGAAGGTTGGTCCACCTGTTGATCCTTGGACGCAACCTTTGTTTGTCCCCTTTGCACTCTTCTTGCCGGCGTAGTTAACTTCGATACTGCGATCTTGAAGGTATGAGCCGATCATCCTGTATATGTTGGAGGGGCATCCTTTTCTTATCAGCTGGTGCTTCAACGCTGGCCACCACGCATTGTCGAATGCGCCTTCTATGTCTAGTGAGACTAGGAGGACGATCTTCTTCTTCTGTACTTCCTCCTTGACTTGGTTCACTAGACTGAATAGCGCATCTTCTGTGCTTCTTTGCGGGATGAAGCCGAACTGGTTCTTGTTCAGCGCAGGGAGTATGTGCCATTGGACTCTGGTGATCATAAGTTTTTCCACAATCTTTCCCAGGATGGATAGTAGTCCAATGGGTCTGTACGACTTAGGGTGAGTGTAATCTTCTTTACCCGGTTTTTTGAGGATGACTACATGTGCCTTTTTCCATTGTGATGGAAAGTGTCCTAGTTCCAGGCATTTATTCGCTATTTCCAGGAACACCTCCGGTGCACACATGATTGCCTCGCTGCAGATGTCCGATGTGAGGCCGTCGGGACCTGGAGCCTTCCCTGGATTTAGTGACGACAGGATTGACTCCAGTTCTGCCATTGTGAATGGTGGGTCATCCTCTGCTAGTTGTTCGACCGGGTAGTGTGCCCTTATGGTTTTGTGGTATTGGGAATCGGTTTCTTCAGAGTCATCGGGGTAAAATGTTTCGGCCAGTAGGTCCGCGGATCTTTGTGGACTTAGCGTGTTACCTCCTGTATCTCTAAGTAACACGTTTTCCTGGTTTCTTGCTGTCTTCCCAATGATTCTGTATATCCCGTCCCACATGCTTTCTTTCTCTTGAGTCGCACAGAACTCCTTCCAGCTGTTTGTTTGTGCCTCCTCCATTTTCTTTCTATACTCTTGTTTTGCGGCTCGGTATTCTTCGATGACGTGATCTTTCCTCGATGGTGCCGCGTTTTTTATCCGTCTTTTCTTCCTCAGGACGTCCTTTTTGAGGTGTTCTAAGGACTTGTCCCACCATGGCGGCACTGGTTTGCCTTTGTAAGTACCTATCTTCGGAATAGTTTCTTCACAAACTTCCTGGATGTTGTTTATATAGGTACTTACGGCATCTTCCAAGTCGTTGGCTGTCTTTATCGACTCCTTTATGGCATCCTTGCTTAAGTTGGTGTCCACCAGAGACTTGTTGAATTTCTCCCTGAACGCTGACCACTTCGCTTTTTTGGTGTTGTACCTCCGGGTTGTTGGTCGCGGGAGTGGTTGAAGTTTCCCTTCGACCCTGATCCGGAAGGTGATTGCGTTGTGGTCTGATGTTGTGGCGTCCCGGGTAACTCGCCAGTTCTCCACCTTCGCTAGCATCGGCAGGCTGCACGCTGTCACGTCGACTATGCTCGTGTACATCCTGCCGTTTCTCTCCGTTTCGAAGGTGGGCGTGTCTCCGGTGTTAAGGATGTGGAAGTTCATCTCATCGAGGAACGTGGAGTAGGCCTGGCCCCTCTGATCTTCTGTGGCGCTTCCCCACCAATGACTCCACGCGTTTACGTCACCTGCCACTATTACATTCTGAGTAGAAAGTTTGCCAATAGTGTTCCTGACTTTATTTATATTGTTGTTTATATCTTTATCTCCCTCGAAGTATACCGATATTAACCCAAGCTCTAGGCCCGCCACTTTGATGGTTACCACTGCCTCGGTCTCCGTGACCAGTTGCGGATCGTGCAACACCTCAATGGTGTCGCCGAATATCACGACAGCGGCTTTGTTGGGCCCTCCCCTATTTAGGGTGCACTGTATGACTTGCGTCCCTGGGGGTTGTTTTAGGGTACCTGCACTTCCTACGTAGGGTTCTTGAAGTAGGGCTATGGAGATCTTTTGTTCAGTAGCCACCCGTAACAGCTCTAGAGTGGCCGTTTTCGATCTCTGCAGGTTTGCTTGGATTATCTTAATGTGTTTCGGCGACTTCGTGGGAGATTCTGTCGCGTTGTCTGTGCTGTCGCCCTTAGCACAAGTAGGATATCTTTGATCTGGCTATGTTGTCCCATTTGTGCCGCTCCGTACACTCACTGCTGAATGCGATGTGTGCAGTGTCGAGCGGCGATGTTGGTTTGGAGGCAACTTTGCAATTGAAGCAGGTAGGCGGGTTCTTTGCTTTCCTGTCCTCGCAGTTGTCCCAGTCGTGGGAGTCTTGGCCGCAGTAACTGCAGCGGCCTTTCTCCTCCTCGCAGATCTTCTTTGTGTGCCCATAGCCCAGGCATTTGGCACACTGGATGAGGGGAGATTGATCTTCAACTGGTCTTCGTTGGAGATCAATGTAGACTTTTCCCGCTTCCAGGAACTTTTTGTGAAGGACGGGAGACACTTCCAGCACTACATGGCACTCTTGTGTGTTTCTGGCCCTCTTCCTGTATTTAATCCTACATGTGCCTTCTTCGTTTCCGACGCCGGCGAACACTTGTTTGTTTTGAGCCTTTAAGTGCTCTATTAGTTCGGCGTCGGTGTGGTACGACAGCACGTTTTTGATTATTAGTAGCGGGTTATTTTGCCGCGCTCGTTCCTGCTTGAGTCGGTCGCAATTCTTTAATCTGTCAGTGATGAGGTCTAGATCTTCTTTATTTCCGCAACTTAGGATGATCTTTTGGTTTCTTACCTTTCTTAGGCTATCTACCCTAGCACCTGTTTTTCTGAGGTCTAGCACTGTTCGAATTAGCTTTAAGGTTTTGTCACAGGTGTCATTCTTATCTTTGGATGCTATGATAACACTGTGCTGCTCTCTCCTCTGAGGTGGTGGTGGAGGTTTCTTGAGAGCAGCAGCGTAAGTTGGTGGGTGCATTGCCTGTTTCTTTATCATCTCTACTAGTGCGAGCTCCGTTCCTAGACTATTAGTCTAGTAATCCTAGTTCCTAGACTATGCGTATGCCAACGAGTATGCCCTCAAAACCATCAGAGGGCAGAGGACACCAGCCACCAACAGGTGGTTAGCATAAAATATTACAAGCCTCACCCAGCGAGCGGGACCGGCATGGACCAACACCCTTTAACATCCCAAAAACTCCACCCAGCTTTGGTGACCCCTCAACACCCGAGCCAATGCCAGAACACCGAAAGGCAAAGGGTGGACGCAAAATCGAGAGGGAAGTGGGAAATGCCGTACCCACCCACTGGGCTTCAACTGAGGTCCAAACTAAACCATCAAGAAGATGACATCACCCCGGAAGATCAAAACTTCGAAGACAGCCCAGTCAAGAAGATGACTTCCGGGGAGACGACAACAGCTATCAACCAGATGGCCAACATTATAAAAAACCCTCAACAACATCTGAGGGTACGACACTTAGAGCCCCTTCAGGGCAAACTACTGAATGTTTGACGCGTATGTATGTTGCTTGAAATTACAATGAAAAGAAAATGAACAAAATATTAAATATAACAAGAACACGGGCCACCTAGGCCTGTGGACAGGAAAAAAAAAAAAAAAAAAAAAAAAAAAAAAAAAAAAAAAAAAAACCTAACCTAACCTAACCTAACCTAACCTAACCTAACCTAACCAGTTCCGCTCCGACCGTGGCCAGAGCAACACGCAAAATCGCGCGCACCGCATTTTAAATCAGTTTACGCGGCCAAAAGTGACAAAGTGAAGTGTGTGATATATCAATCGACGCGGAAAAAAGTGAGGAGTTGAGTAGTGAAAACCGCGTCGAAATCGGATTGACCTACGTGGAAAAAACGCGGAAAAACCCGATTTTTCGGCCACTTCTAATCTTCAACCGCGTGCGGCGCGCGATTTGTCGCGGCGACCCCCCCGTCTCTTCACTCCCAGCGACGTGCAAGGTTCCTGAGCTGCTTCTCCCAAAAAATCAGATTTTTCTGGTAGTTGGTTGAGGAGCAGCAGCCCAAAAACCAGGAGAGGACGCAGAGGCGCGTGCGCGGTGAAGTGCAGGGGAGGAACTTGACATATACCACTCGAAGCGGAACAACTGGGGCTAAATAGAGCCGTTTTCCAAATTCAAATCGGACTAGTAGATTCGGAGATAAACGGCTTTTAAGAAGTGCCAAAATTTAGGACACCTGGATCTCGGAATCTAGAGCGACGACCTAGGACTTTTATAATTTTCTTCTGTGGGACTCTGCAAGTACCTGCTGTGTGGAAAATTTGGTAGTGATCTGGCAGTTGGTTTCGCCGGAAAATCGAAAAAACTAAAAAAAAAAATCTAGACTGCGATCTACGCGGTCTAGATTTGCAGGAGACCAGCGGACCGACATCAGGCACCCTCACCGGCAGTCAGCAGCTCCGGGTACTAAGTTAAGTGACATTTATAAACATTTTTGTGAGTGAAAAGTAGACTAATTTTAAACATTTATTTTGACAGACTTCTAGTAAGGCTAGGAAGCCTTAATTTGATATAGATATAGCTCTTTTTATATACTTTTAAAATAAAAAAGCCCCGTTAAATTTTAGTTAGTCATTTAAGTTTTAATTAGTATTTAAGAAGTAGTGAAATTCCATATTGAAAAAACACGGAGGCCGTGCCACGCCCACAGTTAAGGAATTTCGCTTATTGCAGCCCCAATACCCTAGATACCTAAAGAACATAACTTTCAAAGTATTGAGTAGACAGCATTTGATATAATTACAAAATTTCAACTTAATCCAGTCGGTAGTTTGGCAGTAATTAAAAATTTACGTAAAATTTTCATGACGTCAGGATTTAAACTAGGTCACGGGAATTAGGGTTGCAAATGACGAAGTTTTCGCCGGTCGAGAACTATTTTGCAATATTATTTTAGTTGTCTCAACATACTTTTATTTAGGTAAATCTGTAGTTAAACTTAAAAATTCAGTAGGATAAATAAACCATTAAAAATCTTAATTAAGGGACACATATTAATTTAGTAATATTTGGCTAAACAAATTGTAAAAAACGTTTAGATAACATAAAAAATTAAAAGTTTAAGACCCCCTGGGATCTGTAGCCGGCCCGGCGTGTTGCCCGGCGTCGAAAACCGCGTCCTTCCTTGGCGTCTGGTTTCAGAGTTATAGGCCTTCAAACTTTTCCAAAATGGCGGACGAAACGTCAAAGTTCGTCTTTTTTGGCCTATAACTCCGTCAGCTTTTATTTGCCCAGATCGCGGTTTCCTTCTAGGGGGGGTATCCGTACCTGATCTAGGTGGTGGGGGGTGAATTTGGGGGGGTTGCAATTCCCCCCTTTTTCCCCTTTTTTATCAATCCGATTGATTCTTCTCGTTGAGCCCTTTTCAATGATGTGTCGCACACCTCTGTCCAATTTCTAGATCGGGAGTAAAAGGCCTTCGAAGCTTTCCAAGATGGCCGTCAAAATGGCGGCCAAATCGTTTTTCGGCTCTAGCTCCCTTTCCCGATGTCCTAGAGAGGCGTGCGAGGGCTTGTTTGCTTCGGCTTGGTTTCGGCCGTCTGCTCCCTGTGCCTCCTTCTTTTTATTCCCTACTGTTCCTGTCTTATTCAGATTTTTTACCTTTTTCGGTGTATCTACTGTTCTGGTGGGGCTAGAGGCACGCGGTTTTGGGCGTTGGGTTAGGGACACGTGCGGGCAGCCTCTGGTGGGACTTTGACGTCTATGACTGGTCTCTGGTCTTCGCTGCAGCCGCTTTTCAGGAAAAGTGGTTTTTCCCAGTTTTCACCGGGTTAAAGTTCCGAACCACCTACCTTTTTGTAGCGGGCTGCTTTAATACCTATTTAAGCCAACTAAATCCGTCGTCTAATCCCCCGCGTCTGAAGAGGCGCCTCCGCTCCAGGGGTTTCAATATTCTATTTTGTATTTGCTATCACTTACTTATGATCCCAAAAATTTTTCTTATTGCGGAATATTTGTGTTCCTGTGGACTACCTTCTGAAACAATTCTCACTATCACTATCTCTATCACTCAGACCTTTGTTTCACTGACCTCGTGGTGACGCCAATTATTAAAATACAAGGTCAAACGTATTTCCCGTAGGTCTATAATTCTAAAAATCACTATACTAAGAAGGGTCACTGTCCCCTACAATGTCCACTTTGTTACACACTTATCCTAATACTGCAGCGTCTTTTATCGCACTTTAAAGTTTAAAACTTTTGTCACTTACAGTTTTTTGCACTTTTCAAAGTTTTTTCGAACTATTTAAGGCGCGTTCGATGTACGTGTAGGCGGTACTAAACGCGTCGTTTGGTATATCACACTTGAAAATCGGTTAAGGATTTACCACTTTTTTCGATTTTTGACGGCGGTAGCGTACTGCTAAGGTTGTCCCCGGTGAGTACTTCCAGTACCGAATACTGCAGGCCAACCTCCAGCGGAGCCAAATCGCCACAAGGGAGCTAATGCTCGAAGCCACCAAGCGTAAGGCATGTGTAGCGCTGCTGCAAGAGCCCTACATAGGTGGGCCCCGGAGTATGAGGACACACAACGGAGTGAGGGTCTACCAGAGCGATGGGGAAGGGGACGGTGTTGTCAAGGCGTGTGTTGCAGTATTCGACGACACGTTGGACGTCGAGCTGCACGCGCGCCTCAGCAACAACAACATTGTTGTGGCCACCCTCCGAACCAAAGCCTGGGAGATGGTTGTAGTGTCCTTCTACTTCGAGCCCGATAAGCCTGTGGGGCCCTACCTGGACCATCTTATGAGGATGGGAAGGGAGTTGGGATCCGATAAGATGGTCTTGGGAGGCGACGCCAACGCAAAGAGCCCGTGGTGGAGTGGCGATGTGGAAGACCCGCGAGGAAGGGAAGTGTCTGCTGTACTGGAAGCAATGAGCTTACACATACTCAACACTGGAGACATACCTACGTACGACACCGTCAGAGGGGGTAAAAGGTACACCAGCTTCGTGGATGTGACAGCGTGCTCCGACGATCTGCTGGACCGAGTGGGTGACTGGAGGGTAGAGGAGGGTCTGACGAGCTCAGACCACAACACAACGGCATTTCCTTCGGCATCACACAACATAAATCCACAGGCACGAACATAATACGTACCACACGCATCTTTAACACTCATAAGGCAAACTGGACTCAGTTTCGTGAGAAACTAACCCAGTTGATGTCAGACAGACAATTGACTGTACAAGCGATAAACTCAATACACAGCACACTACAAATAGATGACGCAATAGACAGCTACACACAAGCCATAACACAGACATGCAGAGACACTATGCCGACCAAAAAACACACGCAGAAATTCACCTTGTCGTGATGGAATGATGAGCTCGCGCAGATGAAGAAGGAGGTCGCCACGAGGAAACGCAGGATCCGGAACGCAGCGCCTGATCGCAGAAACCGCGTAGTCGGGTTGTACCTGGAAGTGAAAGAGAAGTATGAAAAGGCAGTGAAAGAGGCTCAGGTAGCGAGCTGGAAGGAGTTTTGCCGAAAACAGGATAGGGAGGGGGTCTGGAAGGGCATCTACAGAGTGCTGAACAGAGTTGGAGGGAGGGAGGAGGATCTGCCCCTAACAAGGGGCAGTGAGACCCTCGACGCCCGAAGCTCCGCAGAATTGTTGGCGGAGACCTTCTACCCCACAGACCTGGAAAGTGATGAAAGCGAGAAACATCGGTGGACGCGCCGGCGTGCGGAGTCCTTGGACTCCGAACCGCCGACGGGCCCGGACGACCCTTCTTTCATCATGAAGGAGTTGAAGAGAGCCGTAAGGTCCTTCAACCCCAAAAAGGCCCCCGGTGCGGATGGTCTCACGTCTGACATCTGCCAGCACGCTGTGGATTGTAACCCGGAATGGTTCCTTGCCCTGCTGAATAGGTGCCTCACTGTCGGCTACTTTCCCGAGAAGTGGAAGCAGGCGACAGTGGAAAGCCGGGCAAGGAATCATACCGAGTACCAAAAGCCTATCGACCGATCGGCCTCCTACCTGTTCTTGGCAAAATCTTCGAGAAGATGCTGGTAGCCCGACTTAGGTTCTACCTGTTACCCAAAATAAGCCCCAACCAGTATGGCTTCATGCCCCAAAGGAGCACCGAAGACGCCCTCTATAGGTTGGTGAACCACATCAGAAAGCTGAGGGAGGAGAAGTAAATTTCTGTTGTGGTATCGCTGGACATAGAGGAGGCCTTCGATAGTGCTTGGTGGCCGGCCATAAAGGTTCGGTTGGCTGAAGTTGGGTGTCCGGGGAGCCTGAGGCGGGTGTTCAGTAGCTACTTGAGCGGCAGAAGAGTGAAAGTGAGATATGCTGGAGTGGAGGTTGACAAGGGGACCGACAAGGGGTGCGTACAGGGGTCCATCGGTGGACCGATCCTGTGGGACCTCTTGTTGGACCCCTTGCTAACTTTGCTAGAAGATATGGAGGTTTTTAACCAGGCTTTCGCAGACGACATTGTGTTGGTATTTGAGGGGGAATCGGCCTTAGAGATCGCTACGAAGGCAAATAAGGTGCTAGAAGAGATTAGAAAGTGGGGAGTAGCAAACAAGCTGAAATTTGCCCCCCACAAGACATGTGCACTACTATCCACTCGAAGATTGAAGTATGACGTGCCGCGACTCGTTATGGGGGGTGTCCACCTTAATTATTACGATGAAATAAAAGTACTAGGCCTAACCATAGACAGCGGCCTAACATTCAACTCCCATGTAAGTAACGTCTGCCAAAAGGCAATAACGCGCTATAAACAGCTGGCGAAAGCTGCTAGAGTAGGATGGGGGCTTAACCCCCAGATAGTTAAAATTATATATACCGCGGTAGTGGAACCGACTGTCTTGTATGCATCAGCAGCGTGGGCACCCACCGTGGAAAAGATGGGGGTCCAAAAAAGGCTAAACACCGTTCAACGGGGTTTTGCCCAAAAGATCTGCCGAGCATATCGAACCGTCTCCCTGAACTCTGCAATGCTGTTGGCTGGGATACTCCCTCTTGATCTCAGAATACTCGAAGCATCGAGGCTTTATGAGGCCAAGAAGGGAGTACCACACCCGGTGCTAAGAGACAGGGAGGTGGAGCGAATGGCTCCTGCGATTGAGGACCCACATCCGGCAGAGCAGGTAGAGCTGAGGTTCGGGTTGGTAGATGAGGACTTGGTTAACAGCCACTTCCATAGGATCTATACGGACGGCAGTAAGATTGAGGGTCGAGTCGGAGCCGCACTCTCCATATGGAAGGGTGTTCGAGCGCGTACATCCCTAGCGCCTCTGCACGGCTACATCACTACAGCGGGGCGCGGGGGGAACGTTCCCGCTTGCGGCGCGGGCCGCGGCGAGACTCGACGCTCGTTCACTTGCCTAGGCGACAGGCGCGCGCGCACACCGCACACGGGTCACACCGCTGACCGCCATATTTCTTTGTATATTTGTTATAAGTAATGTAAATTGGACCTATTTATGCATACCGGACTCAACTCGCACGATGACAGTTCTGAGAAAAAGCCGTTTTTATTAAAATTGTGTATTCTTTAAAACTGATTGTTATTTTAAGTAAAGTTAATTTACAATAGTATATTTGGTAATTTATTCTATGCGTACTAACATAAATATGTTGAAAATTACTACTATTTCCAACAAAAATTAAACAAAAACAGGAGGGTTCCTTGTAGGAAAACTATATTAGTGTGGGATACATATAATCCAAAGCGAACCATCTTTTTAGATTTATTACACAAGTCAACAGGATTTTCGTGCATGAGATCTGTGCACCCGATTTGGATGTCTAAGATCTAATTAGTAATAGAAACAACGATTTTAACTTATAAAATTTGCTTTTAAATAAACTGAGGCCTCATTAACTTTCAAATTTTGAAGAAAACCGGCATTTTTTTCTTTCGGCTATGTAGTAATAGAATTAAATATATATTCATTATTTTTTAGTTTATATTGTTGCTTATATTCCCAAAAAAAAGATTGAAATGAAAAAAATATATAATTTAGATTTAAAACTCAATATTTTTTTGTATCTAGGTGAGCATATCCTAAATATATCTTGTTGTATGCTTCGGCAGTAAGTACCTACCTGATATAATGTGGGGCTCCTACTTTTTTCTGGTTTTTACAAGGATGTTTAAAACTAGATGATGCCTGCAACTCCGTTTCGCCAAAACTCGTTTATCGTGCGGGAACCGTACATTTTTCCGGGATGAATTGTCCTTTCCCGGTACTCAAAGTATCTGCATACCAAATTTCAGCAAAATCGGTTCAGTGGTTTGGGCGTGAAGAGATATCAAACAGACAGACAGATAGACAGACGGACAGACAGACAGACACACTTTCGCATTAGTAGTGATGGTTTCAAGCAACGTTGCAAAAATCTTAACGTAAAAAATAATAATAATAATACAAAAAATAATAGTAATGGAGTATCTTACATTGCCATTTTACAAAATAATGAGCCATTATCGGACCTTTATTGTCCATTAAATGCAAAGAATGTGTAATGTAAAATTTGTCCATTACATTACTGTAATAGACAAATTTTACATTACTCATTTAAAAGTATTGTAAGTATATAGTAGAAGAATCGTCCTTGAAGTTTTGATGTCTCCGATTTAGTCCAGATTCGGGGAGGGGGTAGCCGAGGTATTGCCTTTGAGATTGGAAGAAACCCCGTTCCTCTAGGCCTATTGGGAGCGGAGTTATGGCTACTTTTGTAAGACATTTGACAGTTGCCGAGCTGTCAATGTCAAAGTTTGAATGCTTGTAACTCGGCAACTATTTGTCCTGGATATGGGGTTCTTCGGCTTGTTCTTCCTGGATTTTTCTCCTCTATTCGATCCTGGCCTCAAAATTGAGACAAAATTTGATGTCTCAGATTTAGTTAAAATTCAGGGAGGGGGTAGCCGAGATGTTGCCTTTGATGTTAGAAGAAACCCCGTTCCTCTAGGCCTATTGGGAGCGGAGTTATGGCCGCTTTTGTTCGACGTTTGACAGTTGCCGAGCTGTCAATGTCAAACTTTGAGTGCTTATAACTCGGCAACTGTTTGTCCTCGATATGGGGTTCTTCGGCTTGTTTTTCCTGGATTTTTCCCCTCTATACGATCGTGTCGTAACGGTCTTGTGTGCGCAATACAAACGACCACTCTGGTTTCAATGAAACCAGGCCAGTTACGCAGGAGTAATTTTATAGTGCCCAAGTGTGTGCGCAATACACAAGAGCACTTTGGTTTCAATAAAACCAAGCCAGTTAAGCAGGAGTAATTTTATAGTGCCCAAGTGTGTGCGCAATACACAAGAGCACTATTCTTTACTCTCGTAACCCAACGAAGCGGAAGACCGACATGACTGGTGAGAGATCAGGTGCACGACCGACTTTTTACACGGGCACACACTTGGGCACTATAAAACTTTTTACTACTTATTAATTTTGCTCTATAATTTTTTATATTTGCTCTATATTTTTTTATTTTAATGGTACGGAACCCTTCATGCGTGAGTTCAACGCACACTTGACTGATTTCTTTTTAAATGTACCTAATTAAACAAAATATTTTTTTTTGGTTTTGTGTTTTTCTTTAGGCACGGTATGAAAATAATAATTTCTAAGTGTTAGCCACTGATATTGAATATAATTGCAAAAAACATGCAAATAACGATTCTTATTCTTCGTATTAGCACTTTTCTTACTAGGCCTAAAGAGAAAAAAAGAAAGCAATAAAATAACGTCTTAGCCACTGATTTTGAATATAAATATTACATAGGGTGAACATGACTAGTGATTGGACAGTAGTCAGTACTAGTCATTGGACACAGCACAAAAACATTATAATATTCATTAAGGTTGCTTTAATAGCTACCTGTTTATCTTTCAAATCAGGCTTTTTATTACTTTAAAAATGCAGTTTTTAAAGCAAACTTTATAAATAATATTGCGTTTTTGTGTTTTCTCCAATAACTGATACTATCTAATCACTAGTCGTTTTACCCTATCAAAGAATGGGATGTCTATTTTGTGTCGGGCCTGTGTCACAATGACCCGTGAGTCTTTGTAAAATATTAAGAACTAAGCCTTTTTTAATATGCAAACAGCAACAAAGTCGCATGATTCTACTTGCCTAATTAAAAAAAAATCGAGAGACCATGTACCTAGTTTGGATCTATGTAAAAAAAACAATACTCATTAATTTGTTAGTTGGTAACTTTGTTGTGAAAATGTTTTGTTCTGAAAAAATTGTTAGATTAGTATGATCTTCATAGGGTCGATAAAAGGGCCATTTTGGAATACTTCTGCATTATTAACTCAATTTTGGCAATGGTGTGGATTGGACTCATTTTGCATAAATAGGGTCAATTGTTAATACAGTTTTAATTTGTAACTATCCTTTTATTATGTCCCGCTGACAAAGGGTGAGGCCGAGACAAAGGCCGTCAAGCTTGCATTGCCGTCGTATTGCACTATCTACCAAGCCGAACTTCTAGCGCTCCAAAGATCTGTAACTGAAGTCTGCAAGAGTGGAATGGCAAAGGTCGGAATCCTCAGCGATTCCAGATCGGCTCTCCAGGCTGTCACTCTTAGTTCCCGTCATCCCCTGGCAGTGCAAACAAGGATGGCCCTCCGAGAAGCTGCATCGCAGAGGCGGGAGGTCTCCTTGTTTTGGATCAAGGCGCACTCGGGGTTGAGAGGGAATGAAAGAGTCGACGAATTAGCCAAGGAGGCCGCGCTGGGATTGAAGAGGAAACCCGACTACGATCAGTGTCCTGTTTCATTCGTCAAGCGTATCTTAAGAGAGGATACGATTGAGGAATGGGACAGGAGATACGAAGTGGGAGGGACGGCCGGAGTCACAAAGCTCTTCTTCCCAAGCGCTGCTGCTGCATACAAAATAGTCAGAAAAATAGACATCACACACTACACCACACAGATTCTGACTGGACACGGCGGATTCGCCTTCTACTTGCACAGATTCAAGTTGAAGGAGGATCCGTCGTGCCTATGTCAGCCAGGAGTTGAGGAGACGGTTCCTCACCTGTTATTCGACTGCCCAATTTTTGCTAGCAATAGATATGATATTGAGCAGAAATTCGGCCTACCATCCTAGGGGGAAAGAAGAGGGATATCTTCCTCTCGTTCTGTAAGAGGATTGTGGGTGTAGTCAATAAGATAAATTGTGATAAACTGTGATAATTAGTGTTAGGTTCCTTAGCGGTAAGTTTTTATTGTGATACTTCCCATCGTCAAAAAAAAAAAAAAAAGTTTAGTTGAATGTTGTGCTGTAGTTATATTATTGTATTATTGTTTTATTATTTATACTTGACATTTTAATTTGGAAAATATCTTAAAAAATTGGAATGTATTGTAATTACTATTGGAATTTTAAATTGGAATCCATACAACTTGAAAATTGAAATTGGAAATAATTTAAAGTGTACTTTTATCTGAAAACTTATTCTATAGTATTGGAATGAAGAAAATGAAAAAATTGTAATGATTGAATGTAAATAGATGAAGTAATGTAAAAAGTGACAAAAGATGTATCATGAAAACTGTTAACATATATTGTAGGAAATAAAACCTGAAATGTATGTAGCAATAAGAAAAGATGAATATAATATATAGAAAAAATAAAAAAGGAACAATAAAAAGAGAAAGAAATAAACTAAAAAAGATCAAAAGAAATAAAAGTAAAGAAACAGACCTAATTATGTTAGGAGGCCGAAAAAAAAAAAAAAACCTAACCTAACCTAACCCAACCAACCCGCAGCCGCCCAGAGCTCAAGAGCTTCTTGGCGGCTACGACTGGGAGGCGGACCCAACACGATCCGTCCCCCCGCGGCCCCTCTCTAATATGCCCAACCCGGACATCGCTGGCCAGGCACTCTCCATCTAGTAAATGTCCAGACCGGCGACGCGCAACTCCGCGCAAGCAGCCGGCCTCCCGATCTTTACTTCTTGAGGCAGGACGGTCCTGAGCCTCGCGGCAAAGTCCGCCTTCTTCCCGGCGTCCTGACCAGCGATGGTTAGGAGTCACCCTCCGGTTCGTGCGCGGCGGAAGCTCACCTGGGGAATGTCGAGTTCCCCTATGTTCACCGTCCGCTTGGCCGTCTCTAACGCCTTGGCGTACGTCATACCCGCCTGCTCGACCATCACCTCGATAGTGAGAGCGACGGCCGCAGTGGCGGGGACGCGGAGCCTCGGCTTCTTCCTCTTCTTGGGGGCGGCTGTGGATGGTGTAGCTGCCCATTTCTTCTTCTTAGGCCTACGTGGGCCAACGGTAGTCCACGGGTCCTCGGCGGGAGGGGCGTTGGTGTTCTGCCCCCCCTGCGCCGCCTCCTGAGCGGCCATTGATGGCTTCTGCTTTTTTCGGGCCTTTTTGCCCTCTCTTGCGGGGCAGCTGTCGCAGCAGGTGGCTGAGCCTTGTTCGCCTTGGCCGGTTTCCCTTTCGCCTTTGGCAGAGGGGGTCCCGGCACTTCTTCCTCCATAGGCACATCGACGATTGCGGGTACGGGTAGGATGTCAGTCCCGTCCGACGCCAGCGGTGGCCTCCGCCTCGGCTCCGGTAGGAGTCGGTCCTCGGGCCCGGCCAGCCTGACGTTTAGCATATTGCCGAAAGTCTCCACGTTGGCACGGGAGACCTCGGCCAATAGCTCGCGCACATCCTCTCCGGCAGTCTGCGAGGTCCGTTTACGCATCTCGTCCAGCTCCTGGCTGGTCGAAGGTTCGCCACTTGCTTTTCGAGACGCGCGTTCCGGGCCTCGAGCCTCTGTATCTCCTCTGATGAGGAGCGACTCCTCATCTCGTCGAAGACCATTGCGATGGTCGACACCGACTCCCTCAGGTACTTCTGGAAGGTTCCCTTAAGGTTGGCGGATTTCTTGTCTCTACAGTCCTCGCCATGTCAGCGCCCGTCTTCGCGCGGCGAGGGCAGAGCTGGTGATCTTCCACGTCCTCCTAGCCCTTCGCGCTGATTCGGCAACCTCCTCCTCGGCTTCTAGCCTGAGGGCCTCCTCCTTTTGCTTGTTGTAGTCGGCCTGCGCCTTAGCGTAGCCGACGTACTGGCCGGTTGTTGGTGGTCGGCCGCGTCCTCTTTTTGGTACAGGTGCCGTTTCCTTACTAGTAGACGGCCCTGCTTCGTCTTCATCCAGTAATCGCCTCTTGATAGTCACTACTTCACACCGCCACGGATCCGGAGGTAAAATAAAAAAAAATTAAAAAATTGTTTTATTTCTGAATAGATTTTTAAAAAATACTTTCAGAACGTTGATACTACTGGTGCCTACCACCGGTTCGGGAACTAACCCGGCGAGAAGAACCGGCATAAGAAACTCGCACGGGGTCCCACTTTTTACCAAAAAAGTGAGAAAAAAATTAATTTTTTTAAAATAAAATTTACAAAATTTGTAACTTAAAAATATACAATGTCAATTAACAATTAAATTACAAAATTATTGTAAGTCATATAATAATGTAGAAGTAGCCTTGCAAGCAGCCATCCTGCTCCCAAGATGTGCCATCGTTTATGAAATCATTGACCTTATAATAGGCTTTGGCACACAAACGCTCTTTGACTACTTTCTTAAATTTATTAATGGAAAGATTTTGAACGTTTTCTGGGATTTTATTGAAAAGGCGTACACATTGACCTTTAAAAGATTTACTGACTTTACTAAGTCTGATCACTGGCAAATCTAGCTTGTGCTTATTTCTGGTGTTTCTACAATGAATGTCACCTTTGGCTTTAAATTTACATATATTTTTTCTAACATATAATACATTATCCAAAATGTATTGAGAAGCTACTGTCATAATACCAATTTCTTTAAACTTTTCTCTCAAAGATTCAAATGTAGACATTTTGTAAATCGAACGTATAGCTCGCTTCTGCAGCACAAAAACAGTATTTATATCGGCAGCGTTTCCCCATAATAGGATACCATATGCCATTCTACTGTGAAAATAGCTAAAATATACTAATCGTGCAGTGTCTTCGTCAGAAATTTCCCTAATCTTTCTGACTGCATATGCTGCAGAACTGAGTCTATTTGCGAGTTTAGCAATATGAGGACCCCACTGTAATTTGCTATCTAGTGTAATACCTAAAAACACAGTAGTGTCCACCAAATTCATTTTCTCATCATTTAATAGTACATTGGTTTGAGCTTGCCGTACATCGGGCAAAGTAAACTTTAAACATTTAGTTTTAGTAGAATTCAAAAGTAAATTATTAACATTAAACCAATGTACTATTTTTGAAAGAGTACTGTTTACCTCGTCGTAATTAGACTGTTGTCTCTTCACTTTAAAAATAAGTGAAGTGTCATCAGCAAAAAGTACTATTTCATTATCATTGTCCTTAACTAGATAAGGTAGGTCATTTATGTAGTTGAGAAAAAGAAATGGGCCCAAAATAGATCCCTGTGGGACACCTAATTCTATTTTGGTTCCATTAGATCTCTTATTATTAATTTCTACCCTTTGAGTCCTATTTTTGAGGTAAAATGTCAAAAGGTTGAGTGCTGGTCTCTTATGCCATAGTGGTGCAATTTCCTGATTAATATAGCGTGTTCGACACAGTCGAAGGCCTTAGAGAGGTCACAGAAGACACCTAAGGCATCCTGTGATTCCTCCCAAGCTTCAAATATACTACAAAGAAGACCTATACCAGCATCCGTTGTGGAACGACCCTTAGTAAAACCGTATTGATTTCCGTGTAATAAATTATTTGAATTAAAATGTACCAATAGCTGTTTTAAAATTATCTTTTCAAATATTTTGCTAAGAGTCGGTAAAATAGATATAGGTCTGTAATTTGTCGGATCAGACTTAATTCCGCTTTAAATAAAGGTATAACCTTGCTGTGCTTCATTAAGTCAGGAAAAACACCATTCTCTATACAGTTATTAAAAATCATTGCTAGATGAGGAGCTATGATGTCAATTATTGATTTAATAATTTTTGTAGACATGCCCCAAAGATCAGTGGTGTTCTTAATGTTTAATAATTTAAAAGTACCGATAATGTCTTTGGGGTCAATCTCTTTAAACTTAAAATTGACATTACATTCCTTTACATTATCTTTGAGTAGTTTTTCAGCAGCTGCAGGTGAGGAGTTCAAGTTTTTCGTAGTTGAGACCGGAATGTCAGCAAAGAACTTTTCAAAGGCCGTCGCAACTTCTAAATCGTTGGTAATTTTTTTATTTTCAAAATACAGTTGAAAATCCGAGCTACGACAGGTGACGTTTCCAGTCTCACCGGCTATTACCTTCCAAGTAGTTTTAATTTTATTTTTGAAATTTTTAATCTTTTTCTTTATGTACATAGCCTTAGCAAGCTTTTCTAAACGTTTTAGAATAGTTTTTAACGTATTCTTTAAATGCTACACTATTATTAAAGCATTTTTCTTCATACAGATTATACAATCTTTGCCTGCTTATTTTAATTCCTGCAGTCGCCCATTTAGTAAAATTATTATTATTTTTATTATTGTTTCTAACCGTTACTGTGGTAAACACATTATTAAATTGGGTTCTTATTATCTTAAATAATTTATTAGAAGCTTCATCTGAGCTATTCGACCCATTCAATAGTTGAATACTTGAACTTAAATTATTTCTAAACTTCTCAATAAGTTTATTATTCACAGGAATAAATACAAGCTTTTCCTCTAAGTTACTATCATACTTTATATTGAAAGAAGCTAACTGTCCATAGTGAATAGGTGATAATTAAGACACTGCCCGAAGTTATTATCGATCGCGCTCTGGATGAATTGAAGAAAATTCAGAGGCCTGGGTCTTCTGCGACTGATCTCAACGCCTTTGCAATCAAGATACAAAACATTGTGTGTGTGCTCGAAGCAATGGATAGAAGAGGATATCTGTATAATCCACTGCTTACAAGGGAGGTGCTGGAAAAGCTCAGTCCGCATCTACGAACGCGGTGGTGCGACTTCGCTCATTAGAGGGAGGGGGCTGCAGAACCAGAAGTAGTGGTGCTGTCCAAGTTTTTGATGAGAGAAGCAGATCGTGCTCTCTGATACTCATATACGCCGTCAGTGCCGACGATTAAAAAAGAGACACGGTCGACGCCGCCGACATTCCAGGTGGTGAAAAAGAAGGTGTACACAACCTCCACCAGAGCCCAAGAAAACGCTGAACTTTGCCCCAAATGCAAAGCTCCACATCAGCTGTCAAAATGCCCGGATTACCTTGAACTTACGATCAACAAACGCTGGGAGTTCGTAAAAGAGCAAAAGCGGTGCTTTAAATGCATCGACAGCAAACATCAAAAGTTCCAATGCAAGGCACAACAGTGTGGAGTCGAGGAATGTGTCCGTCCACACCACAGCACCCTACATAAAGATTCACAAGAGAGGACGCAGGAACCCGAAGCCGTAATGTCAATCGCATCACAAACACCGCCAAAGAAACTTGCGGTGTTATTGAAGATGTGCCCTGTCATCGTCTCTGGACCACGGGGGGAGATAAAGACGTACGCATTACTGGACGAAGGCGCGACTGTGACACTCATTGACGAAGATCTTGCAAAAGCCGTAGGCGCCGAAGGTCCACTGAAGCCGTTACAGTTACTCTTAAATTATATAACTACTAGCTGTTGCCCGCGACTTCGTCTGCGTGGTCTTTAGTTTATAGCGTGCGGTATCAACAAAATTGGTGTCAAATTAAAACCCTGGTACCACTTAAATCAAAATACCTACCCAAAAACAGATGTGCAGTGTGCACATAATGTTTCATTTTTAATTTAAACTTTATTTATACCACATTTAAAGCTTATTTAGCCCCCCATTACACAACTTTAGCTTTACCCATAAACTATTTATCATTGGTAGGTTTAAGACTACGTACTACATAGATAAAGTACCTACTACCTACTGAATAATGAGTTATTTAATAACCTGTATAACAATCGAAAAAATCGGAAAACTTAATTTAACATGGTACCACCTCTTATAGAAAGACGCATGAGCAAGCGATAGCGCGATGTAGGAGACTCTTGGCGCCATCTGTTATGAATTTTTGGAACTAACTTATATTGAACAAATTTACGCATTTTCACCCCCTAACAACCCTTTTTCCAGTTAAAAAGTAGCCTTTGTCCTTTCTCAGGCTTTAGACTATCTGTGTATAAAATTTCATTGCAATCGGTTCAGTAGTTTTGGCGTGAAAGCGAGACAGACAAGACAGTTTAGCTGATAGAAGGGCGAGACACTCTAACGATTTTTTCCACTTTAAAACTTAAGATTTCACAAACGGATCCCTAAATCGGAACATGATCTATGAATACTCATAATATTTAAAAAAAAAACTATCCAACAACACCCCACACGATGGGGTGGCACGAAAAATAAATTCATCCCCGCTTGATGTGTAGGGAAGGTACCATAATATTTTTTTTAAGATTTCATGTACCATTTTGTCGGCATCATTAATAATATGTGCATTCATGCCAAATTACAGCTTTTTAGGTCCTAGTCTCTGAGCAAAACCGCGGACAGACAGACAGACAGACAGACGGACAGACCGAAACTATACGAGTTCCTTGTTGACTACGTACTGTATGGGTTTGAGAGATTTCAATTGCGTGAGACGTCTCGCAAATGTGTCAAATCCATATAAATGCATATCTACGCATCGCGTTGCGATCTGAATCAACCCTTAAGCGTACAGGAGAGTAAATATAGACTGCTGACTGAATAGTTATTAACATTTTAATTACATTTCGCTTTTTATTTTTTGTTTGAGTCTACGAGACGAGGGCAGAGGCGGCAGGCGCGTGCGGTGCGGGGGGTCGGCAGCTGCCCGACAGCAGCGACAGCGCGCCGCACGAGTAGCGCACACGGCGCAGCAGCCGCGACCCTGCGCCGGCACCGCTCGGCCGCACCTCCATCTCGATTTCTGATTCATCTGAAACATAGTTTTCCTATTATCTTCTTCACTTTCCTATTATCATTATGATCATTGATCATTGATTACCTTTTTTAGGGTTCCTTACCCAAAGGGTAAAAACGGGACCCTATTCATGAGACTTCGATGTCTGTCTGTCCGTCTGTCTGTCTCCAGGCTGTAACTCAAGAACCGCTATAGCTAGACTTCTGAAATTTGCACAGATTGTGTATATCTGTTGCCGCTATAAAAACAAATACTAAAAATAAAATAAAGTTAATATTTAAGGGGGCTCCCATACAAGAAACGTTATTTTTTGGCCTATTTTGCTCGTAATCAGTAATGGTAACAGTTAGGCACTTGAAATTTTCACAAAATCCTTAATTACATTTGTACTTTAATGATTAATAATAAAATTAAAATAAAGTTAGTATTTAAGGGGGACTCGCACTTGGCCGATTTTTTAACCATATTATAACACAAAAGACTTAACAGATATGAGAAAACAACAGCTAGGTATTAGTAATTACCACAAAACGTCGGCCACGGCAGGAACGGCAGAGTGCGGCAGCGGCGATCGCTCAAATGCACCGTGTGCCGCGCTGCGGCGCCGTGCTGCGGGACGGCGTCGTGGAGCGCGTGCGACTGCAGCAACGCGCGGCCGCGACACCGCGCGCCGCACTCGAAGGCCGCCACGTACCGCCACGATGAGTAGTTGCCGTCCTCCGCCTCCACCCACCACGCGCCCCTACCATCACGACACCATCAGTTACTGCTCGGAGCAGGCTACCACTAGGGGTGTCCTAATTGCGCTCGTGGAGCCCAGTGTTCGGAAATCACACTTATCATTTTATTATAATATTATAAGACCAAATATTGCTTTTGTAGAAGGTAGAGCTACGTCAATGTCAACGAATGAACGATTATGAACGATTGAACGAATGATTTGTGAAATCTAATTAAAATATGGTAACAATGTGGCGACACGGCGACGTAAATTAGAAACAAAATGTTACTGTGTCGACTTGTCCCCAACTTTAGTTGCAGCGACTTCTCTAATATGAAACGGCGACGCGATTAAGTGTCGAGAACAAATAAGTGTTAGCACAATGTGTCGAAACCGTTAAGTCGGGTTCCCAAAAATGGCTATATGGGTAACTGACATCGAATCCCTTTTCCCATTATTTTTCGTCTGCGTCTTCAGACTACTGCAGTTTGCAGACGTGTGCTGCATAATATCATCGTCCTTTTCATTTATGGTACCGACTTCATTCGAGGAGCCGGTTCGTAACTTACATAGTTTCGTCGGCTCGCTGATAGTTGGAGAAGTCGGCGAGGTGATGCGCGACCGCGGCGGGGGCGGTGTGCGGGAAGTCGGCGACGTCGTCGGTGACGAGCGGCAGTCGCAGCAGCAGCACGGCCGCCGCCAACAGCAGCAGCACCGTGCGACCGCCGCGACGCCTTATGCACCACGCCGCCTGCCTCACCGCCACAGACATGCTAGTTGTGGACGTGCAAAACACTCGGTTTAAACAATATTCCTTCAGGCCCCGCGCGAGCACCGGTGATCGCGACAACAATAGAATAATAATATTATACATATTTTTAGATTATTATTAGTAGGGCGACTCTAATTAAGAGGATGCAATAAAACGACCTCGTTAACATAATATACTATTAAGTATTAATTAAATTATACGATAATATGATAAAATTATTAAGTTAATTAAATAATTGTGTTTATGTTGTCGATGTGCCATATTTCGCCAAAAAAAAATAAAAATAATCACAGTCGGCGCCGACACTTTTGTATCATGTGTTTATTAGAGTATGTTACAACTTACAACTTACATTAACTAGGTACTTAGTATGACATTTGACAATAGCAAAACAGGACAATAGCAAATACTCGTATAAAATAAATAAACTAAAATACATACCGTACCTGTATAGTACGTAGAAGGCAAAGTCTCTATCACGTTCTTGCCCAAATGTGAATGCACAGTATACTTAAATAATATTTACCTATTATAATATTATACCTTTTACAAACGGGTCCTCGTACACAACCTAACACGAGGCTGCGCCGGGAAGGCGGAAGCCGCGTTATCTCAACCACAAACTATATAGATTGCTAACGCATATCTCAACTCGCGTCTCGCTGTAAGCTGTAGTATACTGTATAATATGTACAGGACGCGCGTGGGAGGCGGCGGCGGAGCGCGGCGCGAGGGGGTGGGGAGCGGGAACGGGGAACAGCTGAATGCCGCCGCGCGTCGGCCACGTTCCTCACTTCACGGTAAGTTATATTTAGAGTTTAGACCCAACATAAACAGTGCAAGCGGTGTGGTTAGTAATAATGACCCAATTCTTTTGGAACTTTACACTGTGGTGACTCTGTCGCAAAATACCATAGATTAATAATATTATGTTGGCAACACTGCCACGCTTGGCGTCGCTGCTGTGTCTGTGGCCTAGCGTTACTGTTGAGATTTTCCATACGAAAAGTAATGTTTGTACTTTGGTAAATTGTGAATTTGTGAAGTACTACATAGAACTATTGTGACTTGTGCGGAATACGATATAATATTATGGTATACGTGAATAAACTAAGGGGGTGAATAAGAAAGACTTTTCTTTTACCCAACAACCCCCAAAACACTTTGCTTTTAATTATACTAGAATAGTCTAGGATTATTTAATAATAATAATTTATCTTTATACCTAAATCGTAATTCATAAAGATATTATTATAAACGGACAAAATATATTTATTATTATTATTATAGCCTTTTAATCAATTCACCACCCAGTGAATATTACTTTAAGAGTTGTTAACTAGCAATAGTTGTATGCGGTGAAGTTGCCCCTTCACGGGTATAGGCCTCCCCCATCCTTCTCCAGCCTTCTCGATCCATGGCTTTGTTAATCCAGTCTTTTCCAGCTATTTGAACTATGTCGTGCGACCAATTTTGTTTTGGTCTGCCTACTTTTCTTTTGCCTGTGGGCCCTTTCCATTTGGTTGTCAACTTGTCACTAATGTCCACCTCTTATCTTTGAAGCGAGCGATGTGTCCAGCCCATTGCCATTTCAAGGTAAGTGCATGTTTCAATGCATCTGTGATTTTTGTTTTTTCCCTTATTACTTTACTCCTTATTTTATCTATCTTTCTTATTCTTAACACGCTTCTCTCCATTGCTTTTTGGGTGTTTTCTATTTTTGTTTTAATGTTTTTTGTGAATGTCCATGTTTCGCAGCCATATAGGAGGCTTGGCATGATGCAGCTATCCATGGTAATTTTCTTTGTGGGTAATTTAAAGTTACCTTTTAATATTTCTTTCAGAGACCAGAATTTTTTCCACGTTAGATTGATTCGTCTTGTTACCTCCTCCAAACTACTGTTTGCATCCATTGTTATTTGCTTTCCCAGGTAAACATATATGTCCACATAATCAATTGTTTGTCCGTTTATTGTTATTGGTCTTTTGTTGTTGTTGGTCATTATTTTGGTTTTGTTTTTGTTCATGTTCAGTCCCACCTTTTTGCTCTCTATATCAAGTTTTGTGATCATTTCTTCCAGGTCTCTAGGTGTTTCTGCCAGTATAACTAGGTCGTCTGCAAATCTTAGGTGGTTAAGGTATGTCTCGTTTATTTGTATACCTCTTTGTGCCCAGTTTATTTGGCTGAAAATTTCCTGGAGCACGGCGATAAAAAGCTTTGGTGACAGTGGGTCACCCTATCCTTCTCCACGCTCTATTCTGAAGGGTTCGCCAATGCTTTCGAGTTTTATTCTGCTTGTACAGTTTTTGTATATAATAATAATAAATACTCTTTATTGTGCACACATAAAATTGAAAAATCAAGAACATTAATTATAAATAAGACAAGTATAACACAATGGCGGCCTTATTACTAATTAGTAATTTCTTCCAGGCAACCACGGGTAGAGGAAACATAATATTATATATACATCAGGTGAATGTGCCATAATATACAAGAAAAATAAAATATATATATATATTGCATATCAGACAAAATAGTATATTATTCATGATACATAATATATCTAATAAATACACAGATACATACATATCTACCTAGACTAAAATACATATATACATATATATATATATATATATATATATATATATATATATAATATACATATTTATATATACATACATATAATATTATTTCAAAAATGATGGAACATTTATTTATATTTGAATATTTATGTGACGTTATCAATAGTCGAATTATAATTATTATTATTATTAGCGATAAGAGAGAGAATGAATTCAAGTTATTTAATTACTATCAACAATCATCATTATATGCAATAGCAAGGAAATGTCTCTTGACCAAGGTCTTAAACCGAAATAGTGTTTTAGACATTTTTATGTCTCTTGGTAAAGCGTTCCAAAGTTTTATTCCGGTAATAGCAAAGGATGAGCCATAAAATTTGGTGTAATGTACAGGCATTTCCAGGAGCAAATTAGACACTGATCGCAAATCTTTAACGTGTGCCTGTCGAAATAGAAAGTTATTTTTTAAGTACGAAGGTAAATGCGGATCATGTATAGTGGAATAAACGAGAGAAAGAAGGCGAGCATCCCGTCGTAGGCGAATAGGTAACCACTTCAGCTTTGCACGGTATTCGGAGATGTGGTCGTATTTGCGAAGGTCGAAGATAAATCGGATAGCCAGATTCTGCAATCGCTCGAGTTTGTTTAGCTGGTCCTCTGTGAGATTCACAAAACACGCGTCCGCATAGTCCAGCGTAGGTAAAAATAGTGATTCAGCGATCTTAATTTTTGTGGGAATGGGAAGTAGGTAACGTAGGCGAGATAGAGAGTGCCAGGTTGCGTATATTTTCCTACTGATCTCTTTGATATGTAGTGACCATGATAATGTTTCGTCAATGTATACTCCTAAATTTTTAACTGTTTTGGTAAAGGGAATTACAACGCCATTCACGACCACCGGAGGTAAACAACCAAAGTCGACTCTAGATATTAGCCCAGGACTACCAACAAGTATTAACTGCGTCTTAGCTGGGTTAATATAGAGGCCATGGCGCTTACTCCAGTTACAAATTAGGTTAAGGTCACTGTTGAGTTTATGTATAGCAGCATGTATGTCATGTGGGGATGATTGGCAATAAATTTGGAAGTCGTCAGCGTAGAGGTGAAAAGATGAGGTTAACGATTGTGTGATGCTGTTTATAAAAAGAGAAAAGAGTAGTGGAGACAGCACACCACCCTGAGGAACACCAGTAATGATCATAGACCAATCAGAAGAATTATTAGCTACCTTTACTCTTTGTCGACGCCCCACAAGGTAGCTGCGAAATAGCTCAATAACTTGAGGTGAAAAGTTATAAGCCCTAAGCATACTTATCAACACGTCATGATCGACAGCATTAAATGCACTGCTGAAATCTAGTAATATCAGCAATGTAAGTTGCTTTTCATCCATGCCACGTCTAATGTCGTCAGTGACCTTAATTAGAGCAGTTGTCGTACTGTGCCCACGACGAAAACCTGACTGAAAGGTGCTGAGCAGGTTATTTTGCATCACGTAATTTGTTAGCTGCTCACCTATAAGTCGCTCAAAAACTTTGGACAGAAATGGTAATATAGAAATTGGCCGAAAGTCTGACACCAGTTTTGGTCGAGCAGTTTTTGGTAGCGGGATTATGGTGGCATCTTTCCAAGTAGAGGGAAACACGGAAGAAGTAGCACAATGGTTAAGGACGTCGACAAGCACCGGCAAAACTATGTCTAAAACAGGTATTATCATTTTGCGACTAATTCCGTCCTCACCGACGGCATTCGAGGAGATGGACCTAATATGTTTTTTAACGTCGTCCCCAGTGAATTGTTTGAGTTGGAATGTCGGAAACTCAGGAGTAGATGAGTGGGAGAGGCAGTTCAGGGTGTGCAATTTTAGTCTCTGATCGAATTGATTAGGTGGAGAAGTAAAGTGACGGTTTAATGTGTCAGCGTCAACACAGGGGTTCTGACAACCATCAGAATTTTTACCAACTCCTAGTGTCTTTAGAAATTTCCAGACGCGACTGGGATCTCCATTCTCCACAGACGAGTGGATGTACCGTCGTTGGGCATCCCTGCATAGTTTGTTTCAGCGGTTTCAAAGTTTCACGTATTTTTCGCGATGCTCTGTACTATTTGATAGCTTGTACCTTGTCTTCGCCGCATGCTTTTGCTTTATCAAATGCTTTAACTCGTCTGTCAGCCAAGGCGCCGGTAAATGTTTAATTCTGACGGGTTTGATGGGTGCATGCCTGTCATAGAGACCGGTGAGCAGAGTGTTGAAAATGCTTAACTTATCGTCAACATTATCAACACTGTGCACCGAAGACCAGTCGACATTTTTTGCATCTCGTCTTAAGCTTTCCACATCTAGATTCGAAAAGTTCCTTTGCATTAGCAACTTTCTTTTGACCTTAGGGGGGCGCATCCTATATGAAAGGTAAATTAAATCATGATATGAAAATACATCCGCAGAGCACTGCCCATGTTTTGCCACGAGATCCGGGTTCTGCACAAACATTAGGTCTAATAAAGATGGTGTACAGCCAGGGGAGGTATGGGTAGGATTGAGAGGGAGCATGTGTAAAAAAAAAAAAAAAATTATATGTTTTTAGTATGTTTATATATTTGATGTTTATGTTTAATGTCTTCAGTGCTTTCCAAATGTAGCCGTGGTTGATGGTATCGAAGGCTTTGCTGTAGTCGATAAACGCCAGGTAGATGGGTCTGTTGTATTCTTTAAATTTTTGAATAATTTGTTCTATCGTCTGTATATGATCTATGGTGCTATATCCCGACCGAAAGCCCGCCTGTTCTACAGGTTGTGAGTTATCTATACCTTAGCTTATTCTTTTTAGTATTAGTGTAGCAAATAATTTGTAGGTGCTTGTTAAGAGGCTGATAGGCCTATAATTTCCAATATCTTGTGGGTTACCTTTTTTAAAGAGAAGGATAATGTGTGATGAGTACCATTGGCTTGGGATCATTTCTGTGTTCAGGATCATGTTAAACAATTCTGTTAAGTAGCCTACTAGGACTGGAGCTCCCACTTTTATTGCTTCATTACTTATACCATTTGGACCTGGACTTTTTTCATTTTTAAGTTGTTTTATCTGTAGGTGCACTTCCTTTTCATCGAAAGGTTGTATATTACTTGTAGTCATATAATTGCACTCCGTTTCGGTCTCTTTATTTGAGTTCTTGTATAAGTCTTTGTAGTAAGCCGTGGCGTGTTGCAGTATATTCTTCCTTTTCATATTTTTGGTTGCTTCTTGTTTGTCGTCTAGACTTTGTATCCGTTTTTTACATGTGCTGAGTTCCTTGAAAGCCCTTTTTGTGCTTCTATATATGTCTAAGTTTTTAGTTATCACATTGTGTCTATAGTTTTGATAGTCTTTTTTATTGCTCTGTTTGTTACTTTGTATAGTCGGCCCAGTTCCATTTTCATTTCCTTTGTTTTGTTCTTGGTCTTCATTAATTCTGTGCGTTTTGTTATTAGTTGTTCGGTTTCTTTGCTAAAAATTTTGTGTGTTTTTGATTCTGTTGTCTGTTGCGCTTTTAGGCTATTGTTTATAATTTTTTCTAGTTCGTTATAATAGTCCTGTATGTTTCTATTTTTGTTTAGCATGATAGATGATTTTGTAAATTCTTTAAGATTTTCTAGGTATATGTCTATTTCTTCCTTTGTTTTTGGTCTAGATATGGTGTTGTTGAAATTTTTCCTTGATAGTTTCGGCGTCGTTAGAGTTACCGTTGCTCTCTCTGGCCTATGATCAGAGGGGAAGCTTATATTATTGATTACATCCACATTTGATATAATTTTTGGAACATTTGTCAATATGTAGTCGATTTCATTTCTAGTTTTATTATCAGCTGATAACCAAGTCCATCTCTTGTTTTTTCTCTTTTTAAAAAATGTGTTCATAATAGACAAGTTATATTCTGAAGCAAATTCTAGTAGCCTTTCGCCTCTTTTGTTTTGTTTGCTGATGCTAAACTGGCCTATTTGTTTGCTGTTACTATTGGTTTGTGTTCCTATTTTTGCATTAAAGTCGCCTATCACCATTGAGATGTATGGAGTTGACACCGCAACGCAGTGCTTGGTCACATTCAAGATACGCTATATAGCCGCAGTGCACTTAGTCGGCCGCGAGCTCTTCTGCGCACTTGACATATTATGACAATTATAAAAAAACAAAATAAAAGTCACAAAAATGCCTTGGTGTGTCTTAGGATATTGTAAAAATAATTCCAAAAACACTTCCAAATGCGACGGCATAACATTTCATCGCTTAGTATTCTTATTTAATTATTTTCAAATAAAATACGAACATTCAATTACTAGGTGAAGACGCGCGCCATTTTGCATTGTCATAGAGTAGTAGATTCAGAGGGGAATGTAGGCAGAAGACGACGAAGAATGAAGTATTGACGTAGACGAGTTTGTATTTTGGTATTAATATAAATACGGTATTTCGTATACAGTACATGCGTACATTATAATTGTATTTATAAATATATAAGTAATTTGAATTTAGTAAGTATGTAGTGGACTTTAGATCCATACTTATTATAATATAATTATTATAAATGCGAAAGTGTGTCTGTCTGTCTATCCGTCCGTCTGTCGGTTTGTCCGTCCATCTGTCTGTCGGACCGTCCGTCTACCTGTCTATCTCTCTCTGTGTCTGTTACCTCTTCACGCCTAAGCCGCTGTAACGGCTTTGCAAAATTTTGGTATGTAATACTTTGGTTTTTGACCGACTTCCAAAAAGGAGGTACGTTAGGCTGTATGCATCCTCTATCAGTTGTATCACGGGGAGTGCTCTGAGGACTATCCCATCACCTTGATAAGTGGCGGTCTTCCACCGTGCATTTTTCGCGTAATTTTCTTCCGCGCACTGCAAAACTGTGGAACGAACTATCGCCAGAAACATTTTAAGAAGAAGGCATATTCCCACGCATCTGCAGCTCTTTTGACGTTACGAGTGCACATGGGCGACGGTTATTGCTTTCCATCAGGTGACCCGTTTGCCCCGTTATTTTATGTAAAAAATCTAATTAACTTCTATGTCCTTGAGAAATCGTACTTGATATTGATTAGTGAAAAAGCCATGCCTATATTTAGCGATTTGTTATAATATTATTATTTTGTTTATTTCCGCATGACTTAAAAGTTGGATTTCACTTAACTATTTTTAACTGAAATCCAATTCTTTAGTCATGCAGAAATAAACGAAACTTTGTTTGTATTCCCCTATCTTAGATGAGCTGCCATATTGGATGTAAAATGACATTACATTCGTTTTCTGTTATTAGTTATTTTCAAAAAGTTCTTTCATTTAATATCCATACTGTTATTATAGGACGGCATAGAAAATAACTATTCTGCTATCTTGGATGGTCAGCCATTTTATATTTTATTTATAGTGATGTCACATACTGTATCGTGCATTGTCATTCAAACCGAACGTGTATACAAAATTTCAGCTCGATTGAGCCGATTGGTTAAAATATTATATTATGTACATACATATTATACTTCGAAATTGAGTTAAAAAATTCCACCGAACTTACATAATAATGTAAATAACTTAATAATAATATACAGAGCAAGTTAAATAAAAGCTTTTAATAATTTTTAGTAAAAATATTTGTTTTATTTTATCTACTTTCAAATAGAGTCTGCGTTCATTCGAGTGTAGGCACAAAACTTTGTCACTTCTGCGGTACTGATCTATAGCCATCACTGCCCCGCCTCTCACTCCGCTCATTCTTCAAGTGCGACATGTTTTTTGTTGGCAATAACAACTCCATACATCTCAATGCCTATCACTAATATTTTGCTGTCTGAATGGGCCTTATTCAGATCGTTGTAAAATTTGCAGATGTCATCCTCATTTGACTTTTCAGTTGGCGCGTAGGCTTGTATTATAGATACCGATAGGTTTCCAAATTTCATTTTTAGTAGTGCTACTCGTTCCGAGATTCCTATAAATCCGATTATTTTACCTTTATGTTCTTTTTTAATAAGGAATCCCACTCCGTGCTGGCCTATTGTTTGGCCAATGTAGCATAAAATATAATCATTGTATTCTTCGATGTTATAACCCATGCGTCTTACTTCTGATAGCCCTATAATGTCAAATTTGATGTTTTTTATAGCATGTGTAAGTTCCAGATATCTTTCAAACGATGCCAGTGATCGAACATTGAAGGTGCATATTTTTATTGTATTTGTGTTGCTTGCTGGAGTTAGTTCGTAGGTGGAGTTTATTGGGGGGTGGTGGTCTAATTCCCCATGGGGACCAGCCGGCTTGGAGAATGTTAATGTTTCGGAGTCCGTTGTGCTAGTGGGTTGTTTGTTTTAAGCACTCTTGATATACATTAAGTCTGATTTTCGGAATAGCAAAATGGCTGTTCCGAGACTGCACAATCACGAGTAGTTTTCGAGTTATCGTCACTTACCTAATCCCGATTTTTGCACTTTGATTGTTTTTGGATCTTCTTGTAGTCCGATTTTGGTGGGAATACACAACTTTTATGCACTGTTTTAGCACTTTAAGTCAACCAAAACTTAATTTATTTGCAGAGCTCGTTAAACACGTCTTTACGATCCAACTACCGGAAACGGAAACCGGACAAATTATATTAGTCTACACAAAATATTTTACATAAAAATTATCAAACTGCAATAACGATAGTACATAGTAACTCCTAAATAAATAGCACATGGTCCAGTCAAATTAAGCTTAAATTAGGTAGGAACCTCGGAATAGGCTACTTGACATATATTTAATTTCATTGAAAAAATGCATATTTCTAGTAGAACTTGGCCTAGGAAACTGTATTTCACCCTTATCGTGAAATAAAAGCTTATGATTGATAAATAAAGTCGATTTGAAAATATGATTTTATGAAAATAGGAATTGTACTGACGAAAACGCTTTTGCGGTACTTCCGATCTGGATGTGACGTCATCCCATTTGTAATTTAATATCTTTTATTTATCGCGCTCGTTATATGTAAGTTTATTTGTACATAAATAATATGAATAAGCCTAGAAAGATTTATAAAATGTATTTTCTTGAATAATTCAAATAAAACATCAGTTTTATATATTATCTCCATTCATTGTAGTTAGGAAATGAAATGGCCAAAACTTTTCTACAAAAGTGTTCAACATTAGAAATGATTTCTAAATTATTTTTTAATTTTTTAAGCACTGTTAGACTCGTACATTTAGCACATAAAACTTTTTTTCAATAAAGAAAGTATAAAATACAAAAAACATGACGTCACACTATGGCGGTACAATGGCGGACAGTGTTTTCGGCGCCATATAAAAGGCATATTTTTCGATCAACATTTTTACGGGTTTCTACTGTTTAAAATATTAAAATATTAGTTTTTTTAGTAAAAATGAATGATTAGGAACCGATTAGAATGAAGAAAAAAAATAGGTCAAGTAGCCTATTCGAGATACCCAGCTGTAAGTCTGTAAATATTTGTATATTGGCACCCTAAATGTTGTCTTAAAACCTACATATGGTAGGGTGTGCGCAACTAAATTTCAGCAATTAAATTTCAAGGTCAAAAGGTCACAAAAATCGGTTTTTGCACTTTTTTTTGTAAATATTTCATTTCCTATGGATTTTTTGCTATTTGTATTTATAACCATGATGTAGAATACAAAATTCTCTACAACTTCTGTTCAAAAAATTTTTTATATGGTGAACCGTTTCCGATAAAGAGGGCGTAGAGCGCGCGGTCAAAGTATCACTTCAGGTTAACCGGTGCCTCCGGTCGAAAACGCGCCATATTCAATGTGTCGCGACACCAGTGTCCGATCCTTTAATGTCGTAATGTATGGCATATTTCCTCAATAAATTGGCACTCAAATTTTTTCTCTCTCTCACGGTTGTAAAATGGCAGCCATTTTAGTATTTCCCGGACTTTCACACTAATCTGACCAATACTTCTCATGTAAATATCCTATGAATATAAAAAAAGGTCTTATTTAATAGCTAAACATAGGTACTATGCTTACACAGGCAATACGTTATGAATTTCGTAGAATTAAACATCCCACCAAAAAACATTTTTATGTAAAAATGCTGCCAAGATGAGAATCTGATTTATCATTAGCAATAGGATTTCTTAGTAGATATTTAAACTGTGCAAGTATGGCATTGTTTAAGTGTTTAAAGAGAGTTATGAGATATAATATAAGAGGTACTATTTCTTTGTCATTAGTGTATAAGTATAATAATAGCAATGTAACATTATAAGGTTATACTGATGCAGACTGGGCTGGGGATATAGCTGATAGAAGGTCAACTTCTGGATTTATATACTATATATTTAATTGTCCTATTTCATGGGGTACAAAAAAACAACAATCTGTATCATTATCATCTTGTGAAGCTGAATATATTGCATTGTGTTTAGCTATAACTGAAGGCTGCTGGCTTAAGCAATTATTAGTCACTTTTGGATATAATGTTAAAATAAATATTTTAGAAGATAACTTAAGTGTCATAAAAATTTCATCATCTTTTTGTGAATGTTGAAGTTTCTATTTGTGGTTTCGGGTGTGTAAAATCATTGTGTTTGTCCTTGTGTAAGTGTTATTTTAAATAGTTTTGTAGTTGTTTACGTCCTAGTATAGCGTCATGGACGCCGAGCCACCCGATCCGGGAGGTGGAGGCAAAGATACTCAAGCATGCCAACAAATCGAAGAAATGGAATGTAACAATGTTACAGCGTCAAGGAAGCGTGCAAATCCTGATAGCAGTAATTTAAGTGCAAAAAAATTATCTAATAATGCACATTCCGTTCCATCCATTCAAATGAGTTACATCTGCCCTGAATTTGAAAACAAAAAAGTGTACGGCGTTGATGATGTTGCGCCTTTCATAGTGCATGTTTCTAAGGCTGAGTCTGATAATGATGGATCAACGCTGCGACCCATGGAATTTGGGCAATTTTATTTAAAAATAATATTAAAAACATTAAAATGGACGGTATTAAAAAGGTAGGTCGAAACCGCATCTCTGTAGAGTTTACATTGGCAGTACATGCTAACGACTTTTTAAACCTGTCTGTGCTTGCTAGTGCTGGATATGTTGTGGGAATTCCAGTCTACAACGTTTCCCGCATGGGCATAGTGCGAGACATTCAAGTAGAATGGTCCATGGAGGAGCTAGTCTCCAATTTATCTATACCACCTGGTTATGACGATGTTATGAAGGCCCGGAGACTGAGCCGTAAGATTTTTAATGATCAGCATCAACCTATTTACACTCCCACCCGGTCTGTTGTCCTGACATTCTCTGGACAAAAACTCCCTTCCCGTGTGTATTGCTATTACACATCCCTCCCAGTTGAAGCATATGTCCTACCAAACATCCAATGCAATAAATGTTGTCGTTTTGGTCACATTAAACCCCAATGCCGTTCTCAGCCTAGGTGCTATAAGTGTGGTCAATCACACGAGGGTGAAACTTGTGTGGTTTCCGTTTTTACGTGTTTGTTTTGTTCCGGCTCTCATACGGCTAACAACCCATCTTGCCCAGAGCACATACGTCAAAAGGAAATTAAGTTGGTCATGTCGCAGGAAAGCGTCTCGTACCTGGAAGCTTCGGCTCGTTTCCGTCCGGTGAGACGCTCTTTTGCTGACTCGGCCAAAACTTCTCCCTCTGTGATTTCTGCAGTCAATTCAAGATCCCAACCCAAATCCTCTTCCTATAAAAAAACCGTCTTCATTCCCCGCCGACCAATTGTTCCTGTGACCCCTGCGTATGATCACCAGGCTCACAGAAATATTCTTGAGGAACCCGTTTCACAACTACCTAATGGTAGTGCTTATCCTTCTGCATTTGAACCCTCCCCTAACGACAACTTTGTTGATGCGCTTATTAGTACCCTTTCCCAAGTAATCTCCCGGTTCAGTGACTCCGGATTACCGGACAAAACTCGTGCAAACTTGACTCAGCTTCTCAACATAGTTCTCAGCAATAATAATAATAATAATAATGGATCAGTTCCCATGATCCAGTGGAACTGTCGCAGCGTTAAAAACAAAAGAGATCCTGTACATTGTTAATAGATATAAGCCATCTATTGTTGCCATCCAGGAGACGTGGTTAAAGCCCGATTCACGTTTCCGTGTTCCTGGCTACTCATGCTTCCGGGATGACAGAATGGATGGCAAGGCTGGTGTAGCCATTTTGGTTTCCAGCCAGTGTACATATTCTTTGTTATCTCTCCCTGTGCATAGCAGTAGTTTTAATATTGTGGCTGTCCGTATTGTTAATACTATATATATATCTGTATATATCCCCACCCCCAATCCTTCTATCCTTTCTGAACTTTCAAATATTATTTCCTCTTTTTCCCTTCCCTGTGTTGTATTGGGGGATTTCAACATCCACCATACATCTTGGGGCTCCCACTTTAATGATTCCAATTCCTCTCCATTCATGGACATATTAGATGACAATAATCTGGTTGTGCTAAACGATGGATCTCCCACCCGCAGGGTTTCGCCTTTGCAAAACCCAAGGGCTATGGTGGATCTGTCGTTGTGCTCACCGTCTATTGCTTCTTTATGTGCATGGTCTGTACTTCCCAGTTCCTATGGTAGTGATCATTTTCCTATCCTTGTAACAATAACTTACTCGACTAGACAGACATTCACCCCTCTCCCACCCCGACAAAAATTTAAGCTCAATAAAGCAAATTGGTCAGAATACGCAATAGCGACAGATTCTGAAACCAATCTCATCCCTTTAAACACAAATCACGATCCTCGCATTCAATATCAAAATTTAAAAAATATTCTTCTACATGCAGCAGAAAAAACGATTCCCCTTAAACAAACAGGAAATCGTAGATCGTCTCCCCCGTGGTGGGACAGCGAGTGTACATTAGCTTGCAAGCGTCGTAAGGATGCTGAAAAACTTTATGCTAGGTATGGGACCATGGCTAATTATCTAAATTACAAAAAAATTTCGGCTGAGGTTTCAAAATTATTTTCGGAAAAAAAGAGAAGGTTGGAGACAATTTTGCCTAAGTCTCTCACCTACATCTAAACCCTCAATCATTTGGAAAAACATTAAAAAATTTCGAGGTTCTCTGTCGGCGAGCAATTACCGTCAGTCCAATGATCCTTCTGAATGGATTGATGCGTTTTCGCGAAAGTTGGCTCCCTTGACGGCTCCATCTCTTGACGAGATTCGCATTAGTACTTCTCAAGGATCATCTTCAAATTGGTTAGACTCTCCGTTCTCTCTGGAGGAATTCCGTCGGGTTTTGGGTTCACTGAAGGATACCGCTCCTGGTGCAGATGGTATAACATACTCCCTTATGGTCAACAGTGGACCTGACACACAACAACTATGTCTGAACGTTCTTAATGACATCTATCAGTCGGAAGTTCCCCCGGATGAGTGGCGGTCCCAAATTATTCTGCCGATTCTTAAACCGGGAAAGCCTGGTAATGATCCGTCTAGCTATAGACCAATAGCACTTTCGGCCACTTTGGGAAAAATTCTGGAACACCTTATCAAAAACCGATTGGAATGGTTTTTGGAGAGCCGGGGTGTGTTTCCTAAAACACAGTTTGGTTTTCGAAAAGGCTATTGCACAACAGACGGTATAGGAACTTTAGTGACTGACATACGCATAGCCTTTACGAAAATGGAACATGTGGTGGCGGTGTTTTTGGATGTATCATCGGCATACGACAACGTCAGTCTTTCAATACTCAGGCAGAAATTGCGACAGGTGAGTGTCTCAGAGAGGATGACGAACTATATCTGCAATTCCCTTTCCTCTCGTACTATTACCATCACTTCCCAAAATTCCTCCCTTCCTCCTTTAATGGTTTATATAGGCCTTCCCCAAGGTAACGTCCTCAGTCCAACGCTTTTCAATATTTATACTTGAATCTTGACTCCTGTATAAATAGTTTTTGTGAGATGGTTCAGTATGCTGATGATATAACTATTTACATTGCCTCAAAAGACATCGTGGAATGCTCTGCTCGCCTTAACGCTGCCATTCAGTATCTTAATGATTGGATGGATAGACATGGTCTCTCTATTTCCATTGCTAAAAGTTCGGTTGTTGTGTTTACCAGATCTAAATTAATACCAAATATTACCATCCATTCAAATCACCAAGTTTTCCCGGTTAAGGAAAAAGTAAAATTTTTGGGTGTCTATTTAGACTCCAGGCTTACCGGGGTACACCATATAAATCATGTGGTGAAAAAATGCGAAAAAAATATTAATATTCTCCGCTCACTTTCTGGTGTCTGGTGGGGTTCACATCCTTACACACAGAAGCTGATGTACAATGCGTTAGTCCGAAGTCATTTAGATTATGGTTCATTTCTCTTCGAGCCTTGCAATAAATTACCGTTGAAAGTTCTGGACAAAATCCAATCAAAATCTTTAAGGCTTGTTCTTGGTGCCATGAAATCCACACCTATTAATGCACTTCAAGTTGAATGTGGGGATCCCCCACTTAACATCAGAAGACAATATCTGTCAGACAGATTTGTGTTTAAATTATTCCAGAATTCATCTCACCCACTCCTAAATAAATTCCACACCCTTTCACAGCTTGTCAGCTCTTCAAGCTACTGGCACCATAAGGACCTTCCCTGCCTTTTGATTAGCTACCATGCCATTACCCGTCTTCCTTGCCCTGTATTCCAATGTAGACTTAATCCTTTTTTCACCACTCCCTATAATGCACTTACCCTCCCTCCAAAAGTGCTTCTAAATTTTTCAATAAACAAGGGCTCAACCATGGCTAACACACAATTCAAGCACATTATTCACCAACACTTTGAAGACTGGCTGCTTATTTTCACAGACGCATCAAAGCTTTTGGAGGGCGGCTGCGTTGATGTGGCTGTATGGATTCCGAAAGTTAATGTGAATCTAAATTTTAAATTACCTCCAAATTCTTCTGTGTTTACAGGGGAAACCCTTGCTATTTTGGAGGCTCTCACATTTGTTGAATCCCATCATCTCAACAAGTCCATTATACTTTCGGATTCCAGAAGTGCCCTGGAGGCCGTTAACTCCAACCAGTTCCACTCCAGATGCAAATTCCCTTTGGTCTTGAAAATAAGACAGCTGCTCTTTGAGTGTCACACAAAAGGTATTCAGGTTGTCCTAGCTTGGATACCGGGGCATAGTGGGATTACTGGAAATGAAGCGGTAGACACATGTGCTAAGGACGCAATAAGTACTGGTGTGTCAAGTCAGTATATGGTCTACTGTCAGGATTTAATTACACTAGCCAAAAACCACATGAACAACAGATGGCACAATGATTGGGTCAAAACTAGCGAAATTAAGGGGAAACACTATTTTGGAATTCAGAACACTATACCTACTAAGCCATGGTTTTTTAAATTCAAACAGGCAAGCAAAATGGTGTGCTCAACATTTGCCGAATGAGACTGGGACACTGTTGCACACCAGTTTTCTTGGCCAAGATTAGGGTGAGAGATCACTCCTTATGTGAATGCGGCCTAGATGAGGGCACTCTAGACCATATTTTCTTCTCATGTCCAAGAAACCAACCTTCCCTGTATGATATCCTCCCCCCTACCATTCCTCGCCCAATCAATCTAAAATCCGTTTTGTCCTTTGTAAATACTCCATTTGTTGAAATGTTATGTTCATATGTTCATACTAACAAAATAAAACTGTGAGGTGTACAGTACTAACCCTAAATGTTTGTGCTTGTTTTAGATTTTTCAACATCCGTACGCGTCTCAAATTATTATACCTTGTTTCTACTTTCTTCATAAAGCCAACCCATCATAAAGCAGAGTCATATCACAACCACTTTGACATTGGCGACTCACTACGGGGCCATTTTTAAAAAGAAGAAGAAGAAGTGTTAGGTAAAAAGTGTAATATTTTCTAAAATAATAATGAAAAAAAAAGCGCGGGAACTTCCAAAGGGCGGACGCGGTATTTTTTTGGAAAATTTTAAAATTCTTTTTATATCTATAATTAGTTAATTAAATAGTGTAGTTTTAGTTTTAATTTTCTTTCTTGTTGTATATATTAATTTTATTTGGTAAGTTTTTATTTATATTGCGTAGTTCATAAGAATATTATGGAGGAGCCCGACCCGGGGGGACCTGGTCCCCCCGTTGGTCTTTATGTTACTATATCGAATGATTCGAGCATGGACACTGACACCTCATGCTCAGTAAATATTAGAAAACGTCCAGCGATTCCTAGGAGGCGTTGCAAAAAGTGCCAGAAAAAAATTAAAAAAGACCCTAATAAGGCCAAGCCTGATATCAATTGCATGTGTCTTAGCGATACCGAAAACCATAATGTTCTTAAACAAGACGTTATCCTTGAATCTCAATCAAATGTGAACACAACTGAAAAATCCCAGGGCTTAGTTTCACGGGTCGGTAGGATGCTGTATAAAGATACAGACTCCTCTCCGTATATTGTCCATATACAAAAGGTACCAAAGTCACCTAATGAAAACATAAACTTTCACCCCATAGTTTTTGGCCATTACTTGAAAACAAATAACATTAAAAATATTGTAGATGGTAGTATTAAAAAAATAGCCAGAAACCGATTATCTGTAGCCTTTTCTTCATATAATGAAGCCAATAGTTTTATAAGTAACCCTCAATTTAACTCGGAACAATTTAAATCTTTTATTCCAACCTTTCAGGTAAGTAGAATAGGATTAGTTAGAGGTATACCTGCTGATTCGTCCGATGATGATGTTATTAATAATATTACTTTACCAATTGGATGTGGTGAAATATTAAAAATCAGAAGGTTAAAGAAAAAAACAATAGTGAATGGAACCGCTCAATTTAATAACACCGAATCTGTGGTAATAACATTTGACGGACAGACATTACCAAAGAGAGTTTTCATGTGCTATAATGCACTTCCCGTAGACTTATATATATTCCCTACAATACAGTGCTTCAATTGCTGTAGATACGGACATGTCAAAAACCAATGTCGGTCAACTCCTAGATGTTTTAGGTGTGGCCAAGGGCATGCTGGTGATAGTTGCTCAGTTGAAGAGGAGTCTATTTATTGTTGTATTTGCCACGGTTCACACATTGCAACTGATAAAAAATGCCCAGAATTCCAACGCCAAAAATCAATTAAGGAGTCAATGGCTCATAATTGTCTATCCTACTCAGAAGCTTCGAAGTTACATCCTCCCATTTCAAAATTATATTCTGACGTATTAATGTCATCTACTTCATCATCATCACCTGTAAATACACAAAAATCATTTTTCAACAACAATAATAATAAACAGAATTTGAATTTAATGCAACGGTCATATAAAAAAACTGTTTTCAAACAACCAAAATTGCCACAGAAACAACAAAATGGGTATGACAGACAAACACATAATAGTTTAATAAAAGATTATAATCCTCCAGTAGGAGATAAAGGATCTGCATATCCAGCTCCCAGTATTAACATGGATTCAATACATGAAACAATTTTAGCATTAAACAAACTGATTACATCATTATCATCTTTATCACCGTCCAACGCTGCCATATTCTCCACTGAATCACAAATTAATACCACCTCCAACAATGGACAACATAGTCCAGTGGAACTGCCGCAGTGTGGTTAGTAAAAAACACGAAATTATTTTTTTAATTAATAAATACAAACCTATCGTCTTTTCCTTACAAGAGACATGGCTCAAGCCGGAATCACTTTTTAGGATTTCTGGCTACACTTGTCTCAGGGAAGACAGATCAGATGGGTATGGTGGTACAGCCATGCTCATCAAACACCATCAATCATTTCATCACATACCTCTTCCACCACATAACTCTGATTTTTCAATCATTGCTGCATCTGTAAATAGCACATGTTTTGTTTCACTGTATATACCTCATCCTTCATACTGCATTTTCTCTGAAATAAAAAGTATTATTAGTCAATTACCACAACCAGTGGTAATACTAGGAGACTTCAACGCCCAGCACCAGTCATGGGGGAGTCACAAAGACAATCAATGGGGTTACGAAGTTTTAGACTTAATAGATTATAATAAACTGTGTATTCTTAATTCTGGCCAACCGACTCGTCGCACTGCTCCTCATGAAGGTTGTAGTGTACCAGATTTGTCAATATGCTCCCCTAATCTATCATCTGTTTTTCATTGGTACGTGTTGGAGTCAAGTCATGGCAGTGATCATTTTCCTATAATTCTATCATTTCCAGGTAAAGATAAAAGTAAATCAAATCAGTCTGCATCAATAAAATATCATATTAACAGTAATTCTAACTGGGATAAATTTCAAACTTTGCTCAGAAATCAGTTATCATTTCTTCCCGAAATATCATCAGAAAATGAATCACTATGTGCTGAGGCTTTGACTTCAGCATTTATTAAAGCTGCTGATGAATCATTTCCAAAAAAGAAAACTTCACACCATCATACACCATCTCCACCTTGGTGGGATCAAGAATGCACAGTTGCCATTAAGAATAGGAAAAAGATTGAAAAACAATATAATTTAAATCCAAACATAGCCAACTACCAGCTGTATCTTGATTGTCTTAAAGATACTAAGAAATTATTTAGGAAAAAGAAGATACTAAGTTGGAGAAATTTTTGTTTATCATTAAATCCAGGTATTCATCCTACTATAGTATGGAAAAACATAAGACGGTATAGATCTGCATTCACTACTCCTTCTCACCCTATATCTGATTCTTTAGCTTCTGAGTTTCTAGACAATTTAGCTCCTCCTACTATTTCTAACGAACCGCCTCCTCCTTTACAAAATGTTAATTCTGAAGAACTAGATTCACTCTTTACAATAGAAGAGTTAAAAGGGGTAGTACAAAACTTGAAAGATTCTTCTCCCGGATTGGATGGCATTCCATACTCTTTCTTTCAACATGCTGATGAAGAAATTTTACAGTACTACCTCAAGTTAATTAACCAAATTTTATTATCTGGTAATTTACCTGCTGCATGGAAAAAACAAAAAGTTATCCCAATTCCAAAACCCAACAAACCCCCATCTTTGGCTACATCATATCGCCCCATTGTGCTCTCCTCTGTTTTATTAAAGATTGCAGAGCATTTAGCTAAAAACAGACTAGAATGGTTTATAGAAAAACATAACCTCCTTTCGAATACACAATTTGGATTCCGTAAAGGTAGAGGTACCATAGATAATATTGCCATATTAACCACAGATATACGCACAGCATTCACAGAAAATAAATCTGTCGTTGCATCTTTTTTGGATATAAATTCTGCTTATGATAATATTATCATAAGTATCTTAAAAGAAAAGCTAATTCAATTTGGTTTGCCTTTAATTTTAGTTAATTTCATTATTAATATTTTAATAGAAAGAATAATAGTTTTAAACAACTCTTTGGAAACTAGAACTGTTCGGAAAGGTATTCCTCAGGGGTCAGTTTTAAGTCCATTACTTTACGATATTTACACATCCGACTTAGAAAATTGTCTAGATTTAAGTATAATAAAATTACTTCAATATGCAGATGACAAGGCTATTTATGTAATAAATAGTTCTATAAGTATTGCTTGTAGAGATCTTATAAACGCTTTGAAACAGTTAAAATCTTGGATGTACAAGCATGGTTTAGACTTATCGATCAACAAAAGTTCCGTCGTCTTATTTACCCGAATGCGTATGCCTCCCCCGATAACCATTATTTATGATGGTGCGCCGATTCCTGTTAAAGACAAAGTCAAATTTTTAGGGCTATATTTGGATGGAAAATTAAATGGCAACGCACACATTGATTACATCTGTGCCAAATGTGAGCGGCTTCTAAATATGTTAAGGTGCTTATCTGGTGTTTGGTGGGGATCACACCCATTTACTATGAAATTAATTTACAATGCAATAATTAGAAGTGTCTTAGATTATGGCACTTTTCTTTTAGAGCCGTGTAGCGTATCAGGTTTACAAAAAATGGACAAAATACAAGCGAAAGCCTTGCGTATAATCTGCGGAGCTATGAGATCATCTCCCATAAACGCACTTCAGTTGGAATGTTGCGAACCTCCTCTTCAACTCCGTCGACAATATCTGGCGGATAAATATTTTGTTCGTTGTTACCAATTTAAAAATCACCCCTTAATTCCTAAACTTAGAACTTTATTTCATTTGTGTCATAGTAATAATAAATACTGGCATCATAAATCTCATCCCTTACTTCTCACTAGCTATCGTAAATTCTTAGTCATTGACGCTCCCACTTTTCGTTCTCAAACTTTTCCATTATTTGATTCAGTATATGAAGCACTAACGCTTATGCCAGATATTAGATTAGACATTGGCATTAAAAAAAATGATACATATTTCGCTAACAATATATTTAAGTACATCACGAATAACAATTGGCAGGGCTACCACCACATATACACAGATGCATCGAAGAATACTACAGATAGTTGTGTTGGAGTTGGTGTCTACCATTTACAGTATAATATTGTACAAAAAGTAAAGTTTCCGCCTGAAACATCTGTTTTTACAGGAGAGTGTTATGGTCTCTTTAAGGCTGTTGAGTATATTTTACTTGGCAAGCTTAAAGAGACACTAATATTTACAGATTCTTTAAGCGCTCTACAATCCCTGATTAAATTTCCTTTTAAATCAAAAAATTGTTATCCAATTATTGTACAAGTTAGAAACCTTCTATATCAATGTAAACTTCAAGGCTTTTCAATAACATTTATATGGATACCAAGCCATTGCGGCATTGTTGGCAATGAAATTGCTGACAAATTGGCAAAAGAGGCTGTTTTTAGTGGTGATTTGTTCCCTTTTAATAATTATACGCATGATTTGGCTTCTCTGGCACGGGATTCCCTATTGAAATCTTGGAATAAGTTATGGGCCTTGAGCAGTCAAACAAAAGCTATACAGTATCGTAAAATTCAACCAGAGATCCCTACTAAGCCCTGGTTTTCTAAAATTTTCCTTTCTAAAAATATAACAACGTCAATTATTCGGATGAGACTTGGTCATATGTGCATTCCAGCGCATCTTAGGAGAATCGGTGTCAGAGATGATGATTTGTGCGACTGTGGAGAAGTAGGTGACTTGAACCACATTATCCTTTCATGTTCCCTCCATGATCATTCCCAATTGTATTATAGCTTGTCTCTAATCCATATTCCATTTCCTACTTCTGTAAATATACTTCTTAGTTCTAATGATAAATGTGTATATAGTTGTATATCTAATTACTTAACATTAAATAATATTAATATTTAGAATAAGTATGTTTATCTTATTTAGTTTATAGAATTTAATTCACCGCACTGATTTAATTAACTTTCTTCCAAATTCCGTTATCTTTTACTCCTTCCGCCGTTCCTTACCTTTTTACCTTGTCTGTGGCACAACATACGCATCCCTGTGTCAAGTTGCCAAAAAAAGAAGAAAAATAAATAAAATAATAATAAACGTTCTTTGGACAGAAATAAACAGTGTTTCCTATAGCAATCCACTTCCACTGCTCGAAAACATATTCTGCGGACAGAAATTTTTAGGATCTTTAGCTAAAGGAACTAAATCTTGGCAATAAACCATATAGTGGCTGGAGACACCTGTTGTTATAGCGACCTTAGCATATACGTTTTCATTTCCAGTAATTCCACTATGTCCTGGTATCCAAGCCAGAACAACTTGGATATGTTCTGTGTAGCACTTAAGGAGAAGCTGTCTTATTTTCAAGACCAAAGGAAATTTACACTTGGAGCGAAACTGATCGGAGTTAATGGCCTCCAGGGTACTTTTAGAGTCTGACAATATAATAGATTTATTGAGTTGATGTGACTCAACAAAGGTAAGTGCCTCTAAGATAGCTAGGGTTTCCCCTGTAAACACAGATGAATTTGGAGGTAATTTAAAATTTAGTACCACATTAACTCTAGGTATATATACAGCCACTCCAACACAGCTGCCCTCCGAGAGCTTAGATGCATCTGTGAAAATAAGCAGCCAGTCCCTAAAATGCTGATTAATAATTTGTTTGAACTGTGTGTTAGCAAAAACAGAGCCTTTATCAATTGGAAAATTTAGAAGCGCTTTTGGATGGAGGATAAGTGCATTATAGGGAGTGGAAAAGAGGGGGTTTAATCTAGATTGGAAAATAGGGCAAGGTAGACGGGAGAGTTTTTGGTAGCTAATCAGGATGCAAGGAGGATCCCTATGCAACCAGTAGCTTGAAGAGTCAACTAATTGCGAAAGGGTGTGAAGTTTACTAAGGAGAGGGTGGGAGGAGTTTTGAAATAACTTAAACACAAATCGGTCAGCAAGGTACTGCCTTCTGATGCTAAGAGGGGGATCCCCACATTCAATTTGTAAGGTGTTAATAGGTGTGGACTTCATAGCTCCAATAATTACTATTCTCAGTGATTTAGCTTGAATCTTGTAGAGAGTCTTTAGAGATACTTTATTGCATGGTTCTAAAAGGAAAGAACCATAATCAAGGTGGCTACGGATCAGAGCATTGTACATCAGCTTCTGCGTAAAAGGATGTCAACCCCACCAGACACCTGAGACATAGACGTAGAGCATAAATGTCCTATGTAGAGCGTAGAACATTTATGTTCTTTTCACATTTTTTCGCTACATACACACACCGGCATATTTAGCGGAACATAAAAAAAAGGTTTGATATAAGTATCATATAAGGTTGCTGGCTGGTTTATACGTCATTTAATTTAAAAAAAAAAAAAATTCAAATAAGGAAAACAATTGAACATCACATTTTATGCAATTGTTTTAATTTTATTCGAATATACCTTATGTAGAGCGAACTTCGAGTATTTCTCCCTTCTGAATTTTATTTAAATTTTTCATTAAAATATTGTTTTTTTGTAAAAAAAAAATCTTGTATCTTTTTAGAGTTGAGGAATGAATTATGCCTGACTTAGACCCAACGGAGATTGCCAGGGCACTCGAAATGCGAAGATTTGGTCTAACATACAGATTAATAGCCAGATATCTTCGTCGATCGATTTCAACGGTCCATCGCAGTGTCAAATGATTCAGGGACACTGGCACTTATGTGAGAAGAGCAGGACAAGGCAGAAAAAGACGCACTTCGAGTAGGGATGACCATTTCATTCGGCTTCGTGTACGTAGGAACCCCCGTTTGACGGCCGTCCAAGCCTGACATGAGTTAGAAGCAGTGCGGGGAGTAACCGTTAGTGAGCGTAGGGTACGAAGAAGATTAGAAGAATCTGATTTGGATTCATTTGTGCCCGCCAAGGCTCCAAGGCTCGAGGTAAATCATCGTAGAAACAGGTTAACTTGCTCAGGAATATCGACTTTGGAATGCGGACCAATGGAGTAAGGTATTGCTTAGTGATGAGTGCAGAATTCTCTTAAATCAAATTGACGGCAGGCAAAGAATATACAGACGCAAAGGAGAACGTTACATTCAGACAAATTTTGAAAGTACAGTTGCATACGGTGGTGGATCAATAATGGTTTGGGCGGGCATTTGTTTGAGAGCTCGCACAGACTTGGTAGTGATTGACAGAGGGAGTCTGACTGCGGACCGCTATATCAGAGAAGTTTTAGAAGAAAATGTCGTACCGTTTGCCCCATATATCGGTGACGATTTTGTTTTAATGCAGGATAATGCTCGGCCGCATACCGCTCGGGCAACTCAAGCTTATCTTAATGATATGAATATCACTGTTATGGAGTGGCCGGCGAGATCACCGGATATGAACCCAATAGAGCACGTTTGGGCCTTGCTGAAAAGAAAAGTTAAGTCAAGAATTCCAGCTCCTACCAACGTGGGTGAACTGCGAATCGCCGTAGTTGAGGAATGGCGGAGACTATCCCAGGAGACCATCGATAACATAATTCTCAGTATGCCTAGACGGTTAGAAACTTTAATAAGAGCACATGGAGAAAATACGCGATATTAATCACCATTTTTTAAATTTAATTAATTGTTATTTTAATAATAATTTTCACTTTCCCGGTTACATGAAAAGTTCAAAAATGTACTATTTTTCACAAATGCCTTTACTCGCAAATTTTGTTCATAATGTGATCTAATTTTAAGTAAAACAAATGAAATTTTAAATAACAAAAGAAGTGTAGTAAGTAGATTTTAAAATAAAACCATATTTTTTAAATTATGGACCTTTTTTTTGTGTTCCGCTAAATATGCCGGTGTGTATAGTTGATATGTTGTACACCAGTCAGCTTAGAATCCAAATGAACACCTAAAAATTTAACTGTATCCTTTACCGGGAACACGGGTATGGTTCTGGAACGAGAAAAAACAACAACAGAGCTTTTGGCGATAGAAATGGACAAACCATGTCTATCCATCCATTCAGTAAGATAGCGAATGGCCGAGTTGAGGCGGGCGGAGCAATCCGCAATATCTTTTGAGGCAATATACATGGCCCAATCATCTGCGTACTGGAGGAACTCACAAAAACTATTGACGACGAGGTCAGCGTCGTAGGTATAAGGATTGAAAAGGCCGGGACTGAGGACATTACCCTGAGGTATGCCTTGGTAAACTATACTAGGAGGAAGTTGGGAATTTTGGGTGGAGATGACGATGGAACGGGAAGAAAGGGAGTTGCAAATATAGTTTGTCATCCTTGTCGAGCCGCTCAGCTGAAGCAATTTTTGCCTGAGCACCGGAAGTCTGACATTATCGTATGCAGATGATATGTCCAGGAACACAGCTACCACGTGTTCCATTTTCGAAAAAGCAATGCGGATATCGGTCACCAGTGTTGCTACACTGTCCGTGGTGTTAAAGCCTTTTCAAAAACCGAACTGTGTTTTAGATAACACACCCTGACTCTCCATTAGCCACTCCAATCTGTTCTTGATTAAATGTTCCAAGATTTTTCCTAAAGTCGCCGACAGAGCTATAGGTCTATAGCTGGTTGGATCATTGCTAGGTTTACCTGGTTTAAGAATGGGTAAGATAATTTGCGAACGCCATTCCTCCGGAGAATCCTGAGGCACAGATGTTGTGTGTCTGGTCCACTGTTAACAATAAAGGAATATGGGATTCCATCTGCACCAGGAGCGGTATCCTTTAGTGAACCTAGAACCAGACGAGGAACTCCACAGAAAATGGTGAGTCTAGCCAGTTTGAAGATGACCCTACGGAAGAAAATACGCGAAGTTCATCGAAATTTGGAGCCGTCGGAGGAGCCAATTTTTGCGGAAATGCGTCAATCCACTCAGTAGGATCATTGGACTGACGGTAATTGCTTTCCGAAAGTGATCCACGGTATTTTTTTGTTTCTCCAGACTATTAAGGGTTTAGATGACGGAGACAAACTTAAACAGAATTCTCGCCATCCTTCTCTCTTTTTTTCAGAAAATAATTTAGAAACCTCGGCCGAAATTTTTTTGTAATTTAGGAAATTTGTCATGGTCATGGACCTAGAGTAGAGTCGTTCAGCATCCTTGCGACGTCTACAAGCTGATGTACATTCCTCATCCCACCACGGCGGAGACGATCTGCGAGATGCTGTGTTTTTTAAAGGGATAGTAATCTCTGCAGCTTGCAACAAGACTCATCAATCTTTTAGTAGTCAGTCTGGCGGGGCACAGGAAATGAAACATTAAGTGATCTCTCATCATTGTTTACTTAAAATCATAATTGTAATTAAAACTAAAACGGTATTTGTTCATTACTCGGTGTGCGTCCCCCCAGAAAGCCCAATCGAGCTAGGTGTATTTTCAATATATCAGAATTTAGAGCAAAAATAGAGCACCTCTACAGTCAAGTAAAAAAATTGGAGCATTAATACGAACGACGCTGCGAGCTAAAAACCGTGGGCTTGCTGACGTCCTGCCCGTCAGCACGCCCAAGCTAGATCTCGGGAACCGTTGAGAGTACTATCGTGTATTGTGGTTCAAATTTTCGAGCAAAATTGGAGCACTCTGCTCCCGTGAAATCAACTTCGAAACTAGAATGTGAAAGGAGTTAGACGTGATTAACCGGTGGGCTTGCTGGCGTCCTGTCCCGTCAGCAAGCCCACGCAGATCTCTGAAACGGTAATGATTTGGATTATGATTAAAAACTCTACAATAGAGCCCTATTTAGAGCACTCTGCTCCAAAAAAAATATTAATGTAGCTTCAATAGTTATCGAGTTACAGGCCTTTGAAAATGGGCTTGCTGACGTCGCGTCCCGTCAGCAAGCCCATTTGGAGCGTGAAAACTACTGAACGGAGAGTCGTCAAAAATATCTCAAATCGTAGCTTAGAATGAGAGAACTATGCTCCAAATAGATCAAAATCCTAGGTTCTACGGTTTTCGCGCTATCAGCGAAAAACACTTCAGCCGCCAAAATTTGTCGATTTTCACAATCGCGCGACGTTGCCGTTCCGTGCGACAAGCAAATGAACGCTTCATTTGCCGTTGGTGTACACGAGAATGAACCTTCCGATGGTTTATTTAAGAGTCTCTTTACTTGCAATCCTAAGATGGCTTGTAGTTTATGTCAGAAATAATAGACCAGCAGCTATCGTTGCTAATTCGACATTTGTAATCTTCTTGTAAGTTCATGTAAAAGTAAGCTTGTTTGCCTACTCCCTATATTGAAATGTTACCTAATAATATTTCATTTGATGTGATGTGAGTCAGCACAGCATGATTAAGGGCCTACACGAGCCATAATGGCGCCGCCATTAGTTTAAAATAATTACTCACGTTAGTAGTACCTACTTTTAAACGAAAACTCAGTTTTCAAGTTAGGCATTTATTTAGAAACAATCAATCGGCAAAATATAGAAAGCTGTGTAATATTTATTATTTTTAACTGAGAAATTATTTTTTAACTGATGGCGGCGCCACTTAGGCTTGTGAAGTTGTGATCTTAATAGAAGTGTTGAAATAAAACAAGAAACATACAAATATGTAAATGTTATAATTGTTACAAATCAGTCTTGTTTATAAATTAGAATAGGTACCTAAGGTGCCTGAAGGTACCTTTCGCACCTTTGCTTCTTATAAAACAGTCTTAATCATCATTTGGTTTCTTATGTTACTTTACTACGATTATGATTAAATAAATATAGCGTTTCATTTATTGTAGTGTTCCTATTACGTTTTTTCCAAACATGTTGAAATAAAATTTAAAATAAACTAACAGACAATAATATAAGTAAACATCGTAACAATAGGTAGGTATAGTGCTTAAGCAAAGTTATACAACAATTTTTATCACATTTTGGTCATAAAATGGCACTAAAATTATGTAAAGTTTCATGTGCACAATCACCTCTTTATTTGTGTCCATTTCGCTATAATCCTCACTTCTGAAACCTTCATGAAAATCAATTTTGAGTAGGTATGCCAAAAAATATTCATGAAATAGTCGTGACTACATGCCGAATCTCGAAAATAGTCCTTCATGGATTCCAGAGTTATAAAGGTGTGTTGAGGATTTTTTATATGTATAGTTTACATGGGTTATATGGGTTTTTAACATACTTATACAGAGTAAACCAGGTCGTAATTTATATCGCTTGGGACGACTATTTACGGACTATTTTTTGATACCAAGTTTATACTGAAATCCGTAAACGTTTAGTAGAAAACAGGCGAGGATTATACCGAAAAAGCATGTCGCTATAATCCTCACCAAGGTACCCATAACTCTGGAATCGTTGAAGGACTATTTTCGAGATTCGGCATGTAGTCACGACTATTTCATGAATATTTTTTGGCATACCTACTCAAAATTGATTTTCATGAAGGTTTCAAAAGTGAGGATTATAGCGAAATGGACACAAATAAAGAGGTGATTGTGCACATGAAACTTTACATAATTTTAGTGCCATTTTATGACCAAAAATGTGATAAAAATTGTTGTATAACTTTGCTTAAGCACTATACCTACCTATTGTTACGATGTTTACTTATATTGTCTGTTAGTTTATTTTAAATTTTATTTCAACATGTTTGGAAAAAACGTAATAGGAACACTACAATAAATGAAACGCTATATTTATTTAATTATAATCGTAGTAAAGTAACATAAGCAACCAAATGATGATTAAGACTGTTTTATAAGAAGCAAAGGTGCGAAAGGTACCTTCAGGCACCTTACCTATTCTAATTTATAAAACAAGACTGATTTGTAACAATTATAACATTTACACATTTGTATGTTTCTTGTTTTATTTCAACACTTCTATTAATCCTTCAGGCCCCGCGCGAGCACCGGTGATCGCGACAACAATAGAATACAATAGCAATTCCTGGAAATTCCGACTGAAGTATTAAGATCACAACTTCACAAGCCTAAGTGGCGCCGCCATCAGTTAAAAAATAATTTCTCAGTTAAAAATAATAAATATTACACAGCTTTCTATATTTTGCCGATTGATTGTTTCTAAATAAATGCCTAACTTGAAAACTGAGTTTTCGTTTAAAAGTAGGTACTACTTACGTGAGTAATTATTTTTAACTAATGGCGGCGCCATTATGGCTCGTGTAGGCCCTTAATCATGCTGTGCTGACTCACATCACATCAAATGAAATATTATTAGGTAACATTTCAATATAGGGAGTAGGCAAACAAGCTTACTTTTACATGAACTTACAAGAAGATTACAAATGTCGAATTAGCAACGATAGCTGCTGGTCTATTATTTCTGACATAAACTACAAGCCATCTTAGGATTGCAAGTAAAGAGACTCTTAAATAAACCATCGGAAGGTTCATTCTCGTGTACACCAACGGCAAATGAAGCGTTCATTTGCTTGTCGCACGGAACGGCAACGTCGCGCGATTGTGAAAATCGACAAATTTTGGCGGCTGAAGTGTTTTTCGCTGATAGCGCGAAAACCGTAGAACCTAGGATTTTGATCTATTTGGAGCATAGTTCTCTCATTCTAAGCTACGATTTGAGATATTTTTGACGACTCTCCGTTCAGTAGTTTTCACGCTCCAAATGGGCTTGCTGACGGGACGCGACGTCAGCAAGCCCATTTTCAAAGGCCTGTAACTCGATAACTATTGAAGCTACATTAATATTTTTTTTGGAGCAGAGTGCTCTAAATAGGGCTCTATTGTAGAGTTTTTAATCATAATCCAAATCATTACCGTTTCAGAGATCTGCGTGGGCTTGCTGACGGGACAGGACGCCAGAAAGCCCACCGGTTAATCACGTCTAACTCCTTTCACATTCTAGTTTCGAAGTTGATTTCACGGGAGCAGAGTGCTCCAATTTTGCTCGAAAATTTGAACCACAATACACGATAGTACTCTCAACGGTTCCCGAGATCTAGCTTGGGCGTGCTGACGGGACAGGACGTCAGCAAGCCCACGGTTTTTAGCTCGCAGCGTCGTTCGTATTAATGCTCCAATTTTTTTACTTGACTGTAGAGGTGCTCTATTTTTGCTCTAAATTCTGATATATTGAAAATACACCTAGCTCGATTGGGCTTTCTGGGGGGACGCACACCATTACTCGTTGGCAGTACTATGTAGGAGGAAACACCCGTATTCGCATTTTATAATAATATTATAATTAAGATCATTACATCAAAGTTACGATACTTAAAATCACATAATATTACTGTGGCACATCGGCACGAGCGACTCTGGAATGAAATTACAATATTTACACGCGTCATACTACTTTGGAAATTGTTGTAAAGTATATAACGCTTTTGAATTTTTAACTAAACACAGGTACACCTCACCTCGCAAATTAAGTAAAATATCGACGCCCAGCTCGCGTCAAACCGACCAATTACAGCGATGATACTACATTCTCAAATTAACTGACTTAGTGTCGCTCGTCTTCGACTCCCGACTCGCGGCGCCGCGACCGCCCGCACTGGACACGTCCACCGCGCGGCGCCTCACAACCGTTACATATTGTCATTCATGCTGCGAACGAGCTTCCGTCGACTAGCTATGATCCTTTCGGCTCGCTCGCATCGTCATACAAAAGTACGAACTACTCGCCGCTCCGAATCGTTCACTTAAACTAGGTGGCCGCCCGGGACGGCGCAGGGGGGGCGCGGGAGAGGCGCACGGGCGGCGGTCGCTACCGGCGGCGGCGACCCTTGCGGTAACCCTTCCCGTACCAGCCGGCGGTGGGCGGAGAGGGCGGAGAGGGCGGGGAGGGCGGCGCGCGCTCGGCGTCGCAGCACGCGCACAGCCGACCGCGGCGGCGGGCGCGGCGCTCGGGCGGCGGCGCGCGCGGGGCGCCGTACCACAGGCAGCGGCGCGCCGCGAACCGCCGCGCGCACCAGGCGCAGCCGCCCTCCCCACCCGCGCTCGCCGCCGCCGCGACGCCGCCCGCGCCCGCCAGGATGGTGTGCAGGCCGGGGTAGAGCTGCGCGCGACACACGAGCACGGCACGGCGGATGATGGCGGCCGCCAGCGCCGCGCTCTCGGCGTCGCAGTCGGCGTCGGACTTGGTGGCGGGCAGCAGGCGCGACTCCCACTCCAGCAGCGGCCGGAGCCTGTCGTCGACGTCCTCCTCCTTCTTCATTTTGGCCGGGCCGAATTCGTCCTCGATGTGGGCGTCTTTTTTGAAAGCGCCCTCGCTCTCGGCCGGGCCGTTCTCCCGTTTGGGGCTGCGCGGTCGGTCGTGGCCGTTGGTGACGAAGCCGTTGAGTCGCGGGGGGTCGGCGGGCCGCTCCGGCCTGAACATGCGGAAGCGCCGCAGCGCGCCGGTGTCCGGGGCGGCGGCGGGGGCGGGGGGCGGCGGCTCGGGAGGCGGAGGCTCGGCCGGCGCGTGCTCCGCTCGCAGGAGGATTGTCGCCGAGCCCGTCTTCATGTCGATCTGTGGGGAAAAGTTTACTTATTTATTGAATTTATGGGGAATATTTAATTTACCTACGAGTAAATTATGTAAAGTAGTAATATTATGTAAAAAAATCTCCTTTAATACTTTAAAATAACAATACAAATGCCAATTAAAAGTTTTCGCGACTAGGTATTTGTTTAAATTGTAAGTACATAAATTTGGTTGACGTCGAATATTACAAGTCTCAGAAAAGTGTTAACAGACCATTTATTTAATCTTTAATACTAATTTAATACTGATGCAAGTTAATTTAGTTTATGATAATAATTTGCACATTACTGATACTGACGATCCAAGGATAGGCTTTTTATTGTTCTCTTTTTTATGTTATATCTATACTTATTATAAAACAAAGGCGCTTTTTTCCCTCATGTCCCTTTGATCCCTTTAATCTTTAAACTAAACTACGCAACGGATTTTGATGATTCTTTCAGTGTTAGAAAGTCCATTTATCGAGGAAGGTTAAGGTTATATTTAATCACGCTAAGACTAATAGGAGCGAAGAAATAGAGGAAAATGTGGAAAAAACGGGGAAAATTATTTGAAAGGGCTAACTTGAACGCGCTAATCTCAGGAACTACTGGTCCGATTTGAAAAATTATTTCAGTGTTAGATAGCCCATTTATTTAGGAAGGCTATAAGCTATATTTTATCACGCTAAGACTGATATGAGAATGTGGAAAAAACGGGGGAAATTATTTGAAAAGGAACTACTGGAGCAATTTTTATGTTATTTGGCACAGATAAGAAGTAGACCACGTGAAGGATCATAGGCTATCGATTTTAATCATTTTTTCAGTGGCTATATATTTTATACCCGTGGGTGCCGGGGCGGGTCGCTAGTTATATATATAAAAATAGATCTACCTAACTAGTTCTGGGCAATTAATTGAACCACTAAATATTTTGAAGAGCAACGACTAGTCGGCAATGTTTCTTCGTTCGGCGAGAGGCAAGATGTGGAATTAAAAAAATATGGCCCATGTAGAATTTTGAAATCTTTTCAAAATTCTACATAAGCCATAGCACCATTAAAAGTTCCGCGACCATCTTCACATAGTACCTATGTACACGTTTTATGTCCCGCCCTGTCATTTAAATATTTTTTAAATATATTTTGATGTTATGGTACTTTAGGTCTAGTGGTAGTTAAAACGTGCATAAATATTTCTTAAAGACTGCTACCTAAATAAATAATTAATAAAAAAAGAATTATACCAAATGTACCTGTAGTATATAAATAGATAAACTAGCCTTAGGGCTTAGAGACTCTTCGCTCTGGTCATTGTTATTAGTTAATAGTTAATAGAATCGGCGTTACTTTGCGGAAATCCATAGCTTAAAATTTAATTTGTTATTATTTTTAGCAATATTCCGCGAAAAAAACTTCCACCTTTGAGTAAATGAGTGAGTGCACGCATAGGCATGCGTACAGCACCTCCCTCCTCCCACACTGCCTATGCGTACACTCGCATGCAAGAACTTGCAAACACCACCACCACACAAGCAATAATGTTGGCAAATCCGTGCAAGGCTCCTCACCACCTTGCAGGTTGAAAACCTCGACGCGCGTTTCGCTCCAACACCGGAGCATCCTCAGGATGTGGACTCTACGAACAACGTCCGTCAAGTGCCGCCACCGGCCAAAACACCGCCTTTATATCCTATCGAGCCCCGCTACTATCCCCACTACCCCCACTACCCTCACCAGTACCCCCGAACATATTAATAAGCGGTGACGTAGTCAAGCAAGTTTGGTCATTCAACAATGCAAATCTGTTATTTTTCTTTTCTTTTATGATCTCTAATTGTTCCAACACGCTCAGCCGAAAGCCTTTATCGCATTTATGTAAAACTTTATAGGAATGGCCATCGGGCACGGTATGATTACTATCTAAAAGATGTTTAGCAAAATGTGACTTATCAGGATGACCATTCCTATAAGCCGCGATATGTTCTTTATACCGAGTCTCAAAGCTGCGTCCAGTTTGACCCACATATATACTATCGCATTCAGGACAATCGATCTTATAGACACCGGGCTGATATTTTTCATCAATCCGGTCTTTATTATGACACAAATGATGTTTTAAAGTATTATTTGTCCTGAATGCGACATGCATATCGTTGTTTTTCATTATTTTGGATAAGCGTGCAGATACCTCTCCCATGTAGGTCAAACTTGACTTATATCTAACTATCTCCTTATCAATAGGACCTGCGTACAAAAACTTAACCAGTTCTTTCTTGTTTTTGTTTTTCAAAATATTAATATTTTTTGGACTATATCCGTTGGATATCGCAATTTGGAAAATGATATTAAGCTCATTTTGATAATTATCTTTACTAAGAGGGATCGATAATAATCTATGAATGTAACTATGAAAGGCCGCGAGTTTGTGTTGCCAAGGATGACATGACGAAGCATGAATAGTAGTATTAGTATATGTCGGCTTGCGAAAGATTCCAAAACTGTGTTTATTATTAACTCTAGAGATAGATAAATCGAGAAAATTTAGGGTGTTATTATCTTCACATTCTAATTTGAATTTAATTTTAATATGTTTTTTATTTAGTTCTTTAACAAATACGTCCAGTTGCCTCTGTGTACCCGTCCAACAAAGAAAACAATCATCTACGTATCTAAAGTAATATAAAATACTTTTATTAACGACGATATTTCTTTGTTCAAAATCGTCCATAAATATTTCGGCCATCAAAGGACTTAAAGGTGAACCCATAGCTAGACCGTCGTCTTGAACAAAGAATTCGCCGTTAAATCGAAAGTAGTTTTGTTCCATGCAGGTTTAAGTAAGAGTAAGCAATTCATTACTTTCACCAGGAGGTAAACGTTTTTCTAATGCATTCCTTAAAATACCCAATGTTTCCTTACGTGGAACATTAGTGAATAAACTATCGACATTAAGTGAAACTAATTTGCAACGAGGTGGCAAAGTCACATCTTTAATTTTGTTGACTAATTGTAGACTATTTTTTATGGCATAAGGTGGCCGAAATGAGATCTTTTCTTTTATTATGAAATTAAGTGACTTTGCCAACTCGTATGCTGGTGCACCAATGTATGAGACAACTGGACGCATGGGAATATCAGTTTTGTGAATCTTTGGCAAGCTGAGCTCTCTTTTAAATTACATAATATCGAATTCGATCGCTTAGACGAAAAGGCACGCCATTTCGCAGCAATCGAAGTGCACGCTAAATATTTTAGTCAAAAGTAAAAGCTTCATCATTGTCCAATCACATACAGAATCCAGGTCTGAACCTTTTTCCTTCCACCCTCGCGTCAAAAACTTAACCAGCGTACAATTTGCCAAGGATGAGATGACGCTTTTGGAAAAGGGTCTTAAATATAATATCACTCCTAATATTCATCAGAATGCTTTGGAAATGCTTGCGGTGGATTCGGAAATAACTGCCGTAGTTAATAAGAAAGATAACATGGTTAAGGGCCTACTAGTCAACGAAATCAAAGGTACTCCTTCCGGTTCTTCTTTTAACCCCGAAAGAGTGGCTTTGAGGTCATTAAAACAAACAATAGATAATAATAACTTAGTAATATCGAAAGCGGATAAGGGTAACACAGTAGTAGTGATGGAGCGCGACGATTATTTGGACAGAGTTAATGACGTGATTCAGGGTGAACAATTTCTAAGGGTTCCTTCTGACCCAACAAACAAGTTTTTAGCTAAGCTTAAATTAGCAATTAATAATAATCAATATTTATTTCAAACTGAATCATCAAAGAAAAAACTCATCCCAATGAATCCTCGCGCACCATCACTGTACGGCTTGCTAAAGATTCACAAAACTGATATTCCCATGCGTCCAGTTGTCTCATACATTGGTGCACCAGCATACGAGTTGGCAAAGTCACTTAATTTCATAATAAAAGAAAATATCTCATTTCGGCCACCTTATGCCATAAAAATAGTCTACAATTAGTCAACAAAATTAAAGATGTGACTTTGCTACCTCGTTGCAAATTAGTTTCACTTAATGTCGATAGTTTATTCACTAATGTTCCACGTAAGGAAACATTGGGTATTTTAAGGAATGCATTAGAAAAACGTTTACCTCCTGGTGAAAGTAATGAATTGCTTACTCTTACTAAAACCTGCATGGAACAAAACTACTTTCGATTTAACGGCGAATTATTTGTTCAAGACGACGGTCTAGCTATGAGTTCACCTTTAAGTCCTTTGATGGCCGAAATATTTATGGACGATTTTGAACAAAGAAATATCGTCGTTAATAAAAGTATTTTATATTACTTTAGATACGTAGATGATTGTTTTCTTTGTTGGACGGGTACACAGAGGCAACTGGACGTATTTGTTAAAGAACTAAATAAAAAACATATTAAAATTAAATTCAAATTAGAATGTGAAGATAATAACACCCTAAATTTTCTCGATTTATCTATCTCTAGAGTTAATAATAAACACAGTTTTGGAATCTTTCGCAAGCCGACATATACTAATACTACTATTCATGCTTCGTCATGTCATCCTTGGCAACACAAACTCGCGGCCTTTCATAGTTACATTCATAGATTATTATCGATCCCTCTTAGTAAAGATAATTATCAAAATGAGCTTAATATCATTTTCCAAATTGCGATATCCAACGGATATAGTCCAAAAATATTAATATTTTGAAAAACAAAAACAAGAAAGAACTGGTTAAGTTTTTGTACGCAGGTCCTATTGATAAGGAGATAGTTAGATATAAGTCAAGTTTGACCTACATGGGAGAGGTATCTGCACGCTTATCCAAAATAATGAAAAACAACGATATGCATGTCGCATTCAGGACAAATAATACTTTAAAACATCATTTGTGTCATAATAAAGACCGGATTGATGAAAAATATCAGTCCGGTGTCTATAAGATCGATTGTCCTGAATGCGATAGTATATATGTGGGTCAAACTGGACGCAGCTTTGAGACTCGGTATAAAGAACATATCGCGGCTTATAGGAATGGTCATCCTGATAAGTCACATTTTGCTAAACATCTTTTAGATAGTAATCATACCGTGCCCGATGGCCATTCCTATAAAGTTTTACATAAATGCGATAAAGGCTTTCGGCTGAGCGTGTTGGAACAATTAGAGATCATAAAAAAAAAGAAAAATAACAGATTTGCATTGTTGAATGACCAAACTTGCTTGACTACGTCACCGCTTATTAATATGTTCGGGGGTACTGGTGAGGGTAGTGGGGGTAGTGGGGATAGTAGCAGGGCTCGATAGGATATAAAGGCGGTGTTTTAGCCGGTGGCGGCACTTGACGGACGTTGTTCGTAGAGTCCACATCCTGAGGATGCTCCGGTGTTGGAGCGAAACGCGCGTCGAGGTTTTCAACCTGCATGGTGGTGAGGGGCCTTGCACGGATTTGCCAACATTATTGCTTGTGTGGTGGTGGTGTTTGCAAGTTCTTGCATGCGAGTGTACGCATATACAGTGTGGGAGGAGGGAGGTGCTGTACGCATGCCTATGAGTGCACTCACTCATTTACTCAAAAAGTTTTTTTCGCGGAATATTGCTAAAAATAAACAAATTAAATTTTAAGTCATTGTTATTAGTTTATTACCCTTATCACTATTTAGATAAAATATAAACTGTCAAAATATTATATATTTCTTATGTTCCTTTTAGGAAGTATTATTAATTACAGTAAAATACAATATGTGTAATTTACACTGACATGTCCAAAGAATTTGAGTATGTTAAAACACTGTTGAATAAATAACTTGTACTCATAATATTATTATACTATAATATGCATGGCTGTACTCAATATACAGTAATTACTAGAACATGTTCTTGAAACATAGTTTCTCCTTTGAACACTTTCTTGGCAAGCTGCGTTACACGGTAAGCCATTTTTATGAAGGGAAGCTGAGATTGTAAAAACCTCGTTTCGCCATTTCTTTCTCTAACCGAATCTGTTGCGTAAGTAGTATTTATGTATAGTAATTTTTAAAATATCATTGACACTTTATTTTTAGAGTTAATTGAATAGCAGTTACCTGGAAAGAGCGTAGAGGGCAGCCGGGAGGTGCGGGGGGTGGGGGGGGGGGGCGCAGGCGGTCGGCCAGGCGGCGCAGCGGCACCTCATCGTCAGAGTCCGTGGCGGAGGGCGACGACAGCGAGTAGTAGGAGGTGTCGTCGTCGGTGTCCGCGAGCGGGGGGGGCGGGGGTGGCGGCGCGCGGCGCGTCGTGTGCGCCTCCGCCGGGTGCAGCGGCTCCGCGTGCGCCAGCAGCGGGTCGGCGGCGGGCCGGTAGCGCGGCACGCGCAGCCGCAGCCGCCGCGCCACCGCCGCCATCACGGCGTCGCAGCGCGCGTTTATCTTGAGAGCCGCGACCGAGTCCTTGGGCGTCCACTGCAGGTTGACGATGTAGAGCGCAGGGCGCGCGTGCGGCGCGGCGTGCATGCGCCACAGGCGCGGGTACCGGCGCAGCACCTTGAGGCTGGAGCCGAGGCACAGCACGACGTCGGCGGCGGCGGCGTGGCGCAGCGCGCCGGCCCAGTTGAGCGGCCAGGCGGCGCGGCCGCGCTCGCCGAAGTGCACGATGGTGTCGCGCAGCTCGGCGCCGCAGGCGTGGCACAGGCGGCGCGTGCGGTGCACGTGGCGCGCCGTGCGCTCGGTGGTGTCGAAGGCGCGCAGGTAGACGCGGCGGCAGGCGGCGCAGCGCTCGGCGAACATGTCGCCGTGCAGCTCGGCGAGCGCGCGGCGCGGCAGGCCGGCGCGCACGTGCAGCCCGTCACAGTTCTGCGACACCACGAACTTGAGCGTGCCGCGTGCCCACAGCGCCGTCAGCGCCATGTGCGTGAACGTCGGCCGCGCCCGCGACACGTCTACGCGCCTGCGATTGTGACGTTTAGATATATTTTGCATGTAGTGTTCTTTTCCTGGAGTATGTACACTATGGTATGAAATATTTGTATTTATGAATAAGCTGCTACTGTGCATTATCCAGTTAACTGTTAATTAAATCTATAAATTAATATATTTAACAGGAGAAATCTTTCCCAGAGTAAAATTTTCCTTCCCGATGGTGTACTCTATGTGTATGCAACATTTCATCAAATTGACCTGCTAGTTTTGGAGCCTACAGAAATAAACATACAATTTTTTTTCTTCAAGATTTGATAGATAAAGATTTACTAATCAATCAATCAAACAATCAAATCATTTATTTCGGGCATCAGAAGCCCATGTAATAGTCTAAGATCCCACTGCAGAATTGTGCAGTTATCGAGTACACGCTTAAAACCACATTTTTACAAATATTTATGATAAGGAGAACATATTTCTCAGTGGGGTGCCAGTCCAAATGTGGCCGCAAATTTTTTTAAAAATTTTTTGAAAAATTGTGTTTGCGGGATAAAATGTAATCATCAGGTATTGAAAGCAAACATTGTTCATTTCATGGCAATGAGTATAGAGATTTAGAAAAATCCGATGTGCCGTTGGGCACCCGGCCGCAACCCTATTGTAACCAGGTGTGAACAGGTACCATTCCGATACATTTTTGCATCCATAACCTATATTGATATTTTATATATAAAATGGAAGCTTATTTTCCTCTTAATATTATAATATAGGTGTGCCTAATTAAATCTGGCCGCAAATAAGGGGTGCCGGCTGTCAAAGATGGCAAAGTATCGAAGGTTGAGGGAAAGGGAGCTAGCGCGAAACATTACGGGATAGTGATAGTACATCATGTTAGTGTATTTAAGCATCGGTTCAAACAATTATGCCGATGCATAAGAGATAGACATATACCATCACGGAGTTTTCTGTAGACCTTTTCATAGTGTACAATACTTAGGCCCAATTTCACCAAAGACTGTTAAAGTTAATGCTCAAATTAGTATCACGTTACCTCTTTCGTTTTTCGTATGATTGAAAAAGAAGACATGACATTTTGAGAAGCTGTTAACATTAGCAGACATTGGTGGAATTGGGCCTTGGTACATTATTTTGATAAATCTCGAAGGGAGTCTGCGTTTCCAATGTTTAAGCAGAAAAAAATGAAATGAAATGAATTACTAATAATATCTAAGTAATAAAATTAAAGTAAAATTAAAATATAAGGGGGGCTCTAGGGCGGCACCCATACAAAAAATACAAATTTTGGCCTAATTTTGCTCTATAATAGTACGGAACCCTTCATGCGCGAGTCCGACTCACACTTGGCCGATTATTACTATTGTTTGAACCGATGTTTAAGTACACTAACATGATGTACTATCACTATCCCGTAATGTTTCGCGCTAGCTCCCTTTCCCTCAACCTTCGATACTTTGCCATCTTTGACAGCCAGCACCCCTTATTTGCGGCCAGATTTAATTAGACACACCTATATTATAATATTAAGAGGAAAATAAGCTTCCATTTGATATATAAAAGATTAATATACGTTATGGATGCAAAAATGTACCGGAATGGTACCTGTTCACACCTGGTTACAATAGGGTTGCGGCCGGGTGCCCAACGGCACATCGGATTTTTCTAAATCTCTATACTCATTGCCATGAAATGAACAATGTTTGCTTTCAATACCTGATGATTACATTTTATCCCGCAAACACAATTTTTCAAAAAATTTTTAAAAAAATTTGCGGCCACATTTGGACTGGCACCCCACTGAGAAATATGTTCTCCTTATCATAAATATTTGTAAAAATGTGGTTTTAAGCGTGTACTCGATACCTGCACAGTTCTGCAGTCGTATCTCGTACTATAACAAATACCTTTAATCTAAATACATATGAATTATATAATAAATACATATTAATTATATACCAATAGAAAAAAACCAACACAAATACTCAGACCAATAAAAAAAGAAAGACGGAGTATTTACAGGTAATGGTGTGAAGTCGCTGTCGATCAATGTGTGCGTCACGCCTAGCATAAATACGCTAGGCGTGCGCTTGTGTGCAAAAAAATAATGTTGCCAACTCAGGGTTTCAGATTGTAAAACTCCCATCCTGTTGCAGTCTTATTAAACTACTAAGTAATGACTACAAAAGTTGCTATCAAACTAGATTGTTAATCATCATTCATTAGTAATTGCTGAAAAAAGTAAATACTTAAATATCTATATCTAATAAATTATGTGTTTCAACTAAGAACAGACAGACAGACAGACAGACATACATACAGACAAAAATTGTAAAGAATGTTGTTTGGTGTATGCAGTATGTATCGTATACTGATTAATATGCAAATAGTAAAAAAATCTTTCAATACTACAAACAGACACTCCAATTTTATTTATAATAATAGATTTGAAATGAATAACGAATTTTAGGTTAAAAATAAACATTTATCAGGATAATACAGCACGTAATAATATTTTTCCCCTATTATGGGGAAAAATATCTTGCGACCAGCATGCAGCACTGGTTGAGGTTCTGTGTTCCGAGACTCCCGAGACAATTTTTAAAACTAATAAATTAAATTCGTTATTTCGGTGGTAATACATAAATATTCAACTAATTACTTGTGAAACGTAACCCTACAAGGTTTCTTTTGAGCACAAGAATTGTTTTTGCACCATTTAACGATGCAGGACGGCATATTTTGATATTTCTTGACACAGATGAAAACGACATGCGCCGTCACTCGTTGAAACCGGAATGGCGGGCGGCCGGCTTCCTATTGCCTGCCTCACCGCGTAGCATGGATGGCTCTGTCTATCTTTTTTTATTGGTCTGAGCACAAATATTAACAAAACTAGAATCATAATAATAAAACAAATTATAGTAGAAAAATCATTATTTTTATTTATTTTAAATAAAATAAATACAATACAAGACTTTCAATCACTGTAACTAAAAAAGCAAACTATTTTTTTTTTTTTTCATGATTAAAACTGTAAAATAATTTTGGTCATACATTAATTTTTAACAATTAAATTGCCATTGTTATTGACTAACGCTGGCAATCATAAACAATCAATGTTTTCAATTTTGAAAGTAATTGAAGATTATTTAAATAAAAAGTTATGATTGCCAACAGTCACACTTTTTTTTTTTTTTTATCTATACAAAAAAGGACTTTATCGTTTAAACGATAATGCCGTCCCAAACAGTCACACTTGAACAATACAAGTTTTGTAGTGTGAATACTGCAAGAAAATGAAATCAACCCATCCATAGAATAAGGTCAAATCTGCAGAACTTTTACTAGAGGGTTTTATAGATGTTAGCATGTATAACTAAGGAGACATTTAACCCTTAACCACTGTCGTGCCATTAAGTTACATTACCACTGATGTACGTAGGGGATACGTATGCAATTTTTAATGCCTCCTGATACGTCTAAAAAAGTTTAATTCTGGTGACAATAGCAGTCTATTTATTCGGATACTTTCAAATGACTTATAGATATAAAAAAAATTATAATATTTATTATAATTCAATTTTTATGTAACAAAAACCTTTGTGACTTACAAAGTAGGATAGACTTTTTATATAAAACTAGCTGTTTCCCGCGACTTCGTCCGCGTTATCGTAGAAGATCACATCCTAAGTATTTATTGTACAAAAATATTCAATGTACAGAATTGACTTTCCTACGATTTTATTATATATAAATGTTCCGCGCGGCGGTGTTTGCGTAATTTAGGAATTTCACGCAACCGTACATTTTTCCGCAACAAATAACCTATGTCCCTTCACGTGGTCTATTCTTCATGATTGCCAACTAACATAAAAATTGCTCCAGTAGTTCTTAAGATAATAAGCAATTTCATATAATTTCCCCCGTTTTTACCACATTTTTCTCTATTTCTTTGCTCCAATTAGTTTTAACGTGATAAAATATAATAACCTATAGCCTTCCTCGATAAATAAGCTATCTAACACTGAAAGAATTTTTCAAATCGGACCAGTAGTTCTTGAAATTAGCGCGTTCAAATAAGCCCTTTCATATAATTTCCCCCGTTTTTTCCACATTTTCCTCTATTTCTTCGCTCCTATTAGTCTTAGCGTGATATAATATAGCCTTCCTCGACAAATGGGCTATCCAACAGTAAAAGAATTTTTCAAATCGGACCAGTAGTTCCTGAGATTAGCGCGTTCGAACAAACAAACAAACAAACAAACTCTTCCCAATTATAATATTAGTATAGATTAATAAAAAATATTTTCACAATATTATAACATATTACAATTCAATAGGCTACTTGACCTACTTTTTTTCTTCATGCTAATCGCTTCTTAATCATTCATTTTCACAAAAAAAATTATATTTTAATATTTTACACAGTAGAGACCCATAAAAATGTTTATTGAAAAATACGCCTCTTAAATGGCGCCGAAAACACTGTCCGCCATAGTGTGACGTCATACGCTTTGTATTTTAAACTCTCTTTATTGAACATTTTTATATGTGCTAAATGTACGAGTCTAAAAGTTCCCAAAAATTATAAAAGAATTAAATAAGAAATTAGAAATCATTTGTAATGTTGAAAACTTTTGGAGAAAAGTTTTGGCCATTTTATTTCCTGTCTACAATAAATAGAGATAATATATAAAACTGATGTTTAAGCTAATTATTCAATAAAATATATTTTACAAATCTTTCCAGGCTTATTCTTATTATTTATGTACAGATAAACTTACATATAACGAGCGCGATAAATAAAAGATATTAAATTACTATGAGGATGACTTCACATCCAAATCGGAAGTACAGCAAAAGCATTTTCGTCAATACAAATCCTATTTTCATAAAATCATGTTTTCAAATCGACTTTATTTATCAATCATAAGCTTTTATTTGATGATAAGGGTGAAATACGGTTTCCTAGGCCAAGTTCTACTAGAAATATGCATTTGTTCAATGAAATTAAATATAGGTCAAGTAGCCTATTTGTTCGTAGTTTTTGGAAATATTCTGTCCAACTGGTCTTTTTTAGACGTAGAGGGTTCCCAAGATGAATAAGACAGCCTACAATCCATTTTTATCTATGGACAAACAAAAAGTAATTACTTGAATAAAGTCACACTAACACTGAAGCTACGTACCTCATACGTCAGGTCGTCGAAGTCACCTACTTACAGATAAGCACTACATCCGATCTCCCCTGCCTTGGACGCATCACTGGCAAATAGGAAACTACCAAAAAAGACACACAGAAATTCACGCGTTGAGTTTTGAATGAAAAACAGGATGGGTGAAGTACCACATACATATGTCAGTGGTTAAGGGTTAAATAGATTTAATATGCATCTGTCATGTGTCTAAGTCTAACAACATGACAAAAAATCTAAATGCTGGGTCTCAATGATGCTAAGTAACACAAGCTAAGAACTTCAAAACTCTTAACTATAAACTGTCTATTCTGCAGATTGACTTGGTTCTATGAATAAGTCAAAATAATAATATAATATGTAATTCAATTGACCTTAACTTAACCCATCAACTCCCAAGCGGCACCCGGGTGCCATATAACAATTGAATCGAGGTATTACATAAAACTTATAGTTTAAAAAAACAATAGGAAACACATGCTCACCCTATGGACTCCCCTCTTTGCAGGCGGGTCCAAACGCCGTGCGGGCCACGGTAGTCGGGGATGTCAGCATCGGTGCTGATGCCTGCACCCGTGTACACCTGAAGCATTTGTAGCAATTTATGTTAGTAGTGAAAATTTAAATTAGTAGCACTTTTGTATAGTGAAAATTTGTTCAAATTTTAAATGTTTTGTAAACTAAAATAGTTATTAAAAATTCATTTTCTTTCATTCAAATCTTACTGTCAAATAAATTATTCACTCCAACTATTATTCAATATTATTGCAGGTCTAAGGGCCCACTTAGACTAATCGATAGAGAAAAATTTGCTAATTCCAAATATAAGCTCATTTTGACCTCTAGTGTCACTTGGTAACTTTTTTCATTCCATCATCAATTATACTATTCTACAAATAATAATATAATACACATAATATCACATTAAACAAAAGTATTCACCAGTAATGCTTTATTATCAAAGTGTATGAAATACCCATTGTATAGTACTGACCACCAAGTGCTTGGCCTTGCTGAGCACCTGCGCCAGCTTGCGGCACTTCTCCCGCAGCACGCGCGGGCTGTCCTCCACCTCACGGGCGCGCTCTGCAGCACGGGCGGCTCGCTGCCGGCGCAGGGCAGCGGCAGCGGCGCGTTCCGCGGCCGCCAACCGCACCTCCTTGCGGAGCGCCGCATCGGGTGCGGAGCTCGTGGCGGCACCGCTCAGTCGGGCGCTGCTGCGGACTCCTTCCCGAGCAGCCATTGTCGCGGCAGCTGCACGCTGCACGAGGCTAAGCCTCGCCGTTACACCTTCCGTCCTTTTTTATGCCATGCCACCCCTTCACCTCATCACGCATGTCTACACACGTGGGCATTTATTATTGTTTTCTATATTATAAATATACAAATACACAATCACTTTGCATGTTAAATTACTGTGTACTGTCAATTTACAATTAATTGACTGATCGGTGATGGTCAATGACCATTGACACAAGCATTTTTGATGTTTTTGACGTTTGATGACGCTATTTAGTATTGCCATGACAGATTATGCACCTTATTCCCCATAGATAAAGTATTATAGTATTTACTTCTCAATGTTAATGCCCACAGAACAAAAAAAAACTGTTTTTTTGTTCTGTGTTAATCCCAGCTAGGGAGCTGGGGAGCAAAATTTCTATAATATGATCAGCACACATGGCAGACGTTATTAATAGTGACAATTATACCTGAAACATCAACTATCAAGAACCTTGTCTGCCACCCAGGTCTTCATAACATTATAGAATAACAGAAAAAATGTCGTTACGTACCGTTATTTTCATAATGGTAGCCAGATAACGTTATTTTTTTAAGGATATTTAGTAAAATAACGTTATATTTACTGTTATTATTATAACGTTATTTTTTCGTCATGTTTATACGAACAAATATCGTTATAATAATAACGGTAAATATAACGTTATTTTTTGGTATCAGGTATGCGATCGTGCACGGTGCACTAAATCTCACTCGCAGCCCACTTTTTTGCGAGATTTGTGTACTAATACAAAGAAAAAATACACCTTATAAGCGTGATTACGTTTAGAAAATTTTCCCGCCTGTCATGACTTTCTTGATGGACTATAACGTTATCAAAGAACATATATTTACCGTTATAAATCCTATATAACGTTATAACATTAACCGTTATTAATATCAATTTTTAACGTTATTTTTAATATCGGGTAAATTTTCATAACGTTATCTATGCCCTTGAAGCAGTAACGTTATGAAAAAATAGCGTTATTTGAAGCCCTGGCAATCACAGTAAGGCGCATTTTTGTGATTTTCCGTTTTTGATATAATCTAAATCTACATTTTTTTCTATTTATTTCTGGCTTACTCACATTATCCTACGTTATAAATGGAAGTATTTTTTTTTAACCATAAAGTTTTTTGTTGACGTGATAACGTCTTATAATTCGATAAGGGGTGCGCGCCCGAAAAACATGACAGTTCATGCGGCGTTGCCTCGCTGACAGCTCTGAGGCGTTCCATTTACACTTTCAAGTCCTTCAACAACCGTAAGGCCCACCTGGGCCGCGCTCTTTGTTTCGATTATATTACGTATTTCGATGACTTAGAGAATACTTTTGTATGAAGGAGTTTGGTTAGTTATGACCTTTGACACATTTACCACACTCTGAATGAAAAATAAATAAACAATCTGTGAGCTTTTAGTATTATTTCGGCTATTTAAAATTGTGCTCTATTTCCTACGTGTCAAGGTATGACTTGTGCTTTGTTCGAAGATTTTACTGGATTTCACGAATGTATGTAGCGTTTTGTATTGCGAATAGTTTATTTTACTCATTATAAATATTTTTAGACAATCATTCGAAAGAAATACATCGAAATAACTTTAGGTTACAGTCGAAAAAGTTTGTTTCTATTTATAGAGATTCGGAAGCGAGGGTTAAGCGGTTAAGGGTTGTTGAACGTGACAACGTCATACGTTGTCATGTTCAACTATCGTCAGTAAACCGACTTTACAGACAACCGATTTTTTAACCATAAAATTTTTTGAAAATGCAGTAACTATCCCATTTAACCGCCAAAAAGACATTATTGCTATATAAATCGCAGTAAAATCACTTGTTGCAAGGATTTTTTTGTGATTCCAGATTAAAACGCAGTAAATACAAACAAAATACTGTTTTTTAAATAGTTTCGTATACACACACATTAGCGCAGATTACACGCATCAATATTATCATGATTTCGTGATAATATTGATGGTGTAAGCGGCCGAATCGCAGTATCGCAGTACTATTTGTGAATCCCGTGATACTAGAATCGTGATAATATTGACCGTGTAATCTAGGCCAGTCACGTGAAAACCTAATTAAAACGCAGTATATGTTAACTCCATACAAACAGTTTTTACTGCATTTAATCAGTACTAGTGATTTTCAAAATTCAGGTATAATACTGCATTTTAAAAAGTTAATTGCTATATTGATATAATATATAATTCTATACTACTTACTAAAATGCAGTATTTGTATAGTATTCTTTGAAAGAGATTGTATATTAGTGCAGTCGTCAGAGGTTTTAACCTCCAAAAATTGTAATAGTGAGTGGATTTTTGTTTTCGAGGTGTCATTTTCTTTTTTACACTATAACTTGCAAAGCTTACCAAAAATTTTTTTATGCTTATAATTTTTTAGTTAATTAAAAATTAATATTTCACCATAGAAAACCGGTCCAGAAAAATTTTTTTTTCTTGTTCCTGTTATTTAATGACTCTTATCCGATTGTTTACGTTGAAAATTAACCAAATACACAATTTTTAAAAGAGAAAGTTTGCTTTGCTAAGCTAAATACAACTATAAGGTTTTTGCAAAGTTTTTAGAGATTAACGCTCGTCGTAACCAAGATAAAAGGGTTTGGGTGGATTTAAGGGTTGTAAGTGTGTTAAATTTAATTGTTGTGCGTATTTAATTTTTAGAGAAATGATAACTTTTAAGTACTTAAAAACGTTTAAATATCTCCAAAAATGTGTAAAATAGACGGAAAACATTTTTCTATATTCGTTGAGAATTTATTTAAGTGAGAGCTAAAACATTAAATGCATCGACAAATGAAATACTTTTTCTAGTATTTGAAATATATTTAAACTTCCTACTTAGAGCCAGAAAAGAAGTTGGGTGCTACAAATCTCACGTACATACTAAAGACGCATGCTGCGACCTATGTTTGGAAAATGCTTACCTGAATACAAAAAAATATCAGTTCTTAGCCTAATTTGTATTTTTTCCTTTTTGAATATTTTAGCAAATATAATTAATGAAAAAAAAAATTGTCTGTAACAACCTAAACAAAAGAAATAAAATACAGATTTTCTTCGAAATATCCGTGAAAAGTTTGTGCTGCATTTTCAGAAAATTTAATAAAGTAAGAGCTAAAAAGTTGTACACATTAAGAAATATAAGGCTTTGTTAAGCTTAAAAAATAATTTTAAGCTTTCTATTTAACACCAAAGAAAAATAGGAACGCCATTTACCTGGCGAGGCACACAACAAGCACATATTTTGGAGGTATGCTCATCTACATACAAAAATATTAATTTTAAATCTAAATTATATATTTTTTCAACTTATTTTTCTTTCTTTGGAATATAAGCAACGATACAAATAAAAAAATAATAATATATTTTATTATTTTGCTATATATTTAAAAGAAAGAAATATGCAAATTTTCTTCAAAATTTTACAGTTTATGAGTTTACTTGAAGTTGAAGAGAATAATTTAAAAATCAAAAGCACAACTTTTCAATAGGTAAACTTTATTATTTATGTTATCAGCTACACATTCCTTTTTTTCTTTTCAATTTTCATCCACTATTGCAAAAATCGGAGGTTTGCATGATTTTTACGCTCTGGGAACTCCACTATTTAAGTCCAATTTATTTCCAATGTTATTTCAATAGTCGTGTTCGTTTGCTTTTTCAACTGCGCATGCGCGTCATTTTTGTGTGTCAAGCGAGTGTCTTTAATCTAATGTCGGCTGTACACTCTCACCGAGAGCTCTCGAGCGCGAGTCTCGTGCGAGAGCCCCTTGCCCGAGTGCGATCATGTACATTCTCGCTTAGTTCAATCGCAGTTGAAGATGAACCATTATTTTTCTAAAAATGGCGAAAACGTATCTACGATCAATGATCACCATTCACCATTGCATCGAAGGATATCATTGTAATCCAAAGATCTATAATAATATTTAATTTTATTTCTCACAGTTAATGACTTATAATGACGTTTATTATTGTTATTTTTCTGTTCTGCACTGTCTAGCGGCGCTACTAGTAGTGAAAAAAGCGAGAGTGTACAGTAATGCGCTCGCTTTCCTCGCGAGACCCTTTGTCTCGGGCGCAAAATACCGACACCAGACCGAGAGGGTCCGAGACAGGCGAGACGAGGCGAGCGCACCCATTTACATTCTCGCACTCGGGCCGCCTCGCTGTGCCTCGGCGAGAGTGTACAGCCGGCATAAAATAGGTACCTTGTCATGTTCTAAAATACCTGTCAGATTTCTCTCTGATCTGACAGAAATTGATGGCATTTTAAAATATGACACTCACACTGAGAAACAAAAAACCCGATCATGCAGTTTAAAAACGTAATGGGCCCCCGAGACGATCAAACGGTTTGATTCAAGCCCTACGTGTTTGATGCAACCGTTTGATGTCGGTTTGAACGGTTTGTCAAACGAAACTGCGCAGTTTGGTTCAATACTCGCTGTGGAGTACACGTATTGTGACGAATAAATATTATTTTTTAAAAGATAAAACCGACTTAAAAATTGTACGAAATTGAGAATTAAATTCCCTATCTCAAAAACTACTAAACCTATTTTGATGAAACTTGCAGTCTCCCAAGTTAAGCAATATCTATTATAGTACAACAAAAAATATTTAAATCGGACTTGTAGTTCCGGAGATATGTGAACACAAACATAAAAACATACATACACTTTTGAAATTTTGCAAATTTGTTCAGATGCTGATATAGACTAACATTATATAGGAAAACTGGGCAGTTCTGGAAATATTACATACATACGCGGTTAAAAATAATGTACCTACTCCAAAGAATGGTATAAGGTTTGATCAAACGCATCGGAACACGATCAAACGGCGCGTCAAACACAACAAAAATATGAAATTTCATCAAACGAGCTTCAAACACGTAAATGTTTGACAAACCGTTCAAACTAGCTTTGTAAACGATCAAAATGGTTTGAGTCAAACCAAAATTTACGTGTTTGAGTCAAACCGTTTGATCGTCTCTGGGGCCCTTAACGAACACGACCATAGATTAAAGAAACATTTGTATTACCATAGACAACATAGACTTGACGTGTATAGTAACTCAATGGACAAGTCAATGGACTTGACGATGTCTTTTGAATTTGACAAATGACATCTTTGACTTTATGAGTTATGACATTTGACATTGGTCACCAATGTCAAATGTCATTTGGTGATTGGTCATTGGTATTTGGTAAAATTGGTAGAACAAGTTCTTTTTATTACTTTGACAGGTAGGTGTAGATGTTTTCCCAAGTTAAATTAAATAAAAATCCATAATAATCTTGATAATTTAGAAATTTACAGTGTGAATTTTGGTGAATTTTATTTGCGTAAAGTATATAGATCATTAGTGTGACTATATTTTGATCACCCGTATTTATTTTTTGTCTTACAGCCAATAAGCGAAAGCGGCTTCATCATGGTATGTTTTATTCCATAATTGTAACTTATTTCCTAAGATATTGTGCATTTACTATGCCTTGCTTATACCGTTATCAACCTTCAAGTTATTTTATATCATGGGCTCTGTTATTAGCTCGGAAACATTATTTACCAATTCAGTATGTAATATAGGTTAAGTATATGACCTTTTTTTCCGAAGTCTAATCTAAATTCTGAAACATTTTTTTTTGTCTTTTTTCAGCCTAGAGAAATTAAGGATATCAAAGACTTCCTGCTGAAAGCGCGCAGGAAAGATGCCAAATGTAAGCTTTATTGTGTTTACTCATTATTAGTTGTAACTTGTTTTAACATTCATATTATTAACACCTGTAAGTTAAGCGACAATAATATGTTTGTTTTGTGTTTCAGCCGTTAAGATAAAGAAGAACCCTGAGAATGTAAAGTTTAAGGTGCGCTGCTCGCGATTCCTTTATACCCTCGTCATCACAGACAAGGAAAAAGCCGAAAAGCTAAAACAGAGTTTACCTCCAGGTGAGAGAGTGTTATCAATATAATTTGCTTAACCCTTAAGGGTCCGTTATACGAAATTAGCCGATTTCGCTGATTTAACAGACGTGATTTAACAGTCAAAATACAGTATTTCTATAAGTTTTAATGCACAGCATGTAAGATCATTTCAATTATAATCTAATGTTGGAGCTAGATTTTTTGTTTTTTTAAGTATTTTTAAATAATCCAACTCAAACCCGCGACAGTTTTGTGATTTTTGCTGTAAAAGGTTTAGAATATCACCTGTTTATGGATTGTATTGAAGTCTTAACGGTATGAAAAAAATACAATTTACTGTTGAGAAAGTCGTCTATAAAATGTTGGAATTACTTTTTACCACTTTAATATGAAATAGTTGAGGAAAATAATATGTAACTTGGCAAAATTTTAGAGAAAGTGGGCAAAGAATTTCTGTTAATTTCGGAAAATTGGAGCTGTAATTCATAAAAAGAAAACGACAGAAATAATCTATAGATAAAATTCTATCCAATTCCAGAAAAAAGAAAAAAAAAAAAAACAAAAACAAATTGTGCCAAAAAACACTATTCAAAACAACCTAAATCTCACATTATATTACTCACCGCAAGGCTCGAGTCGGCTTTCCGCACTTAAATATGTTTTAAATCTAATCTTATATATAAAATTCTCGTGTCACAATGTTAGTCCACGAACTCCTCCGAAACGGCTTTACTGATTTTTACCAAATTTTATATGCATATTCAGTAGGTCTGAGAATCGGCTACTTGGTACTTTATATATTGATAAGTGCATTTGTTGAATAAATAATAGTAAATTATTACAACCTGAGATTGACGGCGACCATTGTTTGTACGACGGGATAGCGATCGACGTTGCCACGGTGACATACTTATTTAGTCACTTCAAAAAATTATATGGGCGAAAAGTCTAATAAGGGGAAAAAAACCTAATAATATGTCTGTAGCAAACCTTTGCAATTTTGTATTCATTGGCAAAATTTCGTATATGGACTCTTAAACAGGCCCCATGGCACTGGCATTAAAAATATTTTTAAACCATTATGGTGTGGTCTTAATTTTTACCTTTTTTTTTTATGAAATAAGGGTCACCTGATGGTAAGTAACTACCGTTGCCCATGGACACTCGCAGCATCAGAAGAGCTGCAGGTGCGTTGCCGGCCTTTTAAGAGGGAATGGGGTAATAGGGGAGGGTAGGGATGGGAAGAGAAGGGAATAGAGTAGGAGATTGGGCCTCCGGTAAACTCACTCACTCGGCGAAACACAGCGCAAGCACTGTTTCACGCCAGTTTTCTGTGAGAATGTGGTATTTCTCCGGTCGTGCCGAAGCATGGCTCTTCCACGTTACCTGTACAATGTATACTTAAGAACTGTGTTTTCTGAAGCTCCGTTTAGACCAGCTTTATCTGGGCCCGCGTGATGTTAAACCATTTTGAAATTCACGTCCACTGGCGAAATAATGTAAAGTGGTTGTGAAAGACGTGAAATTTTTTCCACTTTTAAATTGTTAATTTTACATTATTATTTAACCCTTAAAAATTTTTGTTGTGGCCAGTGACACCAAGACCAAGACATGTTTGTGGCACATATGAAAAAAGGTTGGGGACCACGGGGTTAGACCAAACGAGGGAATGCTCATTCCAGTAAAGCTTTTTTTATGTAAACAAACAACGAGCATTCTTTAGTTGTTCTAGTGCAGGGGTCACCAAATGGTGGACTGCAGTCCGCATCCGGACCGCCGAACCATTGTGTGTGGACCAAGCATGTTCGAAAATGAAAAAAATTTGTCGGTCTCGACATACTGACCAGCATTGAACATGTAGTCTACAAAACGGACACTTTTGTCATTCATACAAATACCTTTGTTTTTTTTTTCTTTATTAAATTTGGGGGCAAACGAGCAAACAGGTAAGCATCTACCGTCGCCCATGGACACTCACAACATCAGAAGAGCTGCAGGTGCGTTGCCGGCCTTTTAAGAGGGAATACGCTCTTTTCTTGAAGGTTTGCAGGTCGTATAGGTCCGGAAAAACTGCTGGTGACAGTTCATTCCAGAGTTTTACAGTGCGCGGCAGAAAGTTACGCGAAAAACGCACTGTGGAAGACTGTGTGTACGGTAAATTATACGGCTATTGCTGAACCAAAGATTTCCTTTGGTAGGATTGGTCCTTATGGCCCAAGGATGGATTTAAGATGTGGAGCCGCCGCGATTTTTGATGTAATTTTTTTTCAATTTTAGCAGCTTCTACTCTAGAGGAAAATAGAGTCTCAATCTGTATAGAGGCATTAATTATGGTACTATTCCAAGTTTGGTACCATATTCGGATGACTTAAGAATGTTTAATTCATTTTAGAACTCATATTTGCACGATAAAGATGTTAAACAACGTAAAAAGAAGAAGAAGCATTATTTAAACGCGCTAATCTTAGTACGAGTCAGTAATTACTCATCCGATTTGAAAAATTCTTTCAGTATTAGATAGCCCATTTATCAAGGAAGGCTATAGTCTATATTTTATTACGCTAAAACTAATATATATGAAGAAATAGAGGAAAATGTGGAAAAAACGGGTAAAATTATTTGAAAGGGCTTATTATTTCACGAACTACAGGAGTAATTTTTCTGTTAAGCCGGCCGTGAAGCAGCGCGGAACGTCTAGTAATATTATAAAGCTGAAGAGTTTGTTTGTTTGAACGCGCTAATCTCAGGAGCTTTGAAAGAATATTTCAGTGTTTGATAGCCTAATTATCGAGGAAGACTATAGCCTATATTTTATCACGCTAAAACCAATAGGAGCAAAGATGCAGACAAAAATGTGAAAATATAGCTGAATAGTTTGTTGGTTAGTTCGTTTGTTTGAACGCACTAATCTCAAAAACTACTGGCCCGATTTGCAAAAATCTTTCAGTGTTTGATAGCCTATTTATCGAGGAAGGCTATAAGCTATATTTTATCACGCTAAGACCAATATGAGCAAAGATACAGAGAAAAATGTAAAAAAACGGGGAAAATTATTTGAAAGGGCTAATATCTCACAGACTACTGGAGAAATTTTTATGTTATTTGACACGAATATAGACTACGTGAGACATGGGTTATTAATTTGTGAAAAATATACGGTTTCCGTGAAATTTCAGATTTACGCGAACGAAGCCGCGCGAAACGTCTAGTATTATTAATATGTTTATTGCTCCATTCATCACCATGTCTTTGGCATGCAGAATAATGCGGCTATCAGCCTCCTTATATTAATTAAGCCCTGTCAACAGCGTTTTCGTTGGTTAAAAATCATATATTCTGATTTTTTTATTTTATTTTATTTTTACTATCTTTTATGTATATATTATTCAAAAATTGGCATTTAAACATTCTATTCAATCGAAAATGATACCAAACTCGACTACCTAAATCCCACGCAGTTATTGACCTCATACCTTGTTAAAGCTAAACCCCCAGCAGCTGTTTGATATGATGAATATAGGTTTCAATATTTATGTAATACAGCACTGTTGTTGTTGGTACCTACTTACCTATTTAGTAAATAGTACACAATGTAGATGTAAATCACTTCAGCAACTATCCAAAGTTTCTTTGGACATTCTAAACCTTTCGAAAAATTCGACTTCATCCGAATAGTCTAGCAGCTAGCTGCACAATTATTCTAGAGCGAAATGTTTTCGGGCGGCGTGTTAAAACGTATTCTAGAATGATTACTTCATCAGAACTTTCCGAATCATCGAAATGTATAAGTACATTTAAATCCATAATTTTTTTTAAAAAGCACTCTTTTTGGGCAGTAAAATATCTCAACTCGACTAGATATCATCCGCAACAACAAACGAATCAAACTAATGGTCAATGTTAACTACGCAGTCCGAGCGTAGTCATTTTATTTAACAATTTGTCAAAAAATTTTACTACTGTTAGCTTAACTATAGATTGAAAAACAACATTTTGTAATTTTTAACAAATAGTTAGTTTAACAAACAGTTTTTAACTATTTGTAACCTTAACTAGCGATCAAACAACGGGCCCTTAGAGCCGGTTGTTTGATCACTAGTCAAAAATGACAAATAGTCTCCGTAACCATTAGTTAGTTAACTGTAGTTAAGCCTTGACCAGTTGTTAAAATAGAAATACGTTGTTTCAACTGATTTTTGACTATAGTTAAAAGTAACAATCGTCAATTGTGTTGCTATTTGAAGGAACATGGGAAACCCAAAATTCTGCCGGGAGAATTTTTTTACTACTGGTAATATTGCTTATGAAACGTCGGCTGTACAGAACCTTTTGAGCTCACGCACAACCAATGTTCAAAGAATAATAGCTCTTAAAGTATTTGACATACGGACGTAATTAAAACTTAAATTCTTTGGATTATCAATAAAGATGGGTCATGGGGGCTCTTTCTCTAAAAAAGTACAATTGTTTTTAATTTTTGCACGTGCTTTCTCTATTTATTAGAAACTTTATGACTTATTGAAACTTTTTGCATAAAAAAACCCTTTTTTTGTGTTGTTTATGGTAGGCAGCTTTTTGATATGATGAATATAGGTTTCAATATTTATGTAATACAGCACTGTTATTATTGGTACCTACTTACCTATTTAGTAAATAGTACACAATGTACACTTAATCACTTCAGCAACTATCCAAAGTACTGTTTCTTTGGACATTCTAAACCTTTCGAAAAATTCGACTTCATCCCAATAGTCTAGCAGCTAGCTGCACAATAATTATTTTACAGTACATACTATGCCAGTGTTCTAGAGCGAAATATTTTCGGGCCGCGTGTTAAAACGCATTCTAGAATAATTTCTTCATCAGAAGAACTTTCCGAGTCATCGAAATGTATAAGTACATTTAAATCCATAATTTTTTTATAAAGTCACTCTTTTTGGGCAGTAAAATATCTCAACTCGAATAGATGTTATCCGCAACAACAAACGAATCAAACTAAAGGTCAATGTTAACTACGCAGTCCGAGCGTAGTCATTTTATTTAACAATTTGTAAAAAAAATTGACTACAGTTAGCTTAACTATTGATTGAACAACATTTTGTAATTTTTAACCCATAGTTAGTTTAACTAACAATTTTTAACTATTAGTAACCTTAACTAGCGATCAAACTCAAATTTTTAAACTTTTACTATGGGACCAACTCAATTTGGCAAAATAAATTACGAAAAACTTTTACTATGGGAATCGTAACTAGGCAATAATTGCCTAGTTACGCTTTTGCCAAACAGCTGATTATTTTGCCGAATTGAAATGGTCCCATAGTAAAAGTTTTTCGTAATCATGGATGATTTCAACCCCTTTCGGCCTTTGAATTATTTTATATCGAAGTCCTTAAATAAGCATGCATATTATATAATTTTTAGGATTCCGTACCCAAAAGGTAAAAAAGGGAACGTAGTACGTCTACTACGAAACCGTTTTGAGACTCAAACAATCGGACGAGAATGCCGCGTCCTGCTCTAACAACATCATTTCACGTTTGCTAGAGTAGGATGCGGCATTCTCGTTCGAATGTTTGAGTTTCATAACGGTTTCGTGGTACAAGCCCACGCTGTATCTCAATAACCGCTAGACTTTCGAAAATTTCACAGATTGTGTACGGTATGTCTGTTACTGCTATAATAACAGATACTTAAACAAAGTAAATTAAATATTTAATCAAATCAAATCAAATCATTTATTTCAGGCATCAGAGGCCCATGTAACAAATACCTTAAAATCTAACATACATATTATAATTATATAATAAATACCTTAAAACCATACATATTTTGTATATACTTAAAAAACTAACTCTGTCACGTCTTGCCGGCGACGTGACTCGCTTCGTTCCGGAGTCTCCCCCGGAACCTCCGGTAGACTACATCCATCGGCCAGAACTCCGGCGCCTCGAAAGTCGACAGAAGATTCGTCGGTACTCTCACCACAAAGGAGCTAAAATTGACTTTGTGGCGAGACTGCAGACGCTCGACCCTCAGGCGCAGTGTCGTCTTCTTCTGGATGTAGTCCACGACGTCCTCGACCTCCATGGACCAGTGCAGGCGGGATATGTACAGGGGCGTCGCGGGGACCTCGCTCCGCAGACGCAGCTCAGGTACATATGGTGCGGTGCCGCGATGGTTGCGGGCGGCGGGCTTCTTCCTCCTCTCCACCAGTATGAAGCCCTCCTCATCGCACCTCCTGCTCTCGCCCTTGCATTTAAGGGGGGCTATCATACAACAAACGTGATTTTTTGCTATTTTTGCTATATCGATATCAATAACGGCAACAGGTACTAGGTAGGCATTTGAAATGTTCACAAAATACTCAGTTGCTATAAAATTTAAAACTAAATAATTAAGGATCCATACAAAAAACACATTCTTCGCCTATTTTTCTCTATACGATGATATGATACGGGACCCTTCGTGCGCGAGACCAATTTTTTACTTGGCCGATTTTTTTCATACATTAATAGAATATACTACAGGAGACCAAGAGAAACATCTTAATGCACACAAATGTGTGTTTTAAGCGGGAAGCCTTTGGCTTAAAAAACAGGATCAATTTAATCTTCGCCAGTCGTCCGCCAAAGTAAGGTAAACTCCAAAAATATCGGAAACAAATACTAAAATGACAAAAAAATATTCATTAACTTTTATTACTTTATAAAAATAAGCTATCTTATTCTGAAAGAATATTTCAAAATTTAAAATCGGACTAGTAGTTCCTGAGATTAGCACGTTCAAACGAACAAACTCTTGAGTTTTATAATATTAGTGTAGAAAATAACGCAACCGCATAAAAATGTCGATAAAAATATCGATACCAAAACTGCATCACACCACATCACTATAGTGCCTTAGTTTGATAGTTCACGGAACATCAAGCGGCCTGAAAATGGCGGTGTAGCGGCGAATATTTTTCGTGAAGAATAATTGTTTTTTTTTTTTTTTTTAAGTTTATTTTTATCATTATATTGTTAATTATTATACATAGCAACATTTTGCCTGAGTGATTGTCAACTACTATTTAAAAATAAATTATATCAGCCAGCGCGAGGCACATTCCATTCATAATCTTAGTGAAACCCGACGAATTTGACAAAATAATATATTGAAACCTGTTCGTCTCTTTGCAGTTGAACTACTGGTAGTTATTATGGTAGCTATTGTGGCTAGACAGTTTTGTCGTAGATGTGCGCGCTCGCATACACTTCAAAGGGAAGCCGACAGTCGTTAGTCAGACTTGTCGCGGGGCGCATTAGACAACTTTGTCTATTAGACGTCTTGTCTCAAATGTGCGCATCTAGTGCATTTTATTATGCGATAGTCTGTCTTAAGATAGTCGTGTCTCAGGTGTGCGATAGCTCTAAACCGACTTTACAGACAACCGATTTTTTTTTTTAAGTATAATGAACAGTTGTTTTTCGACTTCGACCCGACTCCCCAGTTTTTAACCCCCTACGCAAAAATAGTTTTAAGTGTGACGTGCCTTTCTGTCTCATGTCTGTTAAGTGTAAACATTGAAGTTTGAAGCAGGGATGTTGCGGATCCCGATTTTTTCACATACGCGGATGCGGATGCGGATGTCCAAATCCCTGGTTTGAGTAAGCGTACCGCGGAAGCACCTCTGTCGTGCAAATTTTGCAATTTGCAGTAATGTAGCCTACATGGTTCAACGGAAACTACCTTCTATATAAAGTTACTCTATGACGAGAACTACCGTGCGCTATTTAAAGCTGAAGTCCACGCGGACGGAGTCGCGGGCTACAGCTAGTAATAGATAAATTAAAAATTACTATATTTTCCAAATTACTACATTTCCCAGCTGCTGGCGCAAAGCTGCAGTTATTCCCATTCCCAAAATTAAATGTCCTACCTTACCCTCTGACTTCCGACCCATTTCCATTCTCCCATTCCTATCAAAGGTTCTCGAGCGACTTGTTTACCAGCAAATCAATTCCTTCACTAATTACAATGGTCTGCTGAGCCCTTTCCAATCTGGCTTCCGTCCAAGGCATAGTACTGTGACTGCTTTAACCAAGGTGACTGATGACATACGCTTTGCCATGTCCAACCAGCAACTTACTGTTCTAGCATTGCTAGATTTCAGTAACGCTTTTAATACTGTTGACTACGACATCCTCATTGCTATGCTAGGAGCGCTTCAATTCTCGTATCCTGTGATGGAGTGGTTTCGTAGCTATCTTTTTGGTAGACAACAATGTATACGAATAAATGATCAGATGTCTGGATATTGTGACATATTAGCTGGCGTTCCTCAGGGTGGTGTCCTATCCCCTCTCCTTTTTTCCCTTTTTATTAATTTCCTCACCCCGCTCCTCACCTGCTTATTCCACCTCTACGCGGACGATCTCCGAATCTATACCCACGCACCTGCTAATGATTTGAAGTCTGTAATTACGGCTATCAATATGAATCTTGCAACCATACTTCGTTGGAGCCAGGGCCATGGCTTGATAGTCAATCCCAAAAAGACCCAAATTATTGTTATTGGTAGTACGAAACAAATAAACCGGCCTAATTATGATACACTGCCCAAAATTACCTTTAACAATGTAGCTTTACCTTATAGCAATGTGGCAAAAAACTTGGGTGTATACTTCGACTCAGCACTAAAATGGTCTCACCATATCTCTGAAATCAGTCGAAAGCTTTTTGCAGCGGTGGGCTCACTAAATCGCTGGAAAAATTTACTCCCTGTAAAGACTAAAATCGAGCTTGCGCAGACTTTATTACTACCTATCCTCGACTATGCAGATGTTTGTTTAATAGATCTAAACGAGGAATACCTCAACAAACTAGAAAGATTACAAAACATCTGCATCAGATTCGTGTATGGACTGCGCAAGTTCGACCACGTCTCTGAATTTCGCCAGAAACTAGGGTGGCTACCAATCAGACTCCGCCGGGAGGAGCATGTCCTGATCCTATTATATAATATCCTACATGACCCCCGCTCTCCCCCCTACCTTAAGGATCGCTTTCAGTATCGTAGTACAGTAGACCACAAGCGTGTGTTACGCTCGGTTTATAACAATAAACTACTAGTACCTTTTACCAAGTCGGGATACTTTGCTGATTCTTTTGCTGTGAAGGCCACTTACTTGTGGAATGAACTACCACTCGCGATTCGCGAGTCGCAGTCACTCGCTACTTTCAAATCGAAGCTACATAACCATCTGAGGAGTAAAGTCACTTGCTAATTTCAGTTTTTTTTTATTAATTTTATAATATTATCTTTATTTATAATATATTTTATTATATGTAGACCTATAAATTTTTATTTTATTTTTTTATTATATTAATTATCCATTTGCGAACTGCATTACTGTTATCCAATATTTACCTATTATTATTATTATTTTAGTAAATACTGTACTCTTTACCCCGCATACTATTTTTAGATTTAAATTTTCCTCTCCTGCAGGGTTGCCTGGAAGAGATCGCTTATAAGGCCGCCCTTGCCCACATTTATGTTTTACTTAAGTTTCAGTAACTGATTGTACTTAATTTAATGTGAGCAATAAAGAGTCTATCTATCTATCTATCTATCTATATTAATAACTAGCTGTTGCTCGCGACTTCGTTCGCGTTAGCATAGTAGATCACATCCCAAGCATTATTTATTGTACAAAAATATTCAATGTACAGAATTTACTTTCCTACGATTTTATTATATGTAGATGTTCCGCGCGGCTTCGCTTGCGTAATTTAGGAATTTCACGCAATGTACATTTTTCCGCAAAAATAGCCTATGTCCTTTCACGTGGTCTATTCTTCATGTTTGCCAAATAACATAAAAATTGCTCCAGTAGTTCTTAAGATAATAAGCAATTTCATATAATTTCCCCCGTTTTTATACATTTTTCTCTATTTCTTCACTACAATTAGTTTTAGCGTGATAAAATATAGCTTATAGCCTTCCTTGATAAATGGGCTATCTGACACTGAAAGAGTTTTTCAAATCGGACCAGTAGTTCCTGAGATTAGCGCGTTCAAACAAACAAACTCTTCCCATAGATAAGAAACACTTCTTACATTATTCACAAAGTATACATTGCGAATGCCTAGTGTGTATCCAGATGATGCAGTTTTTACCTGACGTAATATTATAAACAATGCTGGCCTTCTAAGCAATAAAATTTGTGTGTGGCTGGCCATAGATACAATAACTTGTGAGGATAGAGTATTAATAATAATTGTATTCATTTTGTTTCAGGTCTCCAGGTTAAGGAAGTGAAGTGAGAAGTGACTTAGGCTAAATAAAAAAATCTTAAAATCATCGTAGTTTCATTTTATCTATGCATAGTAAAATTACAAGAGTCAAACTTATGACTGTAGCTCAACTCTCACTGGGGCAGAGTCGAAACGCCACGCCATGTTTGGTATTAACCGATTCGTTGCGATGCCTAATTTTGCTAATATTTTTTGTAAAAAAAACAATATTTTATAAAATAATAACCATACAGTGGCCTTTCTTTTATATTTTTTAAACAATTTATTAGCAGAATTTTCATAAATATTGTATTTGCATGTTCCCTATTATGAAGATTGAGTACAGAAATAGTTGAGTTTTAGCCGAATTCGGAAAAAGGTACTATTAGATAGGAATAATTATTTAATACTTTTTAGTTCATATTATAAGGATGTTTGTTTTTACCTTGGAAGTCGGTTTTAATTTTTTGTTAAAAATAATAATTTCATTCTTTTTAGTTTCCTATAGTTGCGTGTGTACGGTAAATTATACGGCTATTGCTGAACCAAAGATTTCCTTTGGTAGGATTGGTCCTTAAGGCCCAAGGATGGATTTATGAGCCCGGGTTACCCTCGAAATTCTCATACATACGTAATACCAAAATCATTTTGTCATACGAAAATATTTAACATGTTTGAGTTATTTTTTTTTTCAGCTTAAAATAGTAATTACCTAGGTTCTACTAACTACCTAGTAAATAGTAAATTTACTACAAAATACTTAAATACTAAAAAAATATTTTTTAGTATTTAAATATTTTGTAGTAAATTTACTATGCATTTACTTATATATTTTTTAGTGTTTTACTCTATTTTTTATTGTGGACTAATTTGTCTGTGAAATACCTAATTTACGCGGGCGAAACAGCGCCAGGGGCGTCTTTCCCTTAGGTGCAGGGTGTGCGGTGCACACGGGCGCCGCGGTCCTAGGAGCGCCGAGCGCCGCTCGCAAAAAGGCGCGCGCACGCGTTGGCCGGCCGCCGTGCTTTAATGACCACCGTAAAAAGAACTCCAGTTTGCATACATTTTGTGAATTATCTGGAGCTCTTATATATTTTGTCGAATTACAGCAAAGCAAGGCGCGCCATGAGCGGCTCGGATTTTGCAATATAATTATTTTTAACAAAAAATTAAAACCGACTTCCAAGGTAAAAACAATAATAACATCCTTATAATATGAACTAAAAAGTATTAAATAATTATTCCTATCTAATAGTGCCTTTTTCCGAATTCGGCTAAAACTCAACTATTTCTGTACTCAATCTTCATCATTTTGAAGTCGGTACCAGATATAGCTGAATATTCAGTCTGCCAAAATATTTGAAACTTTTGTAACTGGCACCGACTTCAATATTATGAAGATTGAGTACAGAAATAGTTGAGTTTTAGCTGAATTCGGAAAAAGGCACTATTAGATAGTAATAATTATTTAATACTTTTTAGTTCATATTATACGGATGTTATTATTGTTTTTACCTTGAAAGTCGGTTTTAATTTTTTGTTAAAAATAATAATTTCACTCTTTTTAGTTTTTTCGCGTACTGTGTACGTAGAATAATACACCTGTATAATATTATTCTACGTATCTTATTACAAGCTCACCGGTGAGCGAGACACAATAGAATAACAATAGATTTCCAATAATCCACGATCGAAGGATACTGAACTGGCTTAGCTTTTGTTAGACAAAAACTTGACATTACCCTTATCTATTTTAGTACAGAAAATGACCGAAATCGCCTAGACTTTGTTAGCTAAATAATTGTTTCTAACATTGCAGCAACAAATGCTATTCAATTTGATACCGATATGGTAAATACATCGTCATCGTTAGCTTTAAAAATATGTAGGTGGATAGTTACATGAAATTTTTTATTATTTTAATGTTACAGTAATGAAATTACTTACTCGTTTCTATTCTGTATTTAAGTGACAAAAAATACTAATTAACTAACGAACTTTAATTAATAGGTAAGAAACAGGTACATAACTACACACTTGTTGAGAGTACAAGTAATTATAAAACTATCTTAGAAAAATGATTGGTTCTTGATCTGACTGATCATTTATAGCTAAGAAAACTATAATATTTTTTATAGCGTAGTTTCCTATATAACCTCTAATGTAAAATACAAAACGCAGATAATCATTTTTATCACGGTTAGTTTAGTGTTTTTACAATTTAAACGTAGTTGGTAACAGTCAGTCTTATTAATTTATTAAAAGTATGCTGTATGGCACGCTCGTGATAAACAAATATTATGGCGGTGAGCCTCTACTCGACTAGGTTTTGTAAGTTCATTTTTATTTGAAAATATCAAGGCAAAAAGCTAATCCATTTGAGTCAATTTTTTTACTGAGATAGAATAGGTATAATTGTAGAGTAATATGCACAAACAAAAGCTCATCTATTAGAGTCTGGCTCGTGACTCAAACGGTATAAGCCTTTGTAAATACGCCGCCCGGTCTGGTAGTCTGTACCCGGCGCGGCCCGCCGCCGCGCCGCTCGCTTGACAGCCCTAGCAGATTGTAGCAAGTGAGACCGCACACAGTTATTGTACTATGAACGCTAAGCACAATGCAAAAGGTTGAAATTAGGTTGTTTTCATGTGTTGTTGTGAGATAGGCATGTTACTTGTATTATCGAAGCAGTTTACTTCTCAGAAGTAATGTCAAATGTGTGCCTTATGCTCTGGACTTAAGGCTGAATTTGTTATGTTCAATTTTGGTGACATTGGTGACCCTGATGTGGTAATGATGATGATGATGAATGTAATTTGCATAGTAGCATATGCTTTCAGTTCTTAAAACAGCGCCTAAACTCCCAAACTTGTATCTATAAGGAATCCGGAGTTCTCTTAGTAGCTTCGGAACCATAGTATACCTCGGTGTAAAATCTTGCGTTTTGGTAGCATATGCTTAGGATGCTTCTCATAAAACCAAAATCACCATATGTTTCCATATAAATTTGGAGGAGTTCCCTCGATTACTCATGGATCCCATCATCAGGTCACCACTTTTGTGAACATGGTACCAAATTGGAGTGAAACCTAATACAACACAACAAAAATTTCGAAAATCGGTTCACAAACGGCGGAGTAATCGTTGAACATACAAAAATAAAAAAAATATATAAAAAAAATATCCACAGCCGAACATATAACCTCCTCGTTTTTTGGAAGTCGGTTAAAAATAAACTATACTTTTCAACATGAAATGAATCTTAAAACACATAAATAAAGATTATATTTGTCGTCAAGATAGGCGCCAAAATAAGCGCGTAAGCGCGGTTTCGCCGCTAAACCATAAGATCATAAGCAAAATATGTATTCTTGACGGCGCCCTTGCGGTCGCACGGGGCGCCGTGCAGCCTACGCCCTCCGTGCATCCTTCTCATGAGATCCGCGTATTTACTTCCCGCTCTCTTTATGCATCCTCCGTTTGCAACAACAGTTTCGCAGAGGGTATAAGCATTAGCTTATTGGGAGGCATTAGCCTCCCAATAAGTAGTAAGGTCCAATCCAAGGACGGTGTAAAACTCAGCCCGTTGCTCAGCCCAAGCAGAGCGTTCAATCGTCTTTCTCAGACTGTGGTGGCACCTAGGCAATGTTTTCCTACTAGCCGTATGGCGCCCCTTGAATGTGCCATCGACTGTTGTAGTATCGACTGGATCGCTTTCACAGTGCGGCAGCCGGCAGTTGGGGACGCCATCTGGTCTTGCCAGGTTCGTATTGTAATAACACGCGCCTGGTGGCGCCTTTGGGTTGCCAGGTCTAGTAGCACCTGTTCTCCTCGCTCTTTAAAGCTGTGTGTTGATACACCCTCCGACAACACGCGTGCCTCCAGATCCCACGGAGGGATCAGCGCCAACGCCGCATCACCAGCTAACGATTCGATATCAGCGTAGTATCCGCAGTGCTAAAGCATGCTGCGGGCTTCTGAGCAGCTGTCTATTCCGGGTGCCATGTGTTCCTCATCTGCAGGTGAACCCTGGACCACAGACTTTTGCAGAAGGCAATTCAGGGCCATGGTCATCTTCTTCAGAGATAGTGCCAATCGGCGAAAATGAGAGTATTAAAGATCCATTCAAAATCAAGGACCAGAATCAAGCACTGTATTTCAGCGCCGATCGGCACACTCTCCTCCCCATCCCCCCACTGCGTTGCGCAGTGATGCCTCCGCGGGGGCGGTGCTTCCGGGGCCCATAGAAAAACATGGCCTACGTCTTGTCGACTGCGAATCGCAGCCCCAACGCTTCTATAAGCTCCACAACCTGAGACTCGCCCACTCTCGCCATTCGTATTGTTTCCTTAAAAAATGTCTCCGTGGGCCAGCATGTATGTGTCGTCTGTATAGTGAATAGCAATCTTAACGTAGCCCACGGAGATGGGCTGTTCGCAGGATGCAATGGTAGTCGATGTTCCACAGAAGTTAGAAGGCCAAGAACAGACCACCTCAAAATCATTAATAGAATTTGAGGTGGTCTGGTCTTAAAAAAAAAACTAAAAAGTATTAACTTTTAGGCAGTGGGCTCACTTCATATTTATTCTGGTCATAGACTGCAGGTCGTAGATGGCATTCATTATATTCTCTATGCAAGAGACTACGAATAGTAAAAACTGAGGAAGAGTAACTCCGTCAAAATACATGCTCCAAAATACTTGTCAAAAAAGTGTACCTTAGTTCACTTTTCATACATTTGCAATATTTAGGTAACCTTGAGCGGTATAAAGGCTGACGTTACATGACAGTTCGAATGGAACCAAATTTAAAACTATATTAGTATGGGAGTTAGTTTCCTTAGGTTTTATTATTGTAGGCTAGAGAGTTGAAATTCTCAGATAACAGATTAAGTGATTCTGTTGCTTCTTTTAATAAAGAATACTACAAAGCAAAATAAATTAAATATTTAAGGATACAATCCTATACAAGAAATGTGATTTTTTGCCATTAACGTAGGAACTTGAAGAAATGTTCAGAAAATAATTGTATATTTTGTACTTAAATAGAAATTTAAGGGGCTCCCATAAAAACATAATTTTTTGCCTATCTTTGCTTTATAATCGTACGGAACTCTTCGTGCGCGAGTCCGACTCGCACTTGGCCGATTTTTTATCGACCGCGCGCTTGCTAGGGGGCGCTAGGGTAAAATTTGCACACGGGCGCCACACCGGCTAGAGACGGCCCTGAACAGCGCGGAACGTCTAGTAATATTATAAAGCTGAAGAGTTTGTTTGTTGAACGCGCTAATCTCAGGAGCTACTCATCCGATTTGAAAGAATCTTTCAGTGTTTGATAGCCTAATTATCGAGGAAGGCTATAGCCTATATTTTTGACCGACTTCCATAAAGGAGGAGGTAATATGTTCGGCTGTATGTATCTTTTTTTTTTTGTATGTTCAACGATTACTCAGCCGTTTGTGGTCCGATTTTCAAAATTATTTTTGTGTTGTATAGGGTTTAACTCGAATTTGGTACCATGTTCACAAAAGTGGTGATCTGATGATGGGATCCTTGAGGAATCGAGGGGACTCTATGAAATTTGTATGGAAACATATAGCGATTTCAATTTTTTCCGAAGCATTCGAGGTAAATGCTACCAAAAAGTAAGACTTCGCACCAGGTTATACCCTGGATCCGAAGGTACCGAACAGAACTTTTGAATGCTTATAGGTACCTACAGGTTCGGGAATTTCGGTGTTGTTTAAACAACTGAAAGCATAAGCTAATACATCAATTTGATTAATCATCATCATCACAACCATAATTATACCATGAGTCATCACACTATGACCCAATTATTGGTACTTTTCGTGATATTTTGCATCGAAACAGATGTTTTTGATGATGATTTCGCTGTTTGTCGACCGATTTTCAAAATTATCGTGTTGTTGTATAGGATGTAATATTAATTTTGTGTAACAATTACGAAAGTGGTGAGCTGATGATGGGATCTATGAGCAATCGAGGGAAATCCTTGAAATTTATCAAAACACTTATAGTGGTTAAAATGTTGTTTCTAGTAAGTTAAACATATGTTACGAATAAGAGAGATTTCATACGAAGGTGTCTCTTGGTGCAAAGGCACTGAACAGAACTCCTGAACCTTTAAAGATAAAATTTTGGAAATTGCAGCATCGCTTAGATAACTGCAAGCATTTACCACAATTTCGCTTACAGTAACATAACGTGAATAGTTAACATACGTATTGGGGTTTTACGCATAAAGCCTAATTTTATAGATACTTAACTAAAAAGAGTGAAATTATTACTTTTTAACAAAAAATTAAAACCGACTTCCAATGTAAAAACAATAGTAACTAATATGAACTAAAAAGTATTGTTACGTGCTAGGGTTCGAAGATTCGGAGAGAAAGACCTGGTGACTCTCTTGAAGACTTTATTCACAAACACTAGCTCACACAAATCACTAAGTCCAAACACTAAGCACTAGATCCAAATCACTGAGCACTATCACTGTCCTAGGTCGTAGCCGAGTCGTTAGTTCACTATTACAATCACTCACTATTGACCACTTGTCTCACTTTGAAGTCGCCTTGATGATCGCTCGGATCGAACTGCCTGACTGCCGGCTTGTTTACCTTTTATATGGCCCGCGTCGAATTCTGGAGCGTTCTATTTTGGATTGTTTACATAAACACGTAATTCACATAAACAAGGGTTGCACTTTTCTAGAAAGTACGCGCAACTGTCGCGCGCAGGTAAACAACTGCCCGTATTCGTAACACGTAAACAACTGCTCGTATCCGTAACACTACTCCCCTCTTAGAGATGCTCGTCCCGAGCATCGTGGTTACTGCCATGATAACGCGCCAAACGGTCTATGTGTACCACTTTGAATGTGCCTCTTGGTGGCTTTTGAATCCTGTAAGTCACATCATTCAATCGGGTAACCACTTTATATGGGCCGTCCCACTTGGTCTGCAACTTTGGAGATTTCCCTTTTCGGCGAGTTGGGTTATGCAGCCATACCAGTGACCCTTCTTCGAAGCCGCTCGTGTTCGCTTTCCGGTCGTATCTGGTCTTCATGTTCTCACTTGACTGTAACCCATTTTCCCGAACCATGGCGTGTATGTAGTGCATCTTTTCCCTTAAATCGCAGACATAGTCTGGTACGGTCTTTGGTTCCTCCGGTGACCCTCCTGTCAAAAGGTCTACTGGAACTCTTAGTTCCCTACCATAATTGACATACGCCGGGGTAGCTTTTATGCTTTCATGCTCGGCGGTACGGTACGACAGAAGGAAGAGTGGTATATACTTGTCCCAATCTTTTTGTTTGTCATCTACTAATTTCGCCAAATGCCTCTCAAGGGTCTGGTTAAATCTTTTGACCATTCCATCAGATTGTGGATGGTACGCGGTGGTCCTCGTCTTATGCATTCCCAAAATTCTGCACACTTCCTGGAAGACCTGCGATTCGAAGTTCCTGCCCTGATCGGAATGGATTTCGAGAGGCACACCAAAGCGAGATATCACTTCCTCGACCAGCTTAGAAGCAACTGTTGTAGCTTCCTGGTTTGGTATGGCGAACACTTCGGGCCATTTGGTGAAGTAGTCCATGACAACCATAAAATACTTGTTTCCCGATTCTGTTACAGGAAATGGCCCAGCTACGTCAACTGCAATTCGTTCCCACGGTGCGCCAACGTTATACAAGCGCAAGTTCCCACGGCTCCTTGTCTGTGGTCCCTTGACTGCAGCGCAAGTTGTACATTTGCGGCACCACTCCTGCACATCATCTCGGCAATGCAACCAGTAGAACCTCTCTCTCACTTTTGTTAACGTCCTCTTGACACCTAGATGACCTCCTGATACGCCATCATGCATTTCACGGAGAACATCCGGTACTCTCGTTCTTGGGACAACTATCTGAAGATGGAACTCTCTGCCGTTAGTCTTCTCCCATTTTCGGTAAAGTATTCCATTTTGAAGTATCAGACTGTCCCATTGCGCCCAGTACGCCTTAGTGACAGCGCCAGTGGGTGCAACCTCACTCCAGATTGGTTTTTCGTCACCTCGTTTCTTCCATGTGATGATGTGCCGTAGGTCGTCATCTGTTTCTTGAGCCTCCCTCATAGCATCATTCTCCCATGGACCTAAAGGACTTGTTTTCGTTAACTTTAATGTCACTTCCTTAGATTCCTGCTTAACACAGTGTTTGCAGTCTTCTGAACACGGCCTTCGTGAAAGTGCGTCGGCATTCCCATGCGCCTTTCCGCTGCGGTGTTCCGTCTTGAAGTCGTACTCCTGGAGCTGTTCAATCCATCGAGCTACTTGACCTTCAGGGTTCTTGAATTGCAGTAGCCACTTCAACGCTGCGTGATCAGTTCGCAGTAAAAACTGTCTGCCGATGAGATATTTGCTGAAATGTTGTAGCGTCTTTACAACAGCCAAGAGTTCTCTTCTTGTCACACAGTAGTTTCTCTCTGGCTTAGATAAAGATTTGCTGAAATATGCAATTACAACTTCTCTTTCGCCCTGCTTTTGAGATAACACCCCTCCAATGGCCGTGTTGCTTGCGTCAGTGTCGACTATAAACTGAACTTCAGGTTGTGGATACCCCAGGATTGGTGTTTCACACAGATGTTTCTTCAGTTTCTGAAAAGAATCTTCAGAAGTCTCGTCCCACATAAACTGTCGTTTATCTTCCGTCAGCCGATGTAATGGCTTGGCTATCTCTGAGAATCCCTTGACAAAACGCCTGTAGTAGGAGCATAGGCCGAGAAATGCCCGCACTTCGGTTTTGTTCTTAGGGGTTGGCCAATTTTGAACTGCTTCCAGTTTCTCCGGGTCCGTCTGGATTCCATCACTGGAGATGACATGGCCGAGATAATTGACCTTACTCCTGAATAATCGACACTTTTTCGGATTCAGCTTTAACTTGGCCCCCTCTATTTTGGCGAAAACTCGTTCTAAGTTTCGCAAATGGTCCTCGAAGTCGCGGCCAACAATGATGACGTCGTCCAAATAAATAAATAAATAATAAAATAAAATAAAAATTGTTTTATTTCTGAATAGATTTTAAAAAAATACTTTCAGAACGTTGATACTACTGGTGCCTACCACCGGTTCGGGAACTAACCCGGCGAGAAGAACCGGCGTAAGAAACTCGCACGGGGTCCCACTTTTTACCAAAAAAGTGAGAAAAAAATTAATCTTTTTAAAATAAAATTTACAAAATTTGTAACTTAAAAATATACAATGTCAATTAATAATTAAATTACATAATTATTGTAAGTCATATAATAATGTAGAAGTAGCCTTGCAAGCAGCCATCCTACTCCCAAGATGTGCCATTGTTTATGAAATCATTGACCTTATAATAGGCTTTGGCACACAAACGCTCTTTGACTACTTTTTTAAATTTATTAATGGAAAGATTTTGAACGTTTTCTGGGATTTTATTGAAAAGGCGTATACATTGACCTTTAAAAGATTTACTGACTTTACTAAGTCTGATCACTGGCAAATCTAGCTTGTGCTTATTTCTGGTGTTTCTACAATGAATGTCACCTTTGGCTTTAAATTTACAAATATTTTTTCTAACATATAATACATTATCCAAAATGTATTGAGAAGCTACTGTCATAATACCAATTTCTTTAAACTTTTCTCTCAAAGATTCAAATGTAGACATTTTGTAAATCGAACGTATAGCTCGCTTCTGCAGCACAAAAATAGTATTTAAATCGGCAGCGTTTCCCCATAATAGGATACCATATGCCATTCTACTGTGAAAATAGCTAAAATAAACTAATCGTGCAGTGTCTTCGTCAGAAATTTCCCTTATCTTTCTGACTGCATATGCTGCAGAACTGAGTCTATCTGCGAGTTTAGCAATATGAGGACCCCACTGTAATTTGCTATCTAGTGTAATACCTAAAAACACAGTAGTGTCCACCAAATTCATTTTCTCATCATTTAATAGTACATTGGTTTGAGCTTGCCGTACATTGGGCAAAGTAAACTTTAAACATTTAGTTTTAGTAGAATTCAAAAGTAAATTATTAACATTAAACCAATGTACTATTTTTGAAAGAGTACTGTTTACCTCGTCGTAATTAGACTGTTGTCTCTTCACTTTAAAAATAAGTGAAGTGTCATCAGCAAAAAGTACTATTTCATTATCATTGTCCTTAACTAGATAAGGTAGGTCATTTATGTAGATGAGAAAAAGAAATGGGCCCAAAATAGATCCCTGTGGGACACCTAATTCTATCTTGGTTCCATTAGATCTTTTATTATTAATTTCAACCCTTTGAGTCCTATTTTTAAGGTAAGATGTCAAAAGGTTGAGTGCTGAGTCTCTTATGCCATAGTGGTGCAATTTCCTGATTAATGTAGCGTGTTCGACACAGTCGAAGGCCTTAGAGAGGTCACAGAAGACACCTAAGGCATCCTGCGATTCCTCCCAAGCTTCAAATATACTACATAGAAGACCTATACCAGCATCCGTTGTGGAACGACCCTTAGTAAAACCGTATTGATTTCCGTGTAATAAATTATTTAAATTAAAATGTACCAATAGCTGTTTTAAAATTATCTTTTCAAATATTTTGCTAAGAGTCGGCAAAATAGATATAGGTCTGTAATTTGTCGGATCAGACTTAATTCCCGCTTTAAATAAAGGTATAACCTTGCTGTGCTTCATTAAGTCAGGAAAAACACCATTCTCTATACAGTTATTAAAAATCATTGCTAGATGAGGAGCTATGATGTCAATTATTGATTTAATAATTTTTGTAGACATGCCCCAAAGATCAGTGGTGTTCTTAATGTTTAATAATTTAAAAGTATCGATAATGTCTTTGGGGTCAATCTCTTTAAACTTAAAATTGACATTACATTCCTTTACATTACATAGAACTACCTAATACCTACCTAACCAAGTAGACTAAGCAAGCCTCTCCAACTAAGCCTGCCAGTACACACTCCATGAGTCGCTCAAATGTGGCAGGTGCGTTGCACAATCCAAAGGGCATGACGTTAAACTGCCATAAACCTTTACCGGTGGAGAAAGCTGTCTTCTCCTTGTCTTTTGGATGAATTTCCACCTGCCAGTATCCAGATTTCAGGTCCAGGGTCGAGAACCATTTCATGCCGCTCAAGGTATCCAGAGTGTCGTCGATTCGAGGTAATGGATAGCTGTCCTTCTTAGTGACATCATTGAGACGCCTGTAGTCCACACAAAATCTTGTGCTGCCATCTTTCTTCTTCACCAACACAACAGGTGAGCACCACGGACTTGCAGACGGTTCAATAATCTTATACCTTCTCATATCCTCCAAAAGGCCTTCAACTTCTTTTTCCTTTGCAATGGGTATCCGTCTTGCTCGTTGACGAATTGGGTTCTCGTTTCCAGTATCTATCCTGTGCTGAACCATCGACGTTCTTCCAAGGTCGCCTTCCTGACTGGAGAAGATATTCGCGTGGCGTTGTAAAAACTTCTTAGCTTTCATGCTCTGCGAATAAGTCAGATTACTCTTGCAGTCGTCGAGTAGCTCAGTCACTAATCCATAGTTGCTGCTGTTTGCTGAGTCTGAGCCTGTGATCGAACTACACTTTCTCATCCAGACAACTTCCTCGCACTTTCCAATGACGTCACCTTTGCTCAAGCAGATCTCGTGATCACCCAGATTCAAAACCCTGACCACAGCGTTACTGCTTCCACTAACAAGGGTTCTCGCCGTCATCAGTTTTCGCGCTGATGTCTTGGTAGGTATGTCTTCGATCAACACGCATCTGTTTGACTTCTTCTTTCCAGCTGGCGGTAGTTTTACGAGCACTCTAGCTTCCGCTCGTCCAGGTATGATGACTTCCTTTACACATGCGACTTTCCCGCAGGCGCCTCCAAGGATGAAAATTTCTTCTTCGCCACACTTGAAAACTCCGTCAGCGACATTAATTCTGCAGTTATGCTTCTTCATGAAATCCAAACCCAAGATGCAATCATCCATAATTTCAGCCACGATAACGTCATGGGGGTATGAGGATCCCCCTACATTAATCGTTACTGACATTTCTCCCAGGACGGGTATTGGCTGACCGGAGGCAGTAAGGAGCCGACAGTTAATTCTCCTCTTGTGTCTTCTTGTGGCTTTTACCAGATTTGGGTTAACTATCGTTCTAGAGGCTCCTGTATCTAGAGTCATTTTGCAATCCGTCCTGTTAATAGTCCCCTGAATCACAAGACTATTCCCGCTGCATGCTTGGGAGATAACAGTTAGCGGGGCTTCCTCCGCGACAGCCAGTACTCGCCCCTCAGTCCTGGCTTTTATTCGTTTCCCTGATCCCGGGCAGGGGATGAAGCTCCTTTCTTCAGCTCCTCTATTTGTTTCATGCGTTCCTCGAGACTTTTCATCCTTGCCAGATGGGTCTCTTTCTGCGGGCAGTTGAGCTGAAGATGGCCCCTCTCACCGCACTTATAGCACATGGCTCCATAATTTCTCTTCGTAGGAGCCTTAACCTCCCTGACTTCCTCGGGGACCTCGCGGATCTTATAGGTCTGCCGTATGTCACGCCGAACAGCCTCGACCTCTAAAGCATGCGCCAACGCTTCCTTTAACGAGGTGTGGTGACGTAGCCTTACTGCAGCTCTGACCTCCAGATCCCTGATTCCGTCGACAAATGCTTGTACAATGTTCGTGTCGACCATTTTGGAATCGGCTCCTGGGTGTGCCTTCTTGACGAGTTTTTCAATTTCCAACGCCCATTGCTGTAGTCCCTCTCCTGAGCGTTGGACTCTGTCACGAAGTTGAGCACGGAACACGTGCTCCAGGTGTCGCTCCCCGTATCTGGATTCAAGGGCCTCCATCAGGTCTTGGAACCCATTTCCTGTATGTGCTTCTAGGACCGACAAAGCTTGCCCTCTGAGCGCAACAGTGAGAGCGGTCAGGCATTGTTCGTCAGTCCATCCGTTGGCAGAAGCAACCGTCTGGAATTGCTGACGATAAGCGTTCCATGAAGTAGACCGTCGTATGGTGGCACTTTAACTCTTGGTCCTTGTACCACTTGCACCACTCCGGTAGTTCCACTAGACACCGCCACTCCTGTGGTTTCCAGGCGCACTACTTTCTTCTGAAGTTCAGTGAGGCCGGTTTTCACATTTTCTACATCCAATCCTAACCCCGTAACTCGTTCGTCCATTACGTCGACATCTTTACGAAGCTTTGTCACCGTGTCACTGACATCGTTTATAGCCAGAAGCGCCTTTTCTTGAAGGTCCTTTTGTTGCTCTTGTGACTCTTGCATAGCGCCGAGCTTGCGGTCTTGTGACTCTTGCAAAGCGCCCAGCTTGCGGTCTTGTGACTCTTGCAAAGCGCCCAGCTTGCGGTCTTGTGCCTCCATCATTGCCCTTTGAGAATCTTGCAAAGCCTGAATATCAGCCCTTTGCAGCTCCATTAATTTAATTAAATTTTCTAAATGAAGAGCCATTTGAGGGGCTGTAGAAACTACGGGCGTGGCAGGATGGATGGAGCTAGTCGACGGGGCCTGAGCAGGCGGGGCCCAGTGGGCGGGGCCAGTGGGTGTGGCCTGAGTGGGCGTGGCCTGGTGGGTGGAGCCAGTGGGCGTGGCCATGACCAGAGTGGGCGGGGCCTGAGGGGCGTGGTCAGTGGGCGGGTCCCGGTGGGCGGAGCCAGTGGGTGTGGCTTCACCCGAAGTGGGTGGAGCCTGGGGGGCGTGGTCAGTGGGTGGAGCCTGGTGGGCGGGGCCAGCGGGTGCGGCCTGCTCCGCAGTGGGCGGAGCTTGGTCCCCAGTTGGTGTGGCCTCCGCGGCTCCACCTCCAACTCCTCTCTCGGAGTCAATGGCAGCAGCTCGCTGCGCCCTTGTCCTGATACTCCCTTTGAAGTCCTCTCTCGGAGTCAATGGCATCTTCCAAATCGCACGTCTGACACCAGTTGTTACGTGCTAGGGTTCGAAGATTCGGAGAGAAAGACCTGGTGACTCTCTTGAAGACTTTATTCACAAACACTAGCTCACACAAATCACTAAGTCCAAACACTAAGCACTAGATCCAAATCACTGAGCACTATCACTGTCCTAGGTCGTAGCCGAGTCGTTAGTTCACTATTACAATCACTCACTATTGACCACTTGTCTCACTTTGAAGTCGCCTTGATGATCGCTCGGATCGAACTGCCTGACTGCCGGCTTGTTTACCTTTTATATGGCCCGCGTCGAATTCTGGAGCGTTCTATTTTGGATTGTTTACATAAACACGTAATTCACATAAACAAGGGTTGCACTTTTCTAGAAAGTACGCGCAACTGTCGCGCGCAGGTAAACAACTGCCCGTATTCGTAACACGTAAACAACTGCTCGTATCCGTAACAGTATTAAATAACTCTTACTCTTTAATATCACGCCTTTTTCAGAATTCGTCTAAATATCAACTATTTCTGTACATATACTACAGTCTTCATTATTTTGAAGTCGGTACCAGCTAATTTAATCGTGAGTTCAGTAATGTCAGAATATCTGAAACTTTTGGGCCTGGTACCGACTTCAAAGTAATGAAGACTGTAGTATATATACAGAAATAGTTGATATTTAGACGAATTCTGAAAAAGGCGTGCTATTAAAGAGTAAGAGTTATTTAATACTTTTTAGTTCATATTACTATTGTTTTTACATCGGAAGTCGGTTTTATTTTTTTGTTAAAAAATAATATTACGCTAAAAACAATAGATGCAAAGATACAGAGGAAAATGTGAAAATAAAGCTGAAGTGTTTGTTGGTTAGTTTGTTTGTTTGAACGCACTAATCTCAAAAACAACTGGCCCGATTTGAAAAAAACTTTCAGTGTTTGATAGCCTATTTATCGAGGAAGGCTATAAGCTATTTTTTATCACGCTAAGACCAATAAGAGCAAATACGCAGAGGAAAATGTAAAAAACGGGGAAAATTATTTGAAAGGGCTAATATCTCACAGACTACTGGAGCAATTTTTATGTTATTTGACGCGAATATATAGTAGACTACGTGAGACATGGGTTATTAATTTGTGAAAAATATACGGTTTCCGTGAAATTTCAGATTTACGCGGACGAAGCCGCGCGGAACGTCTAGTATTATTAATATGTTTATTGCTCCATTCATCACCATGTCTTTGGCATGCAGAATAATGCGGCTATCAGCCTCCTTATATTAATTAAGCCCTGTCAACAGCGTTTTCGTTGGTTGAAAATAATATATTCTGAATTTTTTATTTTATTTTAATTTTACTATCTTTTATCCAAATATTATTCCAAAATTGGCATTTAAACATTCGATTCAATCGAAAATGATACCAAACTCGACTATATACCTAAATCCCACGCAGTTTTTGACCTCATACCTTGTTAAAGCTAAAAACTCCCCCCTCCCCCACCAGCATGAGATATTCAGGTGGCTCCACATCGTAAACCCATCTTAGGGATATAAAAATCAATCCTACCAAAGGAAATCTTTGGTTAAGCAAAAGCCGTATTCCTCGTTTTTTTGTCTTGTACGCACACGACTACTAGTAAGCCATCGCGTACTATACGTAGAATAATACACCTGTATATTATTCTACGTATCTTATTACAGTCACACTTACAAAATATAATATCAGCTGCAGCCTGCAGATATTTTTAAACAATACAATAAAAAAAATCGAAGTGAACACGTGTGACGTGCTAAGTAGCCGGTCACCAGACTAGTTTCAATAGGCTGGCACTCGCTCGACTTGTCGCACGACGCAGTGCACAACTGCACATAGTACCCGGCCCGCGCGCCCGCGCCGCCGCGCCGCTCGCTTGACAGCCCTGGCAGATTGCGAGACCGCAGACAGTTATTGTACTATGAACGCTAAGCGCAATGCAAAAGGTTGAAATTAGGTTGTTTTCCAGAATATCTCGGCGAAGTGAGACAGAATGTTACATTATCGAAGCAACTTTAATTTCTCAGAAGTAATGTCAAATATGTGCCTTATGCTCTGGAGATAAGGTTTAATTTGGTGACATTGGTATTTGGTGACGTGGTAATGATGATGATGATGAATGATGAATGTAATTTGCATAGTAGCATATGCTTTCAGTTCTTAAAACAGCGCCTAAACTCCCAAACTTGTATCTATAAGGAATCCGGAGTTCTCTTAGTATCTTCGGAACCATAGTATACCTCGGTGCAAAATGCATATGCTTAGGATGCTTCTCATAAAACCAAAATCACCATATGTTTCCATATAAATTTCGAGGAGTTCCCTCGATTACTCATGGATCCCATCATCAGGTCACCACTTTTGTGAACATGGTACCAAATTGGAGTGAAACCTAATACAAGAAAATAAAAATTTCGAAAATCGGTTCACAAACGGCGGAGTAATCGTTGAACATACAAAAAAATATATATCCACAGCCGAACATATAACCTCCTCGTTTTTTGGAAGTCGGTTAAAAAAATGAAGATAGTTTGATTCTGGGCAAAAACTTTCTTGAAGCTTAATTGAAGGAGTTATCATTGATTTCAAAATGACACACATCCGTGCCTAACGCCACACCCAAAAAAATGATGGCACTGAAACGTGCTATCCGCAACGAATCGGTTAAGACTTATGTGCTTAATAATAATAGAACTATGAGATTAATATTATGTTGACGAAAACAATATGCGTCGCCACGCTCCGATTCTGCACCAGTGTGCGCTTTTATAATTTTGGACGTGGTGGTAATATCGTGGACGTCCGCGGTAAAACGATACCTAACATACATAGGGAAGTAAAATGTATGAAAAAAAACAAAAACTAAAAAAAAATTTCTCAAAGTGGGCGGTAGACAATATAAGTTAGGGAACCCCTGATTTAATTTAAAGAATGGGTTCCCAAACTTATTATGTCTACTATCCACTTCGAGAACAAATTATTAATTAAAATGTTTTAGCGCTCCCTTTGTTTCAATTTAAAATGAATCCAGATGAAAAAAATCACCCCCCAAGCGTCTACGCAACGCCCCCATTTGTTTCTGGGTCCCACACTGCCCCCCTTTAGGCCTTTAGCAGCACCCACAAGGGGGCGTTATCGCCCACTTTGGGAAAGGCCGATTTAAAGCCTTGGAGCACTTTATAAATATAATATCCACATTCCACGCCATGCTGTAAGTTGGATGGAATGGAGTCTGTAATGTCAAATTTGCGATGCCCTTTATAAGTCAGTCTGTACTCAGTCACCGCTAGATGGCAGTTTGTATAATATGTATATTAAAATATGTAACAAGCAAAGTTATTTATGAATGTCGGTCTACCTAGTACATTACAGTAGTATTTATATAATAAATTGCTTAAAATAATAATATTATATATAACTGTTCTTATCTATTATTATTTTTAACAAAAAATTAAAACCGACTTCCAAGATAAAAACAAAAGTAATACTTCTTATTCTTTATTATAGTGGCGTCTTCAGACTTCGCCTAATGGCCCGTATTCACTTTCATTAGTAATAAGTGCAAGTGATTAGGGCAAGTGATTAGTTATTAGGAAAAAGTAAGTGTGGACAGCGACTGTTTAGTGCAAGTGATTAGCCGGCTGCGTAGTAACGTGATTAGTTCTGTATTCACTTTGATTAGTGATTAAGTGCAGGTGACTAGTACAGGTGATGAGTGATTAGTAGAAAGTAAAGGCCCGTATTCACTTTCATTAGTAATAAGTGCAAGTGATTAGGGCAGGTGATTAGTTATTAGGAAAAAGTAAGTGTGGACAGCGACTGTTTAGTGCAAGTGATTAGCCGGCTGCGTAGTAACGTGATTAGTTCTGTATTCACTTTGATTAGTGATTAAGTGCAGGTGACTAGTACAGGTGATGAGTGATTAGTAGAAAGTAAGTGTGGACAGCGACTGATTAGTGCAAGTGACTAGTCGGCTGCGTAGTAACGTGATTAAAAGCGTGTTCTATTTTTTGCGAGTGCAAGTGTGTGACAGATGAAAACCAATTTTGGTTTCGTTTGACGGCTAGAGATTGTTACTATTATTCCGCTAGGTATATTAACTTTATGGGCCAGACTGACGTGGTGTGCCGTGTGAAGCGTCCATAGATATAGTATATCATTATTATATATACCTATTAAAAGTACAAAAGGACACCCTTTCAATTACTTCCATACTAGTCCATACTTATTACTTACTAATATACTAATAATATTATAAATGCGAATGTGTGTCTGTCTGTCTGTTACCTCTTCACGTTTATACCTCAGAAATCAGAATTGATTTTGCTGAAATTTGGCATGGAGATACTTTGAGTCCTGCTAAGCATTGTCCTGCCTAGCATACGCCAACGAGATATCTCACTCTCGAGATAATAAAAAACTACTCGTCTCATAATGTCAAAATCTCGACATTATCTCGACAAAGCTCTATAAAAATGTGTTATTTCGATGATAGATCTACGCGAGAAAAAAAGGTTGGTATGTTCCCTAACTTGGTGGAAGTCCGGTCCCTTGTGAGGTAGACCGGCCGGTCGTGGAGGGAGTCCTGTGTTAGACAGATCCAGGATATCCCTCCGTATACGGCTGAAGGCAAACCGCAGGTGGTTTTAGTGGGTAAACTCAAAGTCGGGAGTCCCACATACCCCCGGGGTGCTTCAGCTTAGCTGAGGCACATCCCCAACCCGGGGCACCCATAAAGGGTTTCCCCTGCGCATCAAAAAAAAAAAAAAAAAGGCTGGGAAAGGACATATAAAAATACTTCATGGTCAAATAGTTTTTAATAAAACCAATATTAAAAATGAAGGACATGTCAAAATGGCAGTTTTATTTTTGAAACTTGGACGCTCGTGTTGACAGCTACTACTGAATTTACTAAATTAAATTACTAAAGAGCCACTAAACAAGAATTGGACACTACTTGCACTACACACCTGCACTCCACTGCCTCAATTACTAGTCACTTGCACTTGCACTAATCAAAGTGAATACAGGCCTTAAGTGTGGACAGAGACTGATTAGTGCAAGTGACTAGTCGGCTGCGTAGTAACGTGATTAAAAGCGTGTTCTATTTTTTGCGAGTGCAAGTGCGTGACAGATGAAAACCAATTTTGGTTTCGTTTGACAGCTCGAGATTGTTACTATTATTCCGCTAGGTATATTAACTTTATGGGCCAGACTGACGTGGTGTGCCGTGTGAAGCGTCCATAGATAGAGTATATCAATTATCATTATTAAACAATATACCTATTAAAAGTACAAAAGGACACCCTTTCAATTACTTTTATACTAATCCATACTTATTACTTACTAATATACTAATAATGTTATAAATGCGAATGTGTGTCTGTCTGTCTGTTACCTCTTCACGTTTATACCTCAGAAGTCAGAACCGATTTTGCTGAAATTTGGCGTGGAGATACTTTGAGTCCTGGGAAAGGACATATAAAAATACTTCGTGGTCTTTATATATAAAACTCAAAGGTGACTGACTGACATGTTGATCTATCAACGCACAGCCCAAACCACTGGACCGATCGGGCTGAAATTTGGCATGCAGGTAGATGTTATGACGTAGGCATCCGCTAAGAAAGGATTTTGATCAATTCTACCTCCAAGGGGTAAAAATAGGGGATCAAAGTTTGTATATAACAATACTTCTTAACGCGAGCGAAGCCGCGGGCAAAAGCTCGTTTTTAATAAAACCAATATTAAAAATGAAGGACATGTCAAAATGGCAGTTTTATTTTTGAAACTAAGACGCTCGTGTTGACAGCTACTACTGAATTTACTAAATTAAATTACTAAAGAGCCACTAAACAAGAATTGGACACTACTTGCACTACACACCTGCACTCCACTGCCTCAATTACTAGTCACTTGCACTTGCACTAATCAAAGTGAATACAGGCCTTTAGTGCAAGTGATTAGGGCAAGTGATTAGTAGCGAACTCCCATAATCAATATACATATTTATTACAAACCTTCCTCTTTAATCACTCTATATATTAAAGAAAACCGCAATTAAAGGGAACAAAGGGACATGAGGACAGGAAAAGCGACTTTGCTTTATGGCCCGTATTCACTTTCATTAGTAATAAGTGCAAGTGATTAGGGCAAGTGATTAGTTATTAGGAAAAAGTAAGTGTGGACAGCGACTGTTTAGTGCAAGTGATTAGCCGGCTGCGTAGTAACGTGATTAGTTCTGTATTCACTTTGATTAGTGATTAAGTGCAGGTGACTAGTACAGGTGATGAGTGATTAGTAGAAAGTAAGTGTGGACAGCGACTGATTAGTGCAAGTGACTAGTCGGCTGCGTAGTAACGTGATCAAAAGCGTGTTCTATTTTTTGCGAGTGCAAGTGCGTGACAGATGAAAACCAATTTTGGTTTCGTTTGACAGCACGAGATTGTTACTATTATTCCGCTAGGTATATTAATTTTATGGGCCAGACTGACGTGGTGTGCCGTGTGAAGCGTCCATAGATATAGTATATCATTATTAAATAATATACCTATTAAAAGTACAAAAGGACACCCTTTCAATTACTTCCATACTAATCCATACTTATTACTTACTAATATACTAATAATATTATAAATGCGAATGTGTGTCTGTCTGTCTGTTACCTCTTCACGTTTATACCTCAGAAGTCAGAACCGATTTTGCTGAAATTGGCGTGGAGATACTTTGAGTCCTGGGAAAGGACATATAAAAATACTTCTTGGTCTTTATATATAAAACTCAAAGGTGACGCACTGACATGTTGATCTATCAACGCACAGCCCAAACCACTGGACCGATCGGGCTGAAATTTGGCATGCAGGTAGATGTTATGACGTAGGCATCCGCTAAGAAAGGATTTTGATCAATTCTACCTCCAAGGGGTGAAAATAGGGGATCAAAGTTTGTATATAACAATACTTCTTAACGCGAGCGAAGCCGCGGGCAAAAACTCGTTTTTAATAAAACCAATATTAAAAATGAAGGACATATCAAAATGGCAGTTTGATTTTTGAAACTTTGACGCTCGTGTTGACAGCTACTACTGAATTTACTAATTTAAATTACTAAAGAGCCACTAAACAAGAATTGGACACTACTTGCACTACACACCTGCACTCCACTGCCTCAATTACTAGTCACTTGCACTTGCACTAATCAAAGTGAATACAGGCCTTAAACCTCAACTATTTCTGTACTCAATCTTCGTCCTTTTGAAGTCGGTACCAGCCCGGAAAAGTTCTGAGATCCTTGACATAACAATTAGGCTAAGGTAAGCTGGTACCGACTTCAAAAGCATGAAGATTAAGTACAGAAATAGTTGAGGTTTAGGCGAAGTCTGAAGACATTTTGTTTTTATTTCGGAAGTCGGTTTTAATTTTTTGTTAAAAAATAATAATTTTACCCTTTTTGGTTAGGTACATAATATGAGACGACAAGGCTATAATATTATAGCTTGTTTTCTTAGAGTTGTACATATTACTAGCGGTCGCCTGCGGCTCTGCCCGCGTGGATGTCGGTTACGGCTGCAAAAAGCCTACCAAGGAAAGACTCGGTCAGCAAAATGATTCCCAGGTCAATTCACAGACTCCGACACTGACATCGACGACGCGGACGCAGTCATTATCCGAAGGGCTACAAGGGTGTATAACAGTGCACACTGCGCATCCCGCTTGGTGACGCCCACTATCGTAATATTTTAGTTTCGCCATAATTTCAAAACCAAACGTCCAATTTTAATCATTCAAAGACCAAATTTTATCTACATAAACTGTACTTAGTGATGAAATAATTTATTTTGATAAGGATAAATGGCATGAGTAAAATAAACGCGTTTAATAGTTGTCCAAAAAAATTCAAGATTTTTAAATAAAAAAATGGTTATTGTGCCTCACTCGACATAGATATGTATAGTGTGTCGCGGACTTTTTTGTAGATATTTATAAGATCTACAATACTTAGAAGATTTTATGGTTCTATCTTTTATAGTTTCGGCAGCGTACGCAAAATAAGTAACTTTTCTGGTTGATTTTTTCACCTGGCGTCCGAAAATCCCAAATATCTTACGAAACCCTATTTTTTCCAAAATACAATTTAGCTTATGTTCAGCACAAATAATGTAGGATATGCTTGGAGTAGTTTAAATAAAGCCAAAATCCTCAAACTTGTATCTATAAGGATTCAAAAGTTCTGTTGGGTACCTTCAGAACCAGGGTATATCCTGGTGCAAAATCTTACTTTTTGGTAGTATATGCCTGAAATACATCAGAAAAAATCGAAATCATCATATGTTCCCGTATAAATTTCAAGGAGTCCCCTCGATTCCTCATGGATCCCATCATCAGATCACCATTTTTGTGAACATGGTACCAACCTCGGATTCAACCCTGTACAACAACAAAAGAATCATGAAAATCGGTCCATAAACGGCGAAGTTATGGTTGAACATACAAATATATATATATATATAAACAGACGAACGTATAACCTCCTCCTTTTTGGAAGTTGGTTAAAAATATAAGTGCATACATTCGATAGATTCTCCATACTTCTGCCAAGTTAAGTGGTGGATAGCCTATTCGGCACTCATCAGAAAGGTGAAACAGGCCCTGTCTAATAATGATTGCTCGATGGAGTGGAGTGTGGAGCTCCCGAGTCCCCCGGTCACCAGTAAGCAGTAACCGTAACAACTGACGGAGGGTGGAGCCCTGGACTAGGACTATAATCGAAGGCTCGCAGGCTGCAGCGGGAACTAGCGAGTAGCATGTGTGTACAGTTGTACACTGTACAGTGTAGACCAGTGGTCCCCAACCTTTTTTTCATGCGGGCCACAAACATGTTTTGGTCTTGGTGTCGCGGGCCGCAACAAAAATTTTTTAGGGTTAAAAATAACATTCTTCAAAATTAACTATTTAAAAGTGGAAAAATTAAACAAATATCATATAGACTTAACGTTATTTTGCCGGTGAGCGTGAATTTCAAAATTATTTAACATCACGCGGGCCACAAATAAAGTCCCGGCGGGCCGCGGGTTGGGGATAGCGGGTGTAGACTGTAGAGTGTAGTCTGCGGCGGCAGTGTGGTCGCGGCTGCCGAGCGGGGCGACCGGCCCATGCCCGCTACGCAGAACGCGGCTCGCGAGGAGCTAAACTCTAAAGTGACGTGCGAGAAAAGTTTTTCGACTCCAAAGTAACGATGATAATAATATAATGTGTTTGTACGTAATTAAATCATTATTTTAGGTCGAAATAGTTGCAACTTTAGCATACAATTGATTAGAAATGAAATATTTTTGGACACTCGACGCCTACTCTCTGTAAAGAGCAACGTATGACGACTAAGCTATGTTCTGTAGTAGTCGTGCAGGCGACATGATCAATTCAATTTAATTAAGGTAACTACTATTATTTTTAAGAGGTGGTATACCTACATTATACGGTATATCTATATACTTACCTTTATACTTATCTTGAAGAAAAAATATTGTTTTAACTTTTAGGCGTAGGATAGGTGTTATATTGTCACATTGTTGAGTTAGATCACTATATTTATTGAGTTAGACTCGGGCCGGCCGGCGCGGCGGTCTGTAAATTTTAATACTTAAACCCTCGGAATACAATAATCGTTCTTGTCATCCTATGATATTCTATTATATAAAGCGGATCGAGTTTTTTTTTTTGTTTGTTTTAACGCGCTAATCTCAGGAACTACTGGTCTGATTTGAAAAATTCTTTCAGTGTTAGATAGCCAATTTATCGAGGAAGACTATAGGCTAAGTATATTATATCACGCTAAGACTAATAGGAGCGAAGAAATAGAGGAAAATGTGGAAAAAACGGGGGAAATTATTTGAAAGGGCTTATCTCACGAACTACTGGAGCAATTTTTCTGTTATTTGGCACAGATAAGAAGTAGACCACGTGAAGGATCATAGCCCATAGGCTATTTTTTGTGGACTATTAATTTGTTTGTAAAGTATCTAATTTACGCGGGCGAAGCCGCGCGAAACGTCTAGTGAATTAATAATTTACAAAGTTCCACAAAAATAATCGGTCTCATAAGCCAGGCGCAGCTTGTGCTACGGGGAGTACTTAATAAGATTACTATTTGAAGTACTTAATGCTGTGAAAAATAAAAATAAAAGTTTCATTGAACTTGCTCTTGTGACATACTTTGCCTCGTGTAGTTACGTATCATCTAGGTAAGTAGAGATCAACTACGATAACATGGCGCGCCCCTCCAAAATTCAAAACGTTTGAAGTGCGTTTGCAAAACGTTTGAAGTGCGTTGTCTTGCGCGGTAGGCTAGTTATAATATAATTAGTTGACCAACAAATCTTGGCAATAAGTGACATTAACAGAAATATTACGTGTACTGTGATTGGTTGAATACTTACTACATACAAACTCTTTCATTAGGATAGGATGTGACTACACACATTGAAACAGTCATTTGGAGGGGCCATGTGATGTTATCGTAGTTGATCTCTAATAATATTATGCAGCACAAGTGCCAACAGCCAAGTTGTGGTAAAATAATAAATATAATAAAACATTACCTAAGTATTCGTGAATTTTATTTTCCGTCAGGTCGGGATGCAACGTAGTTTTCAACTAATCTCATCATTATCACCGATTCTAATAAATTCCATTGATTTTTGTATTTTTTTTTTCAGTAATTTTAATAAGATTTTTTCAGTAAAATAAAACCGGCCATGTGCATGTCGTGCCACGCGCAATATAAGGTTCCGTAGTACCGTTAGTTTTTATTTTATTTTTGTATGGTCAATGAATGTACATTTATAACGTGTTTTACACTACTAACAATATCAAATCAGTTACTTTCAAAGGAATTTGAACAAAAATTTCCTTTATGCTTCGCCGAATACATTTTTTTTAGTTGATCGACTATTATTCAATAACTTATGAAGTCTTCTTAGCCGTGATAGTCTTCCTTTTAAATTCAGCAGATTTCCTACTCCCGTGAACTTTTTCGCATTTCTAGAAGCAACCGTTTAGCTAGTAGAAGGGGGGGACACTGGACTAACGATTTTTTCCATTTTGAACCTACCATAAAAAATAAGATTTTATGTACCATTTTGTCGGAATTATTAATATGTGCATTCATGCTAAATTACAGCTTTGTAGGTCCTATAGTCTCTGAGCAAAACTGCGGACAGACAGACAGACAGACAGACGGACAGACGGACGGACAGACCGAAACTATAAGGGTTCCTTGTTGACTACGGAACCCTAAAAAGCCAGTCCACAAAATTAGGTAAAAGTTAATAAAGAAACTCATTTATGTAGTTGGTAAACGTTTTATTGTATTAGAATCAGAGAATAGTTTTTTTTTTTTTCAATATGCATATTGCATAAATGTGGGAATTAAAATCCAATTACTTGTTAAAACACCAGCAAACCTTGCAACACTAAAATCCCTACGAAGAGTACGCATAGTTGACGCACGGTCTACGGCGGAGCGTCTCGTAGCGCTAATCATAATAAACCCCAAAAACTAAATATACTTTGTTTAAGAGTCGAGAGTAGCTTTGATTAAAAACTAGGCTTTTGCATCCGTTGTGGATAATTTATACAGTATTTTCAGAGCGAAGTGACCACTCTTCAAATACTGCAGTGCCTGGGACAAGATTTTTAAATGACCGCGTATGGTTGCCCAAGCGCATACGGCATTCTCGCCAGGGCCGTGCCTGACGGGCGTTCATTGCGTGCACCGCACGCAGGCGGCCGAAATTAAGAGGCGGCCAAATCGTTACAAGTTGTTTACTGGGCAAAAATATAATCGGTTTGTTTTCATTATACTCGGCGCGGCGAACCTTGATCCCTATGACACTGACAGCTAATGTCATCATAACATAACATAACATAACATCATAACATTGTAGTGGCGTCACCATTAAATCGGGATCATATTGGGGGCGTCTAAAAATGCCATTTAAAAATTTTACGTAGTTTTATACCATTAGTAATGTATTCCGTTGATATTTTTAACAAATCTTAACATTTACGAGAAGTTATCTCAATCTCAATTTATGTTTACGTCCTGCAAAACTTACGTCGTGTGACGTTTATCGACTAGGGCGGCAAGTATCGATAAAAAATGTCGGTAATGGAAACGAGTGCACAACGTTCCTTATATAGTTTACACTTTACAGTGAAAGTACTCAGCGCTGAAAGCGAAAAAAATGTTTTGTGATTTGTATGGGTACGTTTTCAAGTGGCAACAAAGGGCCGCCATTTTGTTGTTCACAAGCAAAGTAATCTCGCAAACGCACAACAAACTCCCGCGTTTCACTGTTGAGTACAGTTTTTCGTTGTCTTTTCGGCATTTTTCAATACCAGCAATAACAAAACAGCAACAAAAACAAAAAACAGTAATAACAAGAAAACAGTAATAACAAGTAACACTCCGATAACAAAAACACGTGGCGCATACAAGGCGTTAGGACTCGTACTGAAGAAGCGAGCGCTCGGCGCCCGCGCCGGCCGCCGGGCGCCAGCCGCCGAGCGATCGTCGCATCGTTAGTGACCGACCAAATAGTGTGGCTATATCTAAATATATCCTATAATATTATAACCTACAATAACAATTATTTTTCAGACAAAATAAATAAATGGGGAACATTCATTTTCATGATAATTAAATATATACTTAAATAGTAAAAACGTGTTCACCGGGTAAAAAGTCCGTATACGAAATTTTGCCGAACGAAATGCACAACATGTGAGATCATTTTAATTATAATCTAAGCTGGAATTGGAGCTAGATTTTTTATTTTTTTTAAGTATCTTTGAATAATCCAACTCAAACCCGCGACAGTTTTGTAATTTTTTTCATGTTATTATTTTTGTTTAAATTTTAAATAAAAAAATGTTTATTTTGTGCATTTTTTTTTCTTAAATTTCATCCAAACATATAAATCTCATAAAACCGGTTTTTAGCCGGTTTTTCTTTTCAGAAACCGGTTTTCGGAACAAAACCAATATTTTTTTTCGTTCTCGATTTCGGTTAACCAAAAACTGATTTTTTTCCCGGTTTGATGCCCTGTGTATAATAATAAACATTAAAAATTAAAGTAGTTTTTTTTAATGTTATCCTGGGGGCGGCCATACAGACTGGCACGCAGGCGGCCATATACCCAGGCACGGCCCTGATTCTCGCAACATAGTCGGCCTAGTCCAGAGGAAAGAACTAGTCAATACGTCTGGGACCAACTATGTGCGGGTTTCCTCACGATGTTTTCCTTCGCCGTATGAGCGTCCGTATTATGTACTTGAGATCAGAAAATGTCTCATTGGTACACGCCTCCACCCGGGATCGAACCTGCACCCTCTAGGAGTGCGAACCAAAGGTCTACTCATTAGGCCACGGACGCTCTTCGATTACGTTAGTAACAATAGTGTTATAAAAGTTTTTTAATCATTTGTAAACGGTCATAAGATTAAATTTTGCCATTTAATGAACGCGCTAGAGCTAGACAATCAATTTATTTATTTATTTATTTATTTAAATTGATACACCAACAACTTATTGCTACAAGATTACATTATTTCATAACAGGTATACTTATTCTAAAGCAAAAGTTAATTACAATGTGCAAATTGCTGTGTAAAAGTGAAGTACACAGCATTCACTTTTACACAGCAATTTGCACAGCAAACAGGTTTACACAGCAATTTGCACAGCAAACAGGTTTACACAGCAATTTGCACAGCAAACAGGTTTACACAGCAATTTGCGCAGCAAACAGGTTTACACTGCAATTTGCACAGCAAACAGGTTTACACAGCAATTTGCACAGCAAACAGGTTTACACAGCAATTTGCACAGCAAACAGGTTTACACAGCAATTTGCGCAGCAAACAGGTTTACACAGCAATTTGCACAGCAAACAGGTTTACACAGCAATTTGCACAGCAAACAGGTTTATACAGCAATTTGCACAGCAAACAGGTTTACACAGCAATTTGCACAGCAAACAGGTTTACACAGCAATTTGCACAGCAAACAGGTTTACACAGCAATTAAATTGCAGATAATCAAATGGGTGCAAAATTTTTTTAATGTTTACAGTGGAGTACTCACTACAGTCGATTATAATAATATTATTTTACGCCACCCAAAGTACTACCAAGATATTATAGGAGTTGCCATTTCGGTTACTACAACATTAGGGTTGTCGACTAATTTAATTTTTAATGGCTAACGAGTACTCTACTACTCGGGGCCGTATAATACCCTAATACAGCATTCCGGCTGCCTAGTCTCCGTGCCACCTGCCCTGCCACCTTCGTGCGGGCGCGTCGCCTGCTGCCCGCCGGCGCGACATGCGGCGGCGCTGGCGCTGGTCGGCGGTGCTGGCCGCGCTAGCGGTGCTGGCGTGCGCCCCGCGCGCCGCCCCCACGCCTCCCACACCCCCCGCCGCCTGCGCCGCCGCCCCGCTGTGCCGCTGCTCCTCCGACCAGCTCGCCTGCGACGCGGTGCCCTACTACAGGTTCCCCGAGATCGGTGAGTCGCGGCGGCCCTTTGCGCGCGCGCGTCGCGCGTCGGGCCGCGTTGACGGTGTTGCGCGTGTGCAGGGACGGGCGTGTCGCACGTGGCGCTGTGGTCGACGCGGCTGAGCGAGCTGCCAGAAGCGGCGCTGGACGGCCGCGCGCTGCGCTCGCTCGTGTTGGTCGCCGCGCGCCTGCATCGCCTGCACCCCGCCGCCTTCGCGTAAGAACGAACCTCGGGCGAATGACGAGTCGGGCTAGCCGGGCGATCTATAAACTCTCGATATCGCAGGTCGATGACGACGAGCCTGGCGTCGCTGGATCTCGGCCACAACGAGCTGGCGGAGGTGCCGCTGGAGGCGCTGCGCCGGCTGCGGGCGCTGAACTGGCTGAACCTGCAGAAGTAAGCCGCCCCGACCGGAGGTTCCGGTCACTCCGCGTTATCATTATCACTTACGAGTACCTTTTTATTGCGAATTCAGCTATATTACTCTGAAATTTCATAATAATTAATTTATTACAGTAATTGAGTTCCGTGCTATATATGCAAAACTAGCTGTTGCCCGCGACTTCGTCCGCGTTACCATCCCTTCACATCCCAAGTATTATTTATTGTACAAAAATATTCAACGTACAGAATTGCCTTTCCTACGATTTTATTATATAAAGATGTTCCGCGCGGCTTCGCTTGCGTAACTTAGGAATTTCATACAACCGTACATTTTTCCGCAAAAAAAAAGCCTACGTCCCTTCACGTCGTCTATTCTTCATGTTTACCGCATAACATAAATTGCTCCAGTAGTTTTTAAGATAATAAGCAATCCATACTAATATTGTAAATGCGAAAATGTGTCTCTGTCTGTCTGTCTGTTACCTCTTTACGTTCAAACTGCTGATCCGATTTTACTGAAATTTTGTATGGAGATACTTTTTTTTATATAATTTCCCCGTTTTTTTCCACATTTTCCTCTATTTCTTCGCTCCTATTAGTCTTAGCGTGATAAAATATAGCCTATAGCCTTCCTCGATAAATGGGCTATCTAACACTGAAAGAATTTTTCAAATTGGACCAGTAGTTCCAGAGATTAGCGCGTTCAAATAAGCCCTTTCATATAATTTTCCCCGTTTTTTCCACATTTTCCTCTATTTCTTCGCTCCTATAAGTTTTAGCTTGATAAAATATAGCCTATAGCCTTCCTCGATAAATGGACTATATAACACTGAAAGAATTTTTCAAGTCGGACCAGTAGTTCCTGAGATTAGCGCGTTCAAACAAACAAACAAACAAACTAACTAACTAACTCTTCCGCTTTATAATATTAGTATAGATTAGTATAGACGTACAAAAATTTTACCTCTACAATTTTATTATGTCTATAGACATTGATAGATAGATACCTATAGATAAAGAAACAAACAATAACTAAAAAAAGTAAAGGTTCGAAAGCCTATCCCAAAATTGATGGGGAGCGGCGGTGAGGGGGGAGGGGGGGAGGAGGGGTAAACACCCCCTGTACCGAATCCACACTGAGAAACCCCCCAGTATTGGAGCTACTCACCTTTGAAATTTTTGGGATTCTGAGGCTACATCAAGTTTTATTCTCGGCAATTTGCATAGCGTGTTTTGTGACGGTCGCCGGCTACTGCCGCAGCACAGTCACAGTTCTAACCTAACCAACTTTTGGATTTTCTGGATTGTGTTTTTGTTTTGGCGGGGGCCCCCGAGCCCCCCTTTTATTTTATAACGGTCGCAGGCTGCTGCCGCAGCACGCTCGGCTCTAAATGAAATAAAAATTATGCGCTTGATACGGCGCTGGCAGTCATTTTGGCAACCTGCTGAGGTAGCTAAATTTACGTTAAATACTCCGTTAACCTACAAAACTAAAAATCTATATTATCCATATATTATCACATAATTTTAAACTGATAAATTGAACATAAAAACTCAAAACCTATAAGTACTTAAATAATACCTAATAATTACACAAAAAATATATTTTTTAAATTGACAATGGAATTAAAATAATATGTACACTCAGAATTAAATAACACAAACTAAAATAAGAAAGCTATCGCCAGCTATCGCAAATCACAATAATAAAATTTGAAGATTTCAAAATGAGTTTCACTGTGATGCATAAAATTTGAATTTCGAATTTAGAATGCTATTTTTTTCAGCCAGTCAGGTCAGTCAAGAGTCAAGACATAATTTACTCATCTATACTAATAATAATGGTCCCATTTATGCATACCGGACTCAACCCACACGATGACAGTTCTGGGAAAAAGCCGTTTTTATTAAAATTGTGTATTCTTTAAAACTGATTGTTATTTTAAGTAAAGTTAATTTACAATAGTATATTTGGTAATTTATTGTATGCGTACAAACATAAATATGTTAAAAATTACTACTATTTCCAACAAAAATTAAACAAAAACAGGAGGGTTCCTTTATATTAGTGTGGGATACATATAATCCAAAGCGAACCATCTCTTTAGATTTATTACACAAGTCAACAGGATTTTCGTGCATGAGATCTGTGCACCCGATTTGGATGTCTAACATCTAATTAGTTATAGAAACAACGATTTTAACTTATAAAATTTGCTTTTAAATAAACTGAGGCCTCATGAACTTTAAAATTTTGAAGAAAACCGGCATTTTTTTCTTTTGGTTATGTAGTAATAGAATGAAATGTATATTCCTTATTTTTTGTTGCTTATATTCCAAAAAAAGATTGAAATGAAAAAAAAAACATAATTTAGATTTAAAACTTAGTATCTTTTTTGTATCATGGTGAGCATATCCTAAATATATCTTGTTGTATGCTTCGGCTGTAAGTACCTACCTGATATAATGTGACGCTCCTACTTTTTTCTGGTTTTTACAAGGATGTTTAAAACTAGATGATGCCAGCAACTCCGTTTCGCCAAAACTCGTTTATCGTGCGGGAACCGTACATTTTTCCGGGATGAATTGTCCTTTCCCGGTACTCAAAGTATCTACATACCAAATTTAAGAGCAAAATCGGTTCAGTGGTTTGGGCGTAAAGAGATACCAAACATTAAGACAGATAGACAGACAGACACACTTTCGCATTAGTAGTGATGGTTTCAAGCAACGTTGTAAAAATCTTAATGTAAAAAAAAAATAATAATAATACAAAAAAAAATAGTAATGTATCTTACATTGCCATTTTACAAAATAATGAGCCATTATATGTATCGGACCTTCATTCTCCATTAAATGCAAAGAATGTGTAATGTAAGTATAGTAGAAAATTCGTCCTTTAAGTTTTGATGTCTCCGATTTAGTCCAGATTCGGCGAGGAGATAGCTGATGTGTTGCCTTTGAGGTTGGAAGAAACCCCGAAACTTGATCGAAACTTGATCGAAACTTGATCGAAACCTTGATCGAAACTTGATCGAAACTTGATCGAAACTTGATCGAAACTTGATCGAAACTTGATCGAAACTTGATCGAAACTTGATCGAAACTTGATCGAAACTTGACCGAAACTTGATCGAAACTTGATCGAAACCTTGATCGAAACTTGATCGAAACTTGATCGAAACCTTGATCGAAACCTTGATCGAAACTTGATCGAAACTTAATCGAAATTTGATCGAAACTTGATCGAAACTTGATCGAAACTTGATCGAAACCTTGATCGAAACCTGATCGAAACTTGATCGAAACCTTGATCGAAACCTTCATTGAAACTTGATCGAAACTTGATCGAAACTTGATCGAAATTTGATCGAAACCTTGATCGAAACTTGATCGAAACTTGATCGAAACTTGATCGAAATTTGATCGAAACTTGATCGAAACCTTGATCGAAACCTTGATCGAAACTTGATCGAAACTTGATTGAAACTTGATCGAAACCTTGATCAAAACCTTGATCGAAACTTGATCGAAACTTGATCGAAACCTTGATCGAAACCTTGATCGAAACTTGATCGAAACAACTTGATTGACGATTTTTTAAAAATCGATTTTCATAAAAAATGGGTTAAAAATGCACAACGTTAATAATCAAGTTTTCACTTCTGCCGGCACTCCCGGAGTGCAACCAGTTTTTTTCTTTAATGGACTTACTTCATATTATTAACTATGTTTTCCAACTTAACATCTGGTGTATGAAATTTTCCCCCTCACCCTCACCCCTCTTAGGGGATAAAAGGTGGGTAAGATTTTGTATCAACTGATGAAGTAGAAATACTTTAAATGGCAAAACAGCGTTTGCCGGGACAGCTAGTAAAATAATAATCTTATACAGGTTGTAACAAAACTAAGTGATAATACATTAGGATGTGTACGTGTTTCTCGTAGGCCGGTATAAATAGTACTCAAGATGCATCTCGGTCTCAAGACATGGTTCAGACTATGTAATTGGCTGGCTGGCAAAATTTGGACCAATCACAGAGCCGAACCGCGTCTTGAGACCGGGTCGCATCTTAAGTACTGACTATTTATACCAGCCGTAGACTGTAGAGAGTTCACTGTGAAAGTAGCAGCGCTGAAAAACCAATTTCTTTTCACTTTTGTATGGGGAAACTGATGACGCTCGGGCCCTTGCCCATACAAAAGTAAAAAAAAAAACGTCTTTCAGCGCTACTTTCACAGTGAACTCTCTACAAGGAACACGTACACACCCTAAAGTATTATCACTTAGTTTTGTTACACACTGTATATAAAATTCTCGTGTCACAATGTCAGTTACCGTAGGTACTCCTCCGTAAGGGCTTCACTGGTTTTTATATTATGTTATGCATAATATTCAGTAGGTCTGAGAATCGGCTACTGCATAGACTAAGGAAATAGTATGTCTGGCCTCTGGGCTACTGACTACTTTTTATATTGATAAGTGCATTTGTTGAATAAATAATAGTAAATTATTACAACTCGAGACTGTCGGCGACCATTGTTTGTGCGACGGGCTAGCGATGAACGTTGCCATGATGCCATACTTATTAATCACCTCAATATTTAAATACTTTATATGGCAAAACAACGTTTGCCGGGACAGCAAGTATTATTATAAAACTTAATAATAACATAAATTTGATTTTTCGAAACATCCCTTCTTATATCGCACGTCTGCGTCATACGGAGAACACTTCCCCAAAATTCTCAGTCTAGATACGATCCGTGGTTTAGGTTTTAACGTAATTGCATTTTCATCCGGTGGTAGGCATCATGTAGACTTTCAGAAAATATTTGCAAAAATTTATTCTGAATAAAAAAATTTGAGTTTGAGTTTGAATATCTATAGTCTGTCAAGAAAATAATGACAGGCGGGAAATTTTTTAAATAAAATAAAAAATATGAAAACTTTATTAATTAGAGATAAAAATGTGCAAGGTGACAATATTTAAAATGTAATAAGCGTTCTCTGTGAAAATACAAAGAAAAAATACACCTTAAAAGTGTGATTACGCTTAGAAAATTTTCCCGCCTGTCATGACTTTCTTGACGGACTATAATAATTGTTTTAACCCTAGATTTCGCCTAAAACACTTATATCCCACCATGTATAATAATTATAATAATACTGAAAATTATTAAGTAAGTATTATGATTATTAAATTATCATTCAAGACAAAGCCTTTTATTGATAATATTATGATAATATGTATACATATTATTATAAATTAAATAGATTTGTAAAAGTGTTAGTTCATTTCATATAAAAAATATATTTTTAAATTTTTGGCACTTTACACAATCATATGTGCATAAAATTAAATCTCAATGAAAAAAAAAAACACCAATTGAATGTACAGGAATAATTAATTTTGAATTTCGAACGCCAAATATTTTTTTAACAATATTATGATGACAAAACAGAATGTTTAACATAAGCCCTCCATTCAAGACAATCTTTCTAAATTCTACAAAAGTATAAGAAAATAATAATGTTATAATAACAATAAATTGTTAGAAGTATATACCTAGTTAATATTTACATTTAACAACTAATTGATTACGATAATAATATTTTATTGTGACTCCTGCATGCAGGCTACGTGTAAAACAGCCATAACATACCCCGGTAACTTTTTTTGATTGGCGTCTCTAACTCCCTGCGTCGCTGCAAGCCGCTGCTAAAAGCTCTAAAGCGCTGTAAACTGTTCATGCTTTTTAACGAATTTTAAGGATAAATTTCAACAAACTATGAATTACATCTTCCATAAAATACATAAAATAATAATGATGCGAATTTTCGAGCAGATCAGACCAAGGAATCGAGTTGTCCCATTCTAACTTTATCCCCCCTTTTCACACCCTTAGGAGAGGAATCCCTTCTTAACGCACGCCTACGTCATACGAAGAATACTCCCTCCAAATTTCAAGTATCTACAATTACTGGTTTCGGCCGTAGCGTGATTCCATTTTCATGTCATTCAGGACAAAGGCTTTTATATAATGATATAGATTACAGTATTTTTTTACAGAAAAAAGACATACAAAATGAAAAGTTTAAATATGTTACTTTAAAAGCTCGAACTTCGGTAAATCTTAAGATTTAAGTGTCAATCTTAGGATTTACCGACACGAGTTGGTAAATGTAAGTATTTCAAATAATACGACGATTTTTTCGAACATTTACCATTAAAATTCGGTATATGCTAGATTTTACTATTGTCAACTGGCAAATGTTGGTTTTAGGAATAAAACGATGCCTTAATAAACTATAAGACAAAACAGGTAGCCTGTACATATATTTAACATAATGCTTATAATTAGGGTCACCCGTTTTAATTAACTGTAATGCTTACCTAAGATACTATAATGCAATCAATATAAAGTATTCTTCTTATATTTGGTTTAAAAAGTAAAAAGGCAATCAAAATATGTGATTAATTATAGGTAAGGTATGTACCTAAAACAAAATATTTCACTTGATGGAAAGCAAGTTCCGGTGGCCATGGACACTAGCAAGTCGCAACTTCAGAAGAGCTGCAGGTCTGTCGGCCTTTAAGAGGAAATAGGGGTAGGGGAGGGTAGGGAAGGGAATAGGGTAGGGGGCACAAAACAAAGGGGGAACACAGCGCAACTGTTTCACGCCGGTTTTCTGTGAGTCCGTGGTATTTCTCTGGTCGAGCCGGCCCATTCGTGCATGGCTCTCCCGCGGTTAATACCACTTTAATAATTTATAATAATATTAAAATAAAATAAAGATTTAATGTTTTTGCTCTATAACAGTACGGAACCCTTCGTATACCATGCCATTACTGTAAATCCTAAGATTTACCAACTATATAATATGGTGGTAAAAGTTCGTATCGCAAACCTTTTCGCATTTACCATTAGGGATTGGTAGATCTTAGGTTTTACTAGAAAATCTTAGGATTTACTGCAGTTCGAGCTTTTACAGTAACATATACACCAATCAAATAACAACATTAATCACAATAAAATATTATATTGCGCTATTAATATTTACTGCAGTGTTTTTACGCTGGACGGGAGCACCAGCACGGATAATGAATAATGAAAAGAAAAGAAAAGTTCGTGTCGTCCGCAGCAACCACGTGGCCGAGCTGGACCCGGCGGCGAACTGGGGCGGGCTGGCGGACTCGCTGAGCTGGCTGTCCCTGAGCAACAACCGGCTGCGGGCGCTGCGGGCGGGGGCGCTGGCGGCGCTGCGGCGGCTGGCGACACTGGAGCTGGACGGCAACAGGCTGCAGCAGCTGGACGCCGGCGCGCTCCCGCCCACGCTCGTCGCGCTGCATCTCGCCGACAACCTGTTGCGCCGGTTGCCCTGCGCCGCGCTGCTCCTGCCGCATCTGCGCCACCTCCATCTGCGAAATAACGCGCTGCGCCCCGCGGACGCGGACGTCGACACCGGCTGCCCCGCGCCCCGCGCCCGCCCCGAGTCCCTCGACCTCAGCGAGAACGACCTCGCCGACGACTTCCAACTCGACTTCCGGCCGTCCCAGCTCAAGCGGCTGATGCTGGACCTGAACGACTTCACGACGGTCCCGGCGTTCGTGCAGGAGTTCGGCCGCCTCGAGCGGCTGTCGATGTCCCACAATGGCGTGCGGCGCGTCCCCGCGGCGACGTTGCGCGTGCTCGCCGGCAGCCTGCGGCGGCTGGAGCTCGAGCACAACGAGCTGGCGGCGCTGCCGGCCGGCGTGTCCGGCCTCGCGTGGCTGCGCCACCTCGCCCTCTCCTACAACGACTTGTCGGACTTGAGCGAGCTGCCTCCCGAGCTGCATACTCTGCTTCTGGCCGGCAACGCGCTGACGTCGCTGCCGTCGGGGCTGCGAAACCTGACGCGGCCTACCCTGGCCTACCTGGATCTGGGCTACAATCGAATCTCTCGTGTGAGCGCGGAGACCTTCGGGCCATGGGCCGAGCGTCTGAGCACGCTCATTCTGAGAGGCAATAGAATATCGCAGCTGTCCGTCGGCGCGTTTCCCCCGCTGCCGCTGCGAGAGTTGATCCTGAGTTTCAACGATCTATACCACGTGGAGGCGGGGGTGTTCGCCAACTTGACGCAGCTGAAAGTATTGGAGCTGTCCACCGCGTCGTTCGGCGGAGACGTTCCCACGGGGTCGACTCTGGAAGCCCTGACCTGGCTCGGGCTGGACAATAATAACATTCACCACGTTTCCACCGAATACATTCAAAGTTTTCCCTCCCTGGAGTATCTCGACCTAGATTTTAATAGAATAATAGAGTTTCCGAGCGACGGCAAGCCGGGGAACGGGTCGGGAAAATTGAAGGAGTTGAGGCTGTCGTACAATTTTATCAGCAAAATACATTCAGACTTCCTGCGGCAGCTGGCGGGGCTGCAGAGCGCGGATTTCTCGTGCAATCGTCTCCGTGACGTTAAAGCGCGCGCGTTTGCTGAAATGACTGAGTTGATTTATCTGAATTTGGCAGAAAATGAGATCGCGATAGTCGCCGACGGGGCGTTCACAGATTTGCCTAAATTGGAAGCATTGGACATGCAGAAAAACGGCCTCGTAGAATTTTCGTTGCGATTTTTCAAAAACGTGTCCAACGAAGAGGCAAACCTCATCGTGAACGTCAGTCATAACCGCATCTCGTCGCTCGGCGGGGCCGTCGCCGTCCCCATTACGATTTTAGATTTATCCTTTAACTCGCTGCAGACTGTATATAGAGACTTTTTTGAGTCCATGCGCTACTTTCTGAGACAGGTGCTCCTCTCCCACAACAGAATCGTTCACGTCGACGGGTTTGCTTTCGGTTCTATGCCTCATTTGAACATACTCAATTTACAGCATAATAGCATAAGTGTCGTGAAGCGCCGAGCCTTCGCCGGGATGCCTTCGCTACAAATGCTCGACCTGTCGCATAACGAGATCCCCCAGCTGTCTGTCGAACAGTTTCACAACCTCCGAACTCTGCGATACTTGAACCTGGCGAGTAACAGACTGCGGGCGCTGCCGCGCGACGCCCTGGCGAACACGCTGCTGGAGCACCTGGACCTGAGCGATAACCGGCTGGCACTATTCCCCCGCAGCGCCCTGGCACAGGTCGGGTGGACCCTGCGGCGCCTCGAGCTGGCCCGAAACCGCCTGGAGTATCTGGACGCCGCCGCCCTGCGCGCCGCCACGCACCTGCACGAGCTAGGGTTGGCGGGCAACGCGCTCACCGCGCTGCCCGACACCACGCTCGCCGCGCTGCCGCGCCTCCACCGCCTCGATCTCGCCTACAACAAGATAAAGGCCAACTTCAGGGAGCTGTTCAGGGGCGTGCCGGAGCTGCGCCGCCTGTCGCTGGCCGGCGTCGGGCTGAGGACGGTGCCGCAGCTGGTGCTTCCGGAACTGACGGAGCTGAACCTGAGCGGCAACCACATAAACGCGTACGGCCGCGCTGACGTGAAGCACCTGGCGAGTCTGCGCGCGCTCGACATCAGCGCGAACCGCTTCACGTCGCTGCGGCCGGCGATGTGGGCCGCCCTCCCCTGCCTTCTCGCCCTCGACGTGTCGCACAACCCCATAGTGCGCCTCCCGAGGGGTGCTCTCGAGGGTCTGGAGCGCCTGGAGTATCTGAGGATGATCCGCCTAGGGCGCCTCGAGGCCGTCGAGCCCCGGGCGTTCGGCGACCTGGGGTCGCTGCGGACGCTCGCCGTGGACTCGCGCGGCGGCGAGGGTCGGCGGATGCCCCTCGCGGAGATAGCGCTCGCGACGCAGTTTATAGAGGCGCTCGTGATTCTGTTCAGCGAGGAGGCGCTGGAGTCGCAGCTGGCGAGGCTGCGGGCGCCGAAGCTCCGCTCGCTGGAGGTGCGCGGCGCGGCGCTGCGACGAGTGGGTGCGCGCGCGTTCGAGTCGCTCGGGCGGCAGCGCGCGCTGGTGCTGCGCGTGACGCACACCGCGGTCTCCGAGCTGCCGGCGGGGCTGGCGCTGCCGCTGCTGCGAGTGCCGCACCTGGCGCTCGACGTCAGCGACAACCGCCTCCTCAGCTTCGGCCCCGACGTCCTGTACCCCAACCGCACCGGCTGGAGCCGACTGGCGACCAAACTAATCCCAGGTGAAAACGAGAGAACTACAAAATAAATAAACTAAGCTTTTAGAAGTAGGAACTACTATAAACGACCACAGATTGCTTAAACTTAAAACATTCTCCTTTCGGCGAAATAAAATTCATCCCCTTTAGGCGGACTTGCGCAGATCTGAGTTAAAGTTAACTCTGAGTTAAACATCATGTCATCTCTATCACTCACTTGTTGAGTGACAGATATGACATGATGTTCAACTCAGAGTTATCTTTAACTCAGATCTGCGCAAGTGGGCCTTAGGGTACGTTTCAGCTTCAATCTTCACTATTTTAATGTCCTATTTTATATGCGTATCGATGTGTACCTAGTAAAATGAATAAATAAATGGAACGTCTGTGGGCAGGAGGGCTGACGCTGTCGAACAACCCGGTGCGGTGCGGGTGCGCGGCGGCGTGGGCGGGGGGCTGGCTGCGGCGGTGGGCGAGCGAGGTGGGGGGCGGGGCGCGGGCGGCGCGGGAGGCGGCGCGGCGCGGCACGTGCTTGACCGCGGCGAACGGCGCGCGCGCGCTCGTGTGGCTGAGCGCGGACGCGGCGGAGTGTCGCGCGCGCGCGCTGACGAGTCCGGCGCCGCCTCCCGCTCGCCTCCCCCGCACCGACGCTGCGATACTAGCGCTCGTGCTACACTGGAACTTCGTTAGATAACACAGAATATATTGGGATATCAATTTTCTACAATTTAGGTTTTACAATTTTTGATACGTTTATTGAGCATACATGTATACATCGTATAAGCAAATTAAATAAGATCCAAATAATAATAATTTGGCCAACGATTGAAAGTTTTAACGAGTTCTCGCTAGAACTTACTTTATTACGGAACTGTACATTTTAAACTCATACTAGATATTTTTTTCTGAAGTTGCTAATAATTATCGACTTATGTTTTGTGTTCAACTGTTTTTGGTCTAAAACCCAGGGAAGTAACTAAGGTGTATAACGTTCAAATTATATATTGATTTTTTTTATCGCCAAAATATTATAGATATAAGGTGTAAACTAATCAAATATTTTGAGCGTGCTTTCCTGCTTAAACATGAAAGTTTATGTGGAAAAATAATAATTGTACTTGAGAATAAAACAGTTTGTGCCTAGCAGAGAGTCACGAGAGATGAACCTTTTATTTTCAGTATGAATTTTATATCTTTAAATAAGCAATTCTTACATATTATGTCGTAGGATTATTTGATAAATAGAATTATCGCGAAAATTCTAGGGATTTCGCGAAAATACGGATAATTGGATAATGCTGTTTATATTTTTCAATTTTTCTAAAAAAAGTTAGGTTTTTTGGGAAAATGCGAGTTGCCTTAGTAGGTAACATTGCACATTCTTAACGCTGATTGGCTTGATTTTGGCTTACTGGCCAACTCTTATTCTGATTGGTTACTATCTTTTCCTATGTATCTTTGAGGTAAAAAATGACAATGCCTCTTCATAGGAACTTTACTTTTTTATATAACCTTTTTCTCATCTCAACCAAAACCTCAAAATTAGTTTCTGGTTCTGTTGAACTTACAGCACTAGTTTCACTTACAAGTATCAATCATTTTGTATTTACAGACACACTTTTAGATAATTTTTCGTACTATTTTTCAAGTCCAACTGCAATTTTAAACATATATTTAAATATCAAAAACTGCTAGCTTGCTTACAAAAACAACCACAAACAAAACAACGCGTGACAATGAATTGACGTTTAAAACGTCAAGTCTTCTACCAATCAGAGAAGATGTTGTTGTGGGGCGCTTAAACCGACCAATCAGTGATTTTTTTCGATAATAATTACTAACGATTCGTTTCGCAATCTTACTGAGGCGATTCGAGTTTTCGCGAAAACACTACCTTTTGTCAGTATTAAGTTGAAAAATGTAGTCACCATTGTCTAATTATCCGTGTTTTCGCGAAGTTCCTAGAATTTTCGCGATAATTCGATTTATCAAATCATCCTACGACATATTATATAATATTATGTATAATATATTATATATAATTGGAATCTCGGAATCGGCTCCAACGATATTCATGAAATTTAGTATATAGTATATAGGTTTAGGGGGCGATAAATCGATCTATCTAGGAATCATTCTTAGAAAATGTCATTTTATTCGTGTTTTATCGAATACCGAGCAAAGCTCGGTCAAATAGCTAGTAAATTATTATACAAGTTAAATCACTTGCGAATATTTCCAAAATATTGGCAGGTGATTTTACTTGTATCAAATTCAAATTTGTGTTAATTATGTTTAATTTAACTAAATACTAAATAAAAAACATACAGTGCTTCGCGTCATATCCTAACGATTAACATTTCATAGATTTTTATCAATATCTATAGTGCGATTTTAATAATAAATGTTTGTATTAAATTTTCCTGTCTTTTATTATTCTTCAAACTACTTCGATGTCCTTAACAATTCGACTTCATATTTATATCTTTTTATATCTTTTTATTATATATATATCTGTTAAGCTCAAAGACCGAAAACGCTCAGTGAGCGAAAAATGGCTCACAACTCGTTGTGGTTATAGTGAAACGGCCACAACGCGTTCTGAAACCAGGCCAGTTACGCAGGAGTCATTTTATAGCGCCCAAGTGTGTGCGCAATATACAAGAGCACTCTGATTTCAATAAAACCAGGCCAGTTACGCGGCAGTTATTTTATAGTATACAAAACCGATGAGAGTCCTCCCTAAAACACAATATAACTATGTAAAAGCAGATTACACCCTAATTAAAAAAGAGATTGAGTAGATTGGGTAGCACTTTTTCAACACAAAACTGCCGAAGATGCAGTTTCCTTACTGTATGAAAACTTGTACTCTATTATTAGAAGAAATATCCCCTCTAAAATAACAAAGAATACTGTTTACTGTAAGAAACTGGGCAGTTCTGGAAATATTACATACATACGCATCGAATTGATAACCTCCTCTTTTTTAGTCGGTTAAAAATAATGTACCTACTCCAAAGAATGGTATAAAGTTTGTTCAAACGCATCGGAACACGATCAAACGGCGCGTCAAACACAACAAAAATATGAAATTTCATCAAACGAGCTTCAAACACGTAAATGTTTGACAAACCGTTCAAACTAGCTTTGTAAACGATCAAAATGGTTTAGTATTATTTGTGTCTCTTAATAATTAATCTAATCAGCTGGGAAGCAAGTTTACAAACCCTCGTAAATAATTAAAATAAAATAATTTCGTTTTTAGGGAGTCAAAAATGACCAATTTAAAAATTGATTTTCTCAAAAACGAAGTAAAATGCGCACACGAGAGTTCTACTCTTGCATTTGAAATATAAGACGCCATCGACTCATTGCATTAACTTACTCGTGTCCAGTTTTGGGGATTTCTAAAACACTGTGGGGCGGAGAAAAATAATTGCAAACTAGCAAAAATTGGCGGCCTCGCCCGAATGGGAATTAATGCTATTTTCTATTAATTTTATTAAAATTAAACATGCTAATTTTGATGTAACAGCATGCTAAGCGTGTAATATTGCTTTGCTATTTGCTAAATACGCGGCATCGTGAATTATTATCGGTTTGCATCGCACCGCTTGCGTACAGTTAGCGCCGCGGAGCGTAACAGCGCGGACGAGATTTTTTTATCATGATCGCAGACTAATGCTGCGCACGATAATATTAGCAATGGTATTTTTTTAGCAAGTACGATTAATTTAATTATTGCTAATGGGCATTTAACAATTAATTATTATTGCTAACGCTATTTTTACCAAGACTACGACAAGGAGTGCGACCTAAACGTGAAAAATGATGTTTACTTTTAGAATATTATAGTTTATATGGTATAAACTTTTCTTTGAAATATCGTGAGAAGCAAACAGGCGACTGGCGAACATGTCAGATGTTGAAACTATAAACTTATATTATAATACACATTGCGTTTGGTGTCGTCAAAGTTCCGCCGCCGGCCGCGGGCGTCTCGCCGCGCGCAGTGTACTTACAATATTTTACCCTGTACAGTAAACACATTCTATACAATAACTACCTAGTCTTGCCATAAATACTGTTACAAAGAAAAACATTTTTTTTCTGTTGCAAATAAATTTTATTACTTTTACAGTGTAAGTATTAGTTTAATACATAAATATAAAACAATTTAAAATATTAAAAGCTTATTCAAATTTGCCTTCATTGGCTACAGTAACGTCTTTTAAACATTGTGGCCAGTTATCATGAAAAACACGGACTCTTTCCATGGGAAAATTCTTTACTGCCAGTCGTATAGATTGTCGTAGAGACTCCAAATTATCACGGCATTTACAGCAAGCCATACTCTCTAAAACTGATCAAAAATCATAATCCAGTGGATTGAGATCGGGACTAGACGACGACCAGTCTTCAGCTCTGATGAAGTCCGAAACGTTCGTTTCCAACCAAGACCAAACCGACTGAGCTTTATGACCCGGCGCCGAGCCTTGTTGGAAGGACCATTCTTGGTTATTGAACTTGACGTTGAACCTTAGAACTTCAAGCATAAATAAAACCATTTTGTTTGTCAAAATGTTGCTTAATTGTAAAAAAAATCTCATCCGTAAACAAACATTTTTTGTGACCTCCCTTTGCGTACCGCTTCAGTGATCGTTTTAATTTTATCACCCTTTCTTTTTTAAATTATCAGTTAGGAAATAACCAGTACGTCTCTTGTAGGCTGAAAGTCCTAAGTCATCATTAAAAATACGCGACATGGTTCTAGGTGCCATATTTATCTCGTGAGATAAATCTTTTACTTTCGAACCGATTTTTTTCAACTTCTTTCCCTTACTGCTTTAACCACCTTTTTCGTACGAACACTGCGTGGACGGCCAGATCTTTGCCACAAGCAGAGGAGGTCTCATTGTACCTATTAATGGCCCGGTACAAAAACATTTTACTTATACCAAGCGTATGGAGAGTTTTAAAAATGACATTGGACTCCATACCTACTTTGTATGATGCAATCACAGCGATTTGGTTCTTGTGATCACCCCACTCCATTTCAGTATCGCAAAATATTGTAAAATACATCGGCGCCAAAACGAGAAAACACAATAAATAATCATATTAAAATTACAGAATCCAAATTCAAATGTAATATTTTGTTTATTTTAACTAGTAACAGTATTTATGGCCAGACTAAGTACACTAAAATTGGATATATTGTATACTCCCGGAGTCCCCGGGTGCTTCACCGAGTTGGACGTAGAGTACGGGAGGTGACAGACTGAGAACAAAACAGCGGTCCGCCGCCGGCACCGCTCGCGTTGTCTCGCGCATAACTGTCTCGCGCATAAGTTATCAATATTGTGGCGGAGACCGAAGAAGTTTTTTAAGTAGTTTTGGCATAGTATAAGGAGGGGAAGTAAGTTATCTTCATACAAAGGCACCGCGCGCGGCTTGTATGTGTGCGCCATAGTATCAATGCGTCGACGCACGCACACTTATTAAAATCTCGGACCGTTTTCGGACCATACCAGTCGGGGCTAACACTTTACGCTGCACGCCCGCGTCGCACCACGCCGCGCCAAACGAATCAAAAATGTCCGATCATAATCGCAGGAGTAATAAATATTGCTGTGTGTTAATTGTAAATCAGATATTAATTATACAGATAAAGCAAAGTTCGAATCATAACAACAGATTTGTTTATAGTAGGTACCTATAAGAGAGTAGGCGTTAGTTTTTAATGTTGTTTTAAAGGGTATATTTATAATTTTATTTAGACATCGGATTATATGCACGTACCAAGTGCTGAAATATGGTTGCAAATATGCACGAAAATTGGCCGAAATATGGACAATCAAGAGTCACTTATTATTATTAAAAGTCGGAAGACCGCGACGTTGCCGCTGTTCATGCGGTTGCGAACGAAGCGCGGACAGCCGCTTGCCGCTCCCACGTCACAACGCAGCCGCGCCGCCGCCTAAAATTGACAACCCTAAGACATTAGGTAATTAAATCGCAGATTGGGCCGGAGTTACCCTACTTCCCCTCCTTTTACTATGGTTTTGGTAGCGGCGCGCGGACGGCGGGGCGGGGCGGGTGGTAGCGGCGGACGGCGGGGACAAGCGGGGGACATCTCCCACGCCCGCTCACTTTCAATTATATTCGTTCCCGCTGAGTCGCAGGGAGTTTTTAAAAGTTTCCTTTTAAGAATGAAATATATGTTTCATTTGAGAATATAGTGCTTATAGTTATCGGGGAATAGTGCTATCCATACTAATATTATTAAAAATGCGAAAGCGGGTCTTCTGTCTCTTACCTCCTCACGCCCAAACCGCTAATCGAATTATGCTGAAATTTAGTTTTGAGATACTTTGAGTCCCGGGAAAGGACATGGATACTTTTTTACTTACTTATCCCGAAAATGAAAGATGAACGAATTTTGGCGCAACGGAGACTTTTAGTATTACGTACTCAAACTCAACTCAAACTCAATTTTTTTTATTCAGAATAATTTTTTGCAAATATTTTCTGAAAGTCTACATGATGCCTACCACCGGTTCGGGAACTAACTCGGCGAGAAGAACCGGCGTAATATAATATAACGTTACATATTTTAAATTTTAAGATCTTTGTGGCCTTATTTATGCTGTACATAATGTATAACAGTGGGTGCTCAATACACCTATATCAATTAATCTTTGAGTATAATGTAATGTAATTCAAAGCCAACGTTAACTTAAACAAGCCACCTTGAAGTGGTGTAAATAGGTACAGCTAACTGCGGCGGCGTCTCCCTGTGCCCCTGTGTCCCTGTGTCCCTGTGCCCCTGTATCCCCGCCGGGTGATGTGCCCCGCTGGCGCCTCAAAGACTTCTATTTGTGTTGGACAGTTGGCTACTTGGATTTAGACTTCGATTTTTACACAACCTTAGCCGAAGCTACGTCTACTTTGAAATGTTCTATCGGACGGATATCCATACGGATACCCGTCTTTAAGACGCTGACAACTGCCAATGACTTTGATCTCGCATCACTCTCGCACCTGTGTCGATTTTCATGCCAGAGAGACAGAGATGTGAAGTGTTCACTCGGTAGCGTGGATACTGGATACATTTTTCGTTTGTTGGAGGGAAAAATAAATATTATGGGAAATGTAAATGTCAGAACCGAATCTGGGGGCACGGGAGTGCCCCCGCCAAGATGAGCCAAGCGAAGCGCGCAAGGGCACTACCTACCTTTTCTCGAAACGTTTCGTCGTATTTTTGAACCCTCGTAACTTTGGTTTGGATAATGCCATATACTTGAAATTTTTAGGATATAATGACATGAGTGAAGTTATGAAATGCGAAAAGTTTGAATATCGTAGCTATTATACTTTAGATTTTATAGGTGTCCAAAAACCCACAATTTTGGCACTGACTCAACCTATCATCAAAACTGTTAAGGTACTTCCTGAAGTCTGAGAAAGCTGAAACTTGGTATGTAACATACTATCAGTACAGAAACAACAAAAAATTTTATCACACCCAACCTACCATATATCCGTACACTTATAGAGCAAAATTAGACCAAAAATTGTGTTTTTTGTATGGGAGCCCCCCCTTATTTTTTTTTTATTTTATTTTAATATTATTATTAAATATTAAAGTAAACATATTATTAATGACTTTGAGAAAAAATCAAGTACTTATCTGTTGCCATTATTGATATAGAGCAAAATAGGCCAAAAAAATCACGTTTGTTGTATGGGAGCCCCCTTTAAATATTAATTTTATTTTGTTTTTATAGCGGCAACAAATATACATAATCTGTGAAAATTTCAACTCTTTAGCTATTATTCTTGAGTTATAGACTGGAGACAGACAGACAGACAGACAGACAGACAGACAGACAGACAGACAGACAGACGGACAGACGGAAAGACAACGAAGTCTTAGGTTCCCGTTTTTACCCTATGGTTACGGAACACTAAAAAATACGTGTTATCCTTGAGAGACCACAGACTCACAGAAAACCGGCGTGAAACAGCGCTTTCGCTGTGTTTCGTCTAGTCACTTGTGGGTGAGTTTAGCGGAGGCCCGACTGCACTCTATACCAATACATTATTCCCTATCCCTATTCTCTTCTGCTTATTCCCTTAGCCTATTCCTTCATAAAAAGGCCGGAAACGCACTTGCAACTCTTCTACTGTGACAGTGTCCATGGGCGATGGCAATTGCTTTCCGTCAGGTGACCCGTCTGCTTGTTTGCCCCCTAATTTCATAAAAAAGGGAAAGAGAACAGGGGAATAGGGTTACCCCTTTTCCCTATTCCCTCAATTAACCCTTTTCTTTCTAAAAGTATGGCAACTCGGCGACGGTAGTATTTTTCATCAGGTGACCTGTTTGCTCGTTTGTCCCCTAATATATACTAATATTATATATACAATCGATCTCCTCTTAAAGGCTGGCAAAGCACTTGCAACTTTTCTAATAATGCGAGTGCACATGCTCGTATGCCCCTTAATTTCATAAAAACGTGTGTGGTAAAACTTACAAAAAGAAATGAAATCCTACCAAAAAACATTTTCATGTAAAAATGCTGCCAAGATGAGAACATAGTAGTTCGTGGTGTCAAAAACTAGTGAGATCTCATGTAGAGCCAAGTTTCAAACCTTATACACTCAGCTCTAAATCTAAAAACCTTAATTTTACACATAAATCGCACATAAATGGCCAGGCCACCGATTTTGACTAATGTGTAGAGTTTTTAGATTCTTCTCGTGCGGCTGACACATTATATCAAGTATTTTGCCGCGATTTATGTGTAAAATTAAGGTTTTTAGATTTAGGGCTGAGTGTATAAGGTTTGAAACTTGGCTCTTCATGAGATCTCACTACTTTTTGACACCACGAACTACTATGTTCTCATCTTGGCAGCATTTTTACATGAAAATGTTTTTTGGTGGGATATTAAATCCGGCAATCTTTGGATTTTTGTAAAAGGTATCAAATACGTGGGAGAGCCATGCTTCGGCACGAATGGGCCGGCTCGACAGGAGAAATACCACGTTCTCACAGAAATCCGGCGTGAAACAGTGCTTGCGCTGTGTTTCGCCGAGTGAGTGAGTTTACCGGAGGCCCAATCCCCTACCTCATTCCCTTCCCTACCCTCCCCTTCCCTTCCCATCCCTACCCTCCCCTATTACCCTATTCCCTCTTAAAAGGCCGGCAGCGCACCTGCAGCTCTTCTGATGCTGCTTGTGTCCATGGGCGACGGAAGTTGCTTTCCATCAGGTGACCCGTTTGCTCGTTTGCCCCCTTATGTCATAAAATAAAAAATCATAATAAAATAATAAATAAATTTTTAAAGCATATATTGTATTATTACTTTAGTTAGAACTGTTTAAAGTTCCTGAAAGATGTGACTTTGGTATTATTTTTTTTTCATCCAGTAGGAGTACATTATTTTATTATTTAAATTCGACAAGCTTTTCCAAATATAATCAAAAATCGCATATATTTTTTATGTGCCAATCAATGAAATACCGTCTAGAAAACTGCACAAAGATGTCGAATTGGCAGCTGTCTTCACCTAATACGACATTCAAGTTTTCTAAAACTCTATTTTCTGTTGAGTTTTGACACCGATTTACACAATTAAAGAGGTTGCATTAAAGAAAATGCATGAATAATGCTGTCGGCGACACGACAGTTCAGCAGGGCCGTAGTCGCCGGTTGGTCAAGCTGGTAGTGGACTGTAACTTGTTGAGGGTTCAGTCCTGAAGAAGTAGGGTACAGATAGAAGAAGAGAAACGCCAGGTGAAATTTGGTACTGCAGTCACGGTCGAGTTTCGGTGCAGCAGGGATTCGACTTGCTTCTGCCGAGTTCGTGTTGAGAGTGTGTGTTGCACTGAGAAAGTGCGTGTTTATACGCAAATTTTGTTCTGTTAGAACCTGTAGGATTCTATTAGTTGTTGTCGGGTATGCGCAGTCCGTTTATTCAAAAAGTACAAATGACATTCTTATAAGCTAATATAACAGTAAACAGGCATTCTTATAAGACTAATTAACAATAAAAAACGTAAATAAAGGTATGAAACGAAAGAGACAACAACAACATTAGAGTGAGACACTTATGCTAGAAAGGGACAACAATATCAATTGTGTGAAACACACTACATTTCTGTGCGAAAGGGACAGCAATAACATAAAAATGAGACAACAGTATAATTTATTCTATAGGAAATTATTCAAAATATAAAATTGTAAATTAAGGGAATAAAACCTAAGCTATTATTTACAAAAGCAACTGTCCAACACGTCATAACTAAAGTACGAAGAGACTTTTACTGTACTACTACTGTAAGACTGTCCGACTACCCTGGAGTGTACTAGACTGAATCCTTAAGACCTCAAACGCTGAATTACTGTGAGTCAGTTAGTTGAGTGCCCACCCCCTCTCGTGACTCAAAGCTTTGACGGTGCCGCGGGCTCTAGTTATACCAAGTGAAGCGAGTGACTATTGTTGTTTACAATTTTTGTTTTGATGTAGAAGAGTCGACACGTCCTTAAGAGGGCGACTAACCCAAAAAATCAAACATCGTCCTTCTCTCTTCACACTCACACCCGTCTTTTATATGCCAGGTGAAAAAGGACGACGCGGATTCATTAGTTTTTTTCTCAATAATTCGATAAATATATAATATTTAAAAAATCCGCTTGGTAGGTTTCTCAATGATAGAATTTTATACAATGTGTTAAAATATTAACTTATTTCGATGCATGGCTATGGCAATAAATGAAAAATTCGTGAAAATTAGATGCATCTTTGTGATTTTTTTCTATCGAGAAAATTTCAAGATATCGTGTTTTAGCTCAGATCGAATTCTTGGAAATATAATGTAGTATCTAATTGTAGAAAATGAAACGATTCGGGGCTTATTTTCAAGAATAAAAATGAATTATAAAATCGTAAATTTTGGGTTTACCGCCCCCTTAAGTCACCTTGGAAGTGTGTTGAGTTAGCCTATTAACCGTGGCACGGTTTCGAAAAGGCTGCAATTTGCAAACGGGAGAACGTCGTAGAGGCTGTTATAGCACGCCTACGAGGGTCTACGAGATCTCGTAGACCCTCCTAGCGGCGCGGCGGCGCTACAACACCTCAATTCATTAAGCTATGTTCCACTATTTTTGACCGACTTCCAAAAAGGAGGAGGTAATATGTTCGGCTGTATGTATCTTTTTTTTTCTTTTTTTTGTATGTTCAACGATTATTCAGCCGTTTGTGGTCCGATTTTCAAAATTATTTTTGTGTTGTATAGGGTTTAACTCGAATTTGGTACCATGTTCACAAAAGTGGTGATCTGATGATGGGATCCTTGAGGAATCGAGGGGAATCCTTGAAATTTGTACGGAAACATATAGTGATTTCGATTTTTTCTGAAGCATTCGAGGTAAATGCTACCAAAAAGTAAGACTTCGCACCAGGTTTTACCCTGGATCCGAAGGTACCGAACAAAACTTTTGAATGCTTATAGGTACAGGTTCGGGGATTTCGGTGTTGTTTAAACAACTGAAAGCATAAGCTAATACATCAATTTGATTAATCATCATCATCACAACCATAATCATACCATGAGTCATCACACTATGACCCAATTGTTGGTACTTTTCGTGATATTTTGCATCGAAGCAGGTATTTTTGATGATGATTTCGCTGTTTGTAGACCGATTTTTAAAATTCTCGTGTTGTTGTATAGGATGTAATCTTAATTTTGTATAACAATTACGAAAGTGGTGAGCTGATGATGGGATCTATGAGCAATCGAGGGAAATCCTTGAAATTTATCAAAACGCTCATAGTGGTTAAAATGTTGTTTCTAGTAAGTTAAACATATGTTACGAATAAGAGAAATTTCATACGAAGGTGTCTCTTGGTGCAAAGGCAATGAACAGAACTGCTGAACCTTTAAAGATAAAATTTTGTAATTTGCAGCATCGCTTAGATAACTGCAAGCATTTACCACAATTTCGCTTACAGTAACATAATGTGAATAGTTAACATTCGTATTGGGGTTTTACGCATAAAGCCTAATTTTATAGATACTTATCTAAAAAGAGTGAAATTATTTTTTTTAACAAAAATTAAAACCGACTTCCAAGTTAAAGACAATAGTAATATGAACTAAAAAGTATTAAATAACTCTTACTCTAATAGCACGCCTTATTCAGAATTCGTCTAAATATCAACTATTTCTGTACATACTACAGTTTTCATTACTTTGAAGTCGGTACCAGTCCCAAAAGTTTCAGATATTCTGACATTACTGAACTCACGATTAAAGTAGCTGGTACCGACTTCAAAATAATGAAGACTGTGTGGCGGTACCCACAATTCGCCTAACATTCCTGCATCGCGCTATCGAAGTTTTCTAAGCGCGGCGGTATATATACGACAGCTGAAATGTATCACGTGGGCTTCGGCCTGACCGAGCATACCACCTCTCTCGGTCGGAAGATCTTCCTTTGGCCAACGCACATTATACCCGCATTGGTGACCCCGACAGAACACGCCTCCTTCATCATCATCACTCTCCGCCCCTCCGCACCGCGCCAGCCAGCATCGCCTCATCGGGTACATCGTCCACTAGCCGCAATGTACCGCGGCCTGGGCGACTCCGCATCGGCATCATCGGGCTTTCTCACTACACCGACCGGTCAGCAAGCAGAGCACATCTCTCCTGGTCAGCACGTAGCATCGGCCCCGCACGGCAGCTTATCCGACTCACTGGATCCCGTGCAAGCAGCTTATAGTTCCGACTCACTGGGACTCACTGCAACAGTTCCGACTCACTGAAACTCTCTGGCACTAGCGACTCAAGCGACAAGACTTCAAGTTTCGACCTCCGGTCTTCGGGGGGGAGTGATGTGGCGGTACCCACAATTCGCCTAACATTCCTGCATCGCGCTATCGAAGTTTTCTAAGCGCGGCGGTATATATACGACAGCTGAAATGTATCACGTGGGCTTCGGCCTGACCGGGCATACCACCTCGCTCGGTCGGAAGATCTTCCTTTGTGGCGGCCACGCATTATTCCCACAACTGTTAGTATAATATGTACAGAAATAGTTGATATTTAGACAAATTCTGAAAAAGGCGTGCTATTAGAGTAAGAGTTATTTAATACTTTTTAGTTCATATTACTATTGTTTTTAACTTGGAAGTCGGTTTTAATTTTTGTTAAAAAATAATTATTATGTGATAATTCTAATGATAAATAATCTGTATTATCTATTATTTATAAATACAATTGTAATCCAAAAAAGGTATTTTCATTTTTAAACTCGAGTAGATAATAACTAAAGTTATGCATACACGTCACAATAAAAGCAGAACTGAAGCACTCGATCGCAATGCTCCATGCTCCATTTACATTAAAAAACTCTCAAGTCAGTGAACTATTAAATCTGATTTGCTCTGCGATGTTACAGGCGCCGCGATATTACTGAAGTTTCCGGCGTTATCGCCATTCCAGAAAACTTGCGACAAAAGCCGGCCGAGTGCGAGAAGTTAATGGTAGTACCGATACCGACAGCTCATCACGGGTAGCTAGACTATTAGTTACAAATAGAAAAATTATTAACTTATTTCATGTTAGTATGAAGTTACTCGGTGGAGGTAACAAAATGTTATAAGTAAAAACTAAATATATACACTTCGATTATACCTCCAACTTCATTTTATTCTCTTTTTTATTTTTACTTGTAGAGGTATAGGTCAGATAACTCATAACACGTAACACATTTACTGAGAACGATTTAATTTGCCTCCTTCCCCTCTTTAACCGACCCCTCTGGCTGGACGCCAAATACAATAAACCGGTAATAGAATACAGCCGCGCCCACCTCCAAGGAAATGAAGTACCACTTATTTTGACACTTTGAAAAAAAAAAGGACACGGTGTATGACGTGTGGCATGGCTTTGAGAGAAATGTGTTTTGGCGCCAAACACAACTATACCAAAGGTCAAAATCCGTACAGTCGTTCTTGCTTCGAGAAATAACAACACACACAATCACAAACTTTACCGTTATTACGCGAATAATGGATTAATTACTGACTATGCTGTATATCGCACGAAGCTCCACTGAATATAGAGTGCAGCATATTCAATGTGATTTACCGAGAAGGTTCGCGAGCACTACACCTCACACGAAATAGAATTAATAACGCTAATATTCAAGATGCAATCTGGTCGAGTGTGAACCGTATACAACATTATACATACAGTGATATGTAGCATATCGTATACTGTAGATACAACATAATATACGGGCGAATATCTCGAGCGGCTAATAAAGATATATGCGGCACGTACGTTGCACTCTGCATATTGCTCCGAGCTGCGGGCTGCGGGCTGCGGGCTGCGGGCTGTACCTCCTCACCCAGACCGCCTCCGCTCGTCTTGTTATCACAGCGTCGTATGTTTATGTACAGCAAATGTACAGAAGCCCAAACAGGTTTGCATTTGATTGCATCAAATAATTCTACTGCAGCTCTATGCTTTATGTTATTTGTCATAGTCATAATCATATTTATTTGCCCAAAAACATGGTTACATGGGTTGTTACAGTTATTGTTACTGTATGACATGTTTTGCTATGACAATAGCGGGCAAAATTGAAAAACAAACATAGTTTTGATTTCGTCACTGTTTAAAGTATCTAGTAAAGTTTAAAGTATCTAGTAGGTATGTAAATATATTTTTGTCCTACTTCTATCTGTGTGAATTTCAACAAATGCCTTTTTTTGTATCATATCGATGAACTTCTTTATTTATACATATTTTATATACTTTTCAGGTTTTATGTATTCTTTAGGACACGAAATGTTCCCAAATTTAATATCATTAACGTATCATTTAAGACTAAGGAGAAAATTCAGTTTGAATTTTGGTTTCCACCGACATGATAAACAGGCACCGATTTTTATGTCTGTGCACCGATGTGATAAGTTTAACCACCGAAATGACATACTAATCCAGCGATATCATAATATTATCTACATAATATTATATTTATGTATTTATTTTGATGAAGAACAGAGTTCTTAAAATTAAATTAAAATATTTAAAAATGTGCACTGGACATTGATAGAGGGACTTAGAATAAAAAATAAAATAAAATTTATCATCGTTGTCTTTATTAAAATGAACTATAAGTATGTGAAATAACTGTATTTTAAGAAGATAAAACCGACTTCAAAATTGTACGTAATTGAGAATTAAAACTCCCTATCTCCAAAACTACTGAACCGATTTTGATGAAACTTGCACTACACTATTCCCTAAGTTGAACAATACCTAGTACAACAAAAAAAAGAATTACTGAAATCGGAATGGCACTTCCAGAGATATCAGAACACAAACATAAAAACATACATACGCGTCGAATTGATAACCTCCTTTTTTGAAATCGGTTAAAAAAATATCTTATAGGTAAAAACATAAAATTGCCCAATATATGGATGTAATAATGTATGGATGTAAGGATGACATCCATACATTTTTACAATCTTGCGAATTTCTAATTTCTTTGTTTTAACGAAATGCCAATTGCCACTAGAATATCAACCGATATGAGAAAACAATTTACCGATATGGTAAAATTATAAACCGATATGATAAATCAATCCACCGATGTGACAAAACTGTGCGTTGGTCATGATTCCAAACACCGATATTAGATTTATGACACCGATTGGTTTTTCCTTATAATTTCGGTGTAAATTATCATATCGGTAATTAAAATGACCACCGATCACACCGATATGAGAGCAGTGACGTGAGAAAAAACACACTTTTTAGGAAATTGTAAAAAATGCATTATATCTAAGATAAATTTGGTTACAGATAATGAAACTTAATCACTTACTACATTCATTAGAACCAAACAACAATTTTAAAACTATTCATTACATAAAAAAATTCAATCACCGATATTATAAAATTATTGTCCGAGAGCATTTTACTGGCATACTTATGTTGTTGGCGGGAATATGCTGTGCTTTGACACAAGTCCGTCTTGACTGCGTGGAAGCACACACAAGGAGTAAATTAAAATTGGGGTGGGGAGACTGACTGACTCGTCGATGAAAAGTAATGCTTAAATTACTTTTATCCAGCGATATGAGAAAAATTCTCAGGACAAGTACATTTGTGCCTCTAAGTAACTATGATCGTTAATTATATAATTAAATATGGTGTATAATAATAGATTAACTAATATTCTATGAAATAATATAAGTTACACTCTTAACTTATTCATATTTGTTAGTATATAAGCGTTTTTGTTTGTAAAAAAAGTAGAGGGACAGCACCGATTTGATAAAAATAGATCTTTAAGTTATTTATTTCTACCTTTGTAACAGTGCTAGGCATATTATATTTTTGCCTATAGCTACCCATTGAATACTAAAACAAATAATTTACAACAATATTTCCTTTTTTTTAAAGTAATTTCAACGAAGAGAAAATAAAAAGCCATTTGGGAAATCCACCCATCTACACATGCAAGCTTTTAACATAAAATTATTACAGTCAAATTACAGTTCATTATTCTTAGTTTACAATTAATTTAACACGTATTTTATAAATACGTCTCCAGGTTTGATAACTCTGGATGTTTTAATTTCGATGCATTGAATAGGCAGCTGATGCTATTAAAATGACTATACTATAATATATTACTACTAGCTGTCCCGGCAAATGTTGTTTTGCCATATAAAGTATTTCACCCGTATTATTTTATTGAAGTGACTAAATAAGTATGGCACCATAGCAACGTCTATCGCTGTCCCGTCATGGTCGCCGTCAGTCTTTAGTTGTAATAAGGGCGCTTCCATAAATTACTTGAGGTGTTTTTTTGAATTTTTTAACCCCCCCTCCCCTTCCTAATAAACTTTCGTGACATTTTATTCAACCCTCCTTCCCCTAAATCTCACGTGAGATTTTTCAAAATGTGGGTTTCTCACGTAAACGCGTTGGATTGTTAAATTAATTAAAAATTAGTATAAGAAAAAGGCTTATATTATAGTCTAGTTTAATAATAAGTATTAAATAGCATCATGGTGTACGTTACGAAATGTTTCGTAAAAACTTGTACGAGATGTGGTGGTTTGACAGTCAGTAGATTTTCTTTCGAACGAATTTGTGAATGATCATTATCGTATAACGATACGCTTACGATTATATCTTAAGCATACGTACAATCTGGATGAAATGGACCAAAATAGTATTATTTTGTTGAGAAAAAAATTACGTGAGATTTGCTGAGACCTCCCTCTCCCCAACGTGAGATTAGATGAGATTTGACTCGACCACCCCCCCCCCTCCCCTAAATACCTCACGTAATTTGTGGACGCCTCCTAATTTACTATTACATATTTATTTAAGTAGATGTTGTCCGATTCTCAACCCTAGCCAACATGCTCGCTAAGATTCTCGAAAATCGATTGAGTCGTTTCAGAGGAGTTCATTTACGCACACCGTGACACGAGAATTTTATGTATTAGATAGATACAGTATTACACTTCTATTACGTGTAACAGACGCGCTTTGGTCGCCGTACAGTTTACAGCTTACAATAAAACTTCACCCCTAATACTAATGATGATTGATGCGGCATCAACCAGCAACGTTCATGGACCTTTAGTCAAGTTGCATTCCATAATTTAGATAGCAAAGTAAATAACTGAAATTATCGAAATTTAACATAACTCTTTACGCAACGCCCTTAAGTGACATGACTCGCGAGTCGCGAATGGTTATCACAAATCCCACATTGTACGGTCGAAGAAATTGATTCATAGGCAGTTGAAGGACCTGTATCATTTGCTCAGATTATGTCAATTCAATGTAAGTCGTGATCTGTCGGGTGGGTTTGACATATTATTACATTTTTTTATTTATAGATTTGCTGTTACAATTTTCTAATAACCCAGATTAGCTATTTTAGCGACGCAGGGAAAGGCGCCTATCCTACGCCTGTCAAATATTATTGAATAAAGGTTTATTTACTTAATATATCAACGAATAAAGTTATTATCGTTAATGTGTGTTTCACCATACAGTCATGGTTGTACTCTCATACATATTTAAACTAACAATTTATTTCCTGTTCTTCTAGTAATCTGCTCTAGTTTAAATTATTTGAATTTCTTACGGTGCGTCCACATTTGTATCATTTGCGCGATCAGATCTCCGATCAGATCTCCGTCGCGATCATCGCGCCGTATCAAGTATGCGTATCATAGTGTGGACGCCTATTAGATCATTCTGACGATCATACGTGTATTTGATACGACACGTATCAGATACGCGGTTAATAGCGATCGGGGTGCATCATGATACGCGTATCATTTTGACACGCTTCGATGATACGCGACGGAGATCTGATCGGAGATCTGATCGCGCAAATGATACAAATGTGGACGCACCCTTAAAAATGAAATATTATATTATGTACGGTTACAAAGAGTCAAAAGTTGTTATAAAACAAAAGCCGCAGTCGCATATGCATCGCCTCAGACTCCATCCGATAACTTCGATGCCATTTATTTATGTGCCCAGAGTCAGACGAAAACATATTGAGTATTGACAATGCTAGTCAACAATGCAATATACATTCTATCTAGAGGCTAACTTATTACAATAGTTAATTATAAAACTCTTTATTTAATGCTACAATTATTACTATACCCATCCTTTCGTGTTAATGACTATATAGATCAGGTAAGCGACGCGGCGGTCTCGGTTTCTACATCAGATAGCTGTTTCAATTCCTTTACCGCCTACTCTAAAGTATTATAATCTAAACTGTTTTTGGGTTCGGTGTTTTGGCACAAAAATGTACGACGTTCACGCCCATTCGCTATCGGCGTGGTGATCAGTTTAACGTCTATCGCCTTGCGCCTCGTGAGTGGCGGCGAGCACGCGAGCGCACCGACCACACACAGGTCGGGTGAGCTGCGGCATACTTTAACTTGTATATAGGGTGAGTGTCTTAGTTTACGAATGGGGACTAGCATACGGAACTAATTTATAGCGACATACTTTCGTCGTAATTTTCCCTCTCAAACGATATAGCTTAAGAGTCAATTCAGACCGCAACGCGACGAGGCGAGGCGAGGCTCGGCGCGACATTTTGTATGGATTTCACAGATTTCAATTGCGTGAGACGTCTTGCGAATCTGTCAAATCCATATAAATTTAGAAATGCATCTACGTGTCGTGTTGCGGTCTGAATCAACCCTTAGAAGCATGTCTAGTACCTTTCATATTCACATTCTTCCCCAGGCTTTGCCAAGTTTGGGGGACTAATACATTACGCAAAATTTTGCAAAATTGTTTGACAATAAAGATTTTTGTACTTTCATATTTTGCACCTCGTATTATATTAAAGCGTTAGTAATAATTAGAAAGTGCTCTAAATTGATAAATACATGCACTGAGCGAGTTAAAATACTTACGGTCTTACCACAAAAGATTTAAACATCTGTTGAACAGTTAATTTGAGATCATTTTGTACTGATTTTTTCTCTAATCAAGTGTTTTAATCTTTTGTGGTAAGACCGTTAGTTTTTTAAAATTATTTATTTAAACACTGTACAGGTAAAGTTTACGAGTGAAAGGTCAATAAAATACTCAACAATAAATGAATGAACTTCGTTATAGGAATTTATTGCTTAAGTTAGTGTGAGTTGTATTATAAGATTATCGTTTCTAAGTATAGTGCAGGAACTGAATTAGCAGTTTGTTTCAGGCGAGCGGACAGCGAACTAGCTGCAGCTCGTTAGATCGTATTAAGTTTACAGCAAGTTCTATGCACACCACACACTAGCAGCGCACAAGTACAGCAGCACTGTCAACTCCCAGCAGATAGTCGGACTCGTAACGACTAACGCGATTAGGGGACCGCCGGGAATACCGTCCCTGCATATATCGAGATGTCAGGACAGTCTTCGCAAGCGAACTCATGACGTATGAAATGATCTCTTCTTCTCTTTATCTCCTCAAAAGCGTTGAATCTTCACAATAATATCACACTACAGTAAGCAAAAATAGATTTTAATAATTTGTTTATGCAACTGTTCGCATGAGGTAACAATACGTATATCAAAGGCATCAGTAACGAGGTACTGCACGGAAGACGTCGACGGATAATATAAGAAACGGATTGCCCGACACATATTACTCCTACTGCCGAAGATATTTGCATTGAGCACGCAAATCGCGACTTGACTTATCGTGACGTGGAAAATGTCTCTTATATCCTCCATTTAGGGGCTGTTTTCCCGTGTCAATTCGACTTCATTTTGCATTCACATCCAACTGTCTACTGTCGGGGAATACCCGTCGCTCGTGATGACCGTGAGCGAGCGAGACTAGGCCGTAATCCCGTAGCATAAAGACGCTGTTAGCATGCTGGCAGGTCCCGCAAGCGGGTTCCGTGCGGCCGCGTAGTTTGGCAAGTTATATTTAAATTATAGGTCGGTGCGCTTGCATCACGATTGCCGGAGGAAGCCGCTAACAAGACCGATGTCGGGGCGGAGCGCGGGCCCGCGCCTCGTGCCCGCTGCAACACGAATGGAGTAACAAAATAACCGAAACACAATTTTAAATCGATCAATTTCGTATACCGATTACTGCTTAAATATTGTTAAACAATTCCGAGATTTTACTTATTGCATATCTAACGTGATATTGCACCAAATACAGTCGTACATAGGGGCAGTATATTGCACCGACTGTACTTAACATAATATTAACTTATTCATAGCTCTATTACTTCAAAACGCATCTATACTAGGAACGTTTAGAAACCAATCACGTGACAAGTAATATTTATCATCAAAAATATAATATTATCGCGGACAAATGACAAATAGCTTAATAGAGTGCGGCGATCGGCGCGCGATAGTGAGCAGTTCGCGGTAATGGCGGGACATTACCTGATACCATCTCCCGCACGAGACACGGGATTATCACGAACCCCGGTAATTACTACACACGACTGTCCAGCAATTCTGAAATTCCCCCGATGTGGCTCGCTATAATCAAATACGTTCCAAAGTTTAAAATGTACATAACTGATATTATGTGAGTAACTTATATATGGATTCAGATAAATAAGATACAAAAATAAGACCTACCAACCTAGTTAATTAAACTAGTGAGTTACTGATAGAATAATTATACGAGCAAAGTCTTCGCCCAGGGAACTTATTACTTATTACAGACTGTAAGAGGATCAGAAACCCCGCGGGGAAGTGCTACACGAATCGATACTAGATACAAGAAAATCTTGTAATGACTACACCGCGCCGCCTAGATACTAGTATAGCGCACTCGTAATGGCTCAACTTTTCTGAGAGTTTCTTCCGTTAGAAAATTATATGATCATAGTTTTTTACATACTATGTATGCAATAAGTAGACAGAGAGCTTGGATTTAAGAACCAGAGAGTACATTAGGAGTGAAAATTCTATCCAAAATCGTGACAGTGTAGCGCAGTGACGCAACGTTATTATTATTTCAATCCTTTTTTTTTCATGACACGACTTTTCAATTTCACTCTTAACGCGCTTTAAGAGGTTTTACTTCAATAGCAAAATCAATCTCTAGGAATAAAATTAAATACAATGACAGCCAGTTACAATGAAATAAAATATATTATTAGATTGTAAGTGTTGCGCCCGCTGCCGGTGGAGTTGTTGTTAGGAACTTCGCAAGTGAGTTGTACAAAGGAAATCAAATATAGTTAATTAATTACGAGTTGCGGCAGCCGGCACCCCGGGCTGTATAGCGCACCAGAAGTGAGGGGGGGGGGGGATGAGATAATTAAAAGTTTGAGTTAGCGCAACACGCCATCACCATCAGTTTTGAAATTAATTCATGTTGTTCTCGTGACTGACGGGTTGTATGGTTGGAACTTTTGACGTCACTCATCATCTGTGCCCGTGTTTGAGCTCAGATCAGCTGAGTATTTATTTGGATGAATCCTTTTGATGTGTTTACAGATTTCCTTTTTTTCGCACCATAAATCGTTGGAAACAATATTTTCGTCGACTTTAGACAATCACAAGTCACTTCGTACTTTATATTTTCTTTTCCTGGTTACAATGTAGCTGTAAATATGAGCGCAAGTTTATAGAGCACATATCGAGCGATGTATAGACTATACAACTCGGTGTATGGCGATGGCAGCTGTGTCAATACGTCGAGTCAGCGTTTGCATTATGCAACGCGCCAGTTGAGACGTCGCGCTCCGCGTGCTCTGGAATAGACATTATATATGCCGGTTTTCTATTTAGCTAAACACGATATTGCAGCTAGCTCTATTACAGCTATTAAACTGTTCTGCATGGAAATAATAAAATACCTTTAGTATTTAATATTTCATAGAGTTCCTCAACTTGTACAATGTAGAGGTTTCGATGTTCTCACTCCTCGTATGACTTATGTTGTGAGTTGTGACTGAGGTACATGTGCGACTGGCGACTTACTGTGAGAGCAACAGGTCGGGGAGCAGGAAAGATGTGTTGTAGGTACTCGTATGTATTTTAATGTAAACTACACGTAGCTAATCAATAAAGATTACTTAACAATCTGTGACTGTAAAGTGTAAGTCATGTACTTACACAACTTGTTATAAGTTTACTTTATTGACTTGTAGGTTGTAAATGTTTTTATTTCTCAAGCTATTGTATTTTAAAAGCTATTGCATTGCCCTCTCCGACTGGCACAGCGGTGCGGCGTTGCCGTGCATCATCTAACGTCGTTTCAGTTCAACTGACTTCGGCACGTTATTTGAAGGCGTAATCCCCGAATGCCACACATATACCATCCACATCACCTTGATGAGTAACAGTCTTCCACCGTGCGTTTTTCGCGTAACTTTCTGCCGCAGATTGTAAAACTCTGGAACGAACTGTCACCAACAGTATTTCCGGACCTATACGACTGCAAACTTTCAAGAAGAGAGCGTATTCCTTCTTAAATAGCCGGCAACGCGCAGCCAGCTCTTCTGATGTTGCGAGTGTCCATGGGCGACGACAATTGCTTACCATCAGGTGACCCGTTTGCTCGTTTGCCCCCTTATTTAATAAAAAAAAATTGTATGGTTGTCTGATGTGATCGAAAGTGTTACTAGCTATCATTCGATTCTCAGCAGTCGGTAGTTATTTCTGAACAAAGTATACATGAAAAAAAACTCTCCACTGTATCACAGCAAGTTAATGTTTAGTGGCGAATGTAATGAAGTCTCGCTCGGCCGGCTCGGGCTGCGCGCGGCAGCGGCGGCGGCGCTGGTCCCCGTTCTCATTAAAACATAACTCACTTTTTATTTTACTCCTTAATTTATATTTACCCGAGCTGTGTTTTCCGTATTTTCTTGCAGGAGAGACTGAAGGTTTTTCAAACGCCTATCAGTTCATCTAGCCCCGCGTGGCATTTGGCGTAGCTAAATGGAACGCGGGGATATTAGATTTGCGAAATCCTTGACAGGATTGATACATGTGTGGATGAAATGGCTAAACTAACAATTTCAAAACTGTAGTTTTTTGCATAAATGGTGGCTTTATGAAAAAATTTACTTTCGGTTCTTTACACCGGTCGATTTCCTCACAATAAAGCAAATAGTGACATGACATCATCATGAGGTAGACGTGATCGTTCTGCGAAAAGACACAATAAAAACTTTGACTTAAACTTGACTTAGCAGTGTTCAACATTTACAGTAAATGTGTTATCGTAGTAGTATATTATGTAGTAGTGGCATATTATGTAGTAGTGGTATGGTAGCTGTTGAATGCGAGTAGCAGGAGATCGGTCATCTTGGCGTTCATTGAGAGAGGCCTATGTCCACTAGTGGACGAATGTAGGCTGATAATATGATGAGTGGTATATTATGTAGTAGTGGTATATTATGTAGTAGTGGTAGCGCAGGCCGTGGTAAGTCTAGTCGGGCGGTGTTTATGTGTGATGTGTCCATCCATCGCCGCTCAGCTCCGGCCGCACTCGTATGGATTTTTCTCAACGACTCGCCTCCAATCACACTAGGGTTGGGAGGTTTTACGTTATCCATAAATAGTATTGCTTAAAGTTGATAGCTAGGTTAATATTTTCTATTGAATGCAATGAACGACATAACTTCTTATAGGCATGTGCTATTGTGCCATCTTCGGAACATTTATTATTATTGTATTTCGATTGTAGAACGTATTCACAGCTTTTATAACCGTCTGCATAGGGTTTTAATAGTAACTAAATTTAGTAGATATTTTTCAATGAAGTAAGTCGATCCAATAAATTCTATTGACAACATCTCCGACCTGTCGCGTCAGCCCTGCGGAGACAGCAATTTCGTGGTGCTGCCTCGCTCACCCCTTCCCCTCCCCCCATTCCCCCCGATTCCAGCGCCATTGATAAAACAGTTCCGCCCGCCATCGAGTTAGGTCCGGGCCGATATATTTTATCGGTGACCGGTACTTTTATAATGGAATGTCGCAATAAATATTTATTGCCCGGAGCAGCCGCGCATGCAGGCGGACAGGACTACGGACGGTTTACGACTCCTCCCAGCTATTGTAGATAGTATATTCAATTTATTGGAAGCTATAGTTGTCAGCGAAACAATTTACTAGTTATACTCCGTGCAATCCACGAACACGCGCCCCACTAATTTTTGGGTGAGCATCTTTCCCTTTGACTGTGATGCTTTTTCTTAATTGGTCTATTTATTGTAGTGTTCGCGCACTCATAGGTAATTAGTGTGTACCGATAACACTCAAACATTGGCGAAAGCTTGCACACATATAATACTATTAACGATTAAAAGGAGTAGCGGGGCGCGTCTTCGTGGATTGCACGGACTATACTAAGATTAGATCTGTCATCTGACTCTTCGTCAAATATCGTCAATATCAATATAGAAAATAAACACGAACGTCTTGTTTAAAATTTTATTATTTCTTCTTAAAAAAACACTGTACAACAGCGTAGCCACAACCATTCCGGTACGTCGATCCACATCGGATCGGAATAACGCTTCGCTATTACAACGTTGACTTTATAATAAGAGATTTTAAGTCTCAATTATATATCAAGAGCTGCATACATTGTCTCTGTAGTACTGTAGTTTAATAGTGGATTGTTTGAGCGAGTTGAGTGCAGTTGGCGCGAACGTCGCTGTAATGAATCATCAGGTTGTATCTCAATTCTCATCACAAACGTTAAGGAGCTACCTCGTGTGTACTACCGCCAGGCGTCGCAGGCTTTGAACACACATTAGCATATTGCATTCGAGTTCTCATTAAACGTGTCTTTAGTCATACAAAATATGATAGTATAAATGATCAAACGAACTTACCAAGTGAAGTTCGATCATTATTATATGAGTCGCTTCATTCGAAGATATATAATTAACCAAAAGTAGTACCTTTGCTTATCTGCTAGGCAATCGCGTTTTTTTAAAGACGTATGTGAGTTTTCGAAAGATTACCTGCTCGCGGTCACTCGACGTTCCGGCGTGCTTCATTATGTTTAGAGAGAGGTAATGCAAAAAGTCTTTCTTTCTTCAATCAATCAATCTTTAACATTATGCCCATAAATTAAATAATAGTCAGTAGAGACGAAACGTAAGAGGCCTCTATGGTTTGTGATTCAAATGATAACATATTGGGATCATGGTGATAATTTAACTGATTCAGCGAAACTTTGTTCGTCGATAAAATTATGGTTCAGGAAAATTGCGAAAGTATTGGAATCGCTAGTCCTGACTCGTGCCTGTCGACTGTCGTCTTACTAATAGTGTCCAGTATTAATCCCCGTGTTGACGCCGCGCCGCTCTCGCACAGCACCTGCTTTATCCAGCGGCTAACCGACCGACTGGGAGGTGGCTGTTCTGTGCAGAGCGTTAAGCTTTAGCAATAATAACCCGTACTGTAGTATTATCCTATTTAATATAATCTTGAATAACCATCGCAGGGCGTAATAACTTAAATATTATATCCTGTTTTTTTTTTTTTTTTGAGATAACATCCGATCACGCCCGGGAGTTTATGTCTTTGTAATACAAATTTCGATACCGCTATTTAAAACCATTTTTTTTGCCGAGTTTTATTAGGCAGAAAGTTTTAAGTCAATGATAAGTATTCAGCTGTAGGTACAGAGTGCAAGAGTGCAAACAAATAATTTATAAGTGGATCCCGGGTTCTATACTACTCAGGTATGGGCTAGGATTTTTACAGGAAAGCTTCTTTCAAAAGGCGCTTCACACATTCATCTGAACCAATGTCACCAACCAATAATGTCAACATTGTTCATAAACAATGACAGTGCACAGTGATGGCTGTCGAAAATATCGTATTACAGCCAGTGTCAAATTATTTGGCTAAGGTTCGGATGGAGCGGACGAAAATCTCTGTAATAAATATATTAACTAATAAGATTGAAGAGAGAATTTATCTAAAATCTAAGTCGAAGTAAAGTATTTTAGAATAAATTTTAAGGAGTCTACTGCTTTAACTGGGTCCGGCTCTGTGGTCGTGGTTATTGCATATTAATATGATTGAAAGTCGAGAAATTGTGTTCTCGGTCTACCAAGCTAGATAGATAGATAGATAGATAGATCGTTTATTTGCTTAGTGCAATGTTGCAGGCTTGGGAGACTAATTAAAAGATGTATTAGTCGCGACTGATCTTTATTAACTAACTTAATTATTACTAAATCTACCTTATATAGGAGGGAGGTGTGACATACATTACACCTCCCCCGTTTTTTTGAAAAAAAAAAAAACTTACACTAGGTATATATTTTTTTGTAAAGTACTTAATCCTATGTACTAAATTCATAACTTACTTTACACATTTATTTTTTCTTATTATACTTACTAAAAACTACAATATTATCTTAACATTTCAACCTAATATGTAAAACCTTTTTTATATTATAAATTACAATAAATACAAATCTGTATAGTTTTATTTAATTAAAATTTGATACATTTTGTTTTACTTCAGTGATGGGTGGTTGACGGTGTAATTTTTAAATACACAAAAATATCAAACATTTAACATTTTCTCAGAGTTTTAATAAAAGTTTTTCACATGGTTACTTTGCCTTTTAATTTTTCTTACACCCTTTAAAATATAAACTCTATTCCTCATTTACCTACTCAATATCTTATGAACCTCTATAAAAACACTTTAGTTTACAAAATTTCTTCAATTTACTCTCAAAAATTGGCCGTAATACTCATTAATAATTTCTGAAACCTTTATATTTAAATTAATAACAATAATGTTTACTCTTTGAATATAAAATACTATAATATAATAATTGTATTCTTAATTCATTCATTTTCAATAGGTAGGTACATAACTCACCTTTCATAACCTACTCGTTTTATAGTCATTCATCTCATAATATTAATTATTAATTTATTACCCTAACAATCATTTACTAATACTTTTGATTAGTGGACTGGCCAGTCACTTACATTTTAAATAATAATTGTCTTTTCATATTTAGGTATACCTTTTAATATACCTTTAGTTCTTATTGTCATTTCATTATTATGCATGCATGCCTTTTCATTTATTTATATTACCTACTTTTTTTAACATTAATGGTACATTTATTTTTATAATACTTTTATTTATAGTCGACTCTTTTATTTATTATAATGGTACATATTTTTTATATACTTCATGTGCGCACTTTTATTTGGTACAATACATTCATATTTTATACAACATTAAACGGGACCTTTTTTAAGACTAACCACCAAAAAAAAAAATGTCTCCAACCATTTTACTTAAATGAAGGATTGTTCCCGCCGAGCATGCTCTAAGTACCATTTATTTTTGTACCATTTTGTACCATATTTAATACCAAGGATCTTTTAAGGCTATTTGACCTCCAACTATTCTCACAGAGAAAACTCGTTTACAACGTGATCGAATGAAGGATTCCCTTGCGTATTTTTTTAATGCTCTCGGCATTTTTTTTCTCTCAATATACGTAGCATTTTAGCTAGTATTTTATAATGCTCTATGGCATTCTTAACCCTTTCTATTCCTATTCCTAAAAAAGAAACCTATTCCATAATTTTATGCAATCAATATTTAAAATATGCTTAACTATTGGGTGATCAGGCCAACAGCCACTAGACATTTTAAACATTGATGCAACCCTATCAACCTATAAACAATCCCTTTTCAGTCAAATGCTTTCTAAAAACACTAAAACCCTTATTCCTAACTTCAAAATAACCATTTCTATACCTAAATAATAGCTATCAGCTATTTTGCAAACCAAATATCACATTCCTAATCCTTTCTACGTATTCGTACGTTCTAATATTACGTCATATCTCGTATGAACGTAAATATTTTTAAGTAAATCCGTGTATAAGTCATATCCAGTCTCATTTCTTAGAAAATGTAGCCAATCAACTTACTAAAGTAGTTAAAAAGAATTTAATACATTTTCAAGAATTATTTCTCCTTGTCTCTATATATTCATAAGTTCACTGAAAAAGTATGTTTATTTTACATACCATAATTTACTTTTTTAACATATTGTTATCTAAGTACATCTTTTATTTTTGTTTTTCTTTCTCTACCATTTCACTTTTATTTTACCTTTAATTTTACATTAAGATTTACAAAGTAACCATGGAACCAATTCAAAATAATTTTAATAAAAATTTATATGTAACTTCTAAAATCTTACTGAATTTAATTGTGTCGGAATACATAGCAACAAAACATTATATGATAATAAAAACCTTATTTCTATACGACCTATTTTATTATTATTGCATTAATTAATTATTGTACTATTCCTTTTAAAGTGCCTCTTTTATCTATTAACAAAAATATATTTAAGTTGTATATTGTTTCTATTTCTTTATTATTTTCTCTTTAATTACAAAACTATTCATTATTAACTTCTAAGTTATAATTAAATAATTTAATTGATATAGGTACATAGCAACATTACTTTTTTTATTAAATCATCACCTAACTAACCAACTTATTAATTTTTATTTACGTTTATTTAATGCACCTATAATTATTATTAAAGTTATTTCAAATACGCCTCTAATGCTTTAGATTTAAAAGTATAATATAATATTCTTTATTCTTTAAATTTAGTATTTTTTTACTTATTATGTTTTTACATGAAATGTTGTTTAATTTTAATGTAATTAAATTATTGCGCTTTTTCAGTTACTTAATTTCAAATGGTCATAAACTGGCAACTAAAAATAAGCAATGTACGTGATTATTTACTGAAAATAAATTTAAAAAATGAAGTCATACTTTCTAGTATTTAATTTAGAAAAAAAAACTATTTAAAAAGACATTATATTCAATTATATTTCATAAAATTTCAAAAATAATATTTATAAGCTTAGGTATATATTTAATTAATTTTTAAAAATATTATTAAGTACGTAACTTAAATTTAAATTTTGTATATAAAATTGTACACAAAGTTTACTAAATTCTGATATTAACTTTATAATTTTAATTTATGAAATTACTCATATTCAAACTGATAAGCTTTAGTAAAGGTTAATAAAATTAATTCTTAGAATAAATTATGTTGGTACTGATATTATTATTATTTACTATATTGCATATTTTGATGCACAGTTATTTGCATCTAGTTAATTACTGGAAATAAATTTCTGGAATCATGTTCAAACATAAATATGGAATGCGCTTACATGACATACTTGGATGCATAAACTCATTGCATCACGTTTCTTTGTACCAAATATGATGCACGAAATGTTTTGATATTGTTATGCGAAACCAAAATATGATGATCTCTTTTGGACCACCCATATTGTAGACTGTACTGTAAAATGTAAATAAGTATATAACATTATTATAACTTAAATTTGGTTCCTGTGACACAAAAAAAAAAATTCCTTGCATTTTGCAAATAAAAACAAAATAAATTTAACATTTTACGTAACTATTAACCCGTTTGAAGCTTTTACCACTTTTACTAAACTTTGAAAAATTAAAATTACTTACACAAACGACAAATAGAAATGTTACCTACTACTGAATTAAAAAAATGATTAAACATGAAACTATTTTAGTTTGCAAATAGATATTTAAATATATTATTTAAGACAACACTTTTTTTTTTTTGCAAAACAATAAATCTCCAAAATCTTTTTATAAAAGAACCTCTTTCTAAGGCGTAATCTATACCTTTTTAAGAAATTTGATTTGTTGATTAAAATTCTTTTAACAAAATTTATATCTACTTGGTACAAACCTATGACTAAAATATATTTGACCGAACAAAGAACCTAATATTTTTGTAAAGTCGGTTAGAAAAAGTTTCTACTTACATTTCGTTGCGCGAATGCTGAGTTGGCACCGCGGACATTTGACGCTTTTCCCACAAAGGCGTTGCATATCGCGGAAACTTACCTGAGGTGTTACCTACCTGTTTTAACCAACTGCGCATATTATTCGATTAGTTATGAGTTGCTATGTATTCCTCTATTCCAAAAACAAACTTAAGAACCCTTCAACTTTTCAAAAGTAGCATCGTTCTACACAATTTCCTATTTTTAAAATACTTTAGTAATACCACACATATTTATTTCTTAATATAAGTACTGTAAAAATACGATTAAACCAAAATATATTTGTACTACTCATAAATACCAGAACTTACTTCATATGAAAATTCATCGTCAACACCCTGTTTTAAATTTTTAACTTTTTCTATACAACAGCACAGTAACTATTAGATACTTATCAAATCCACATTCTAAATTAAAAATAATTATTTCCGAATACTTGTTCAATTAACATTATTTTCTTTTAATTTAATCTCATTCAAATGTTATATTAAATCGTTATTTTCCAAAAAAAAAGAATACGAAATTTTTGCAAGTTGCAGAATAATACCATTATTTAAAATTATTTTACTCTCAAAACACTAAACATGTAAAAGACTTTTATTGGGTTATATCGCTAAAAACCTTATCCAAAATGATTCTGAATAATTTGATAATGATTATTATGCTAATATGCACACAAAAAAAAATACTAGTACCTGGGGTAAATGTCTTAAATATATTAGTAACTGCAACTATTTGAAAATGCCAATAAGACAGTTACCTATTATAAAACATATTATCAAAATATTACCAACATTAAAAATTTCCCAAAAACTAATTTATTTCATAAAGCAATCTGACTTTCTACTAATTAATTAAGTGTTAATTTTTCACTTTACTTATTTTTACCGAAATCTTTATTCCAAAAATTTAATTTATTTTACTCAAAACTATGTTAAATCGAAATATTAGACATAAAATTGAATATATTGTTAAATGTTAAGTGAAATTCTACTACTATTATTTTTATTATGTACTTACTGTATGTTATATTTGTAATTATATTTTTCAAACGGAACATAAAATTTAAATTTAGAAAAATTTGAAACATAATTATTATACTCTTCCATTATACCGCTGTAGTTACAAAATGAATGACATATTATTTTATTTTATTTTAAAATTTTGACATAAAACAAGTACTGCTAATATCGCATTTTTCCATCCTCTGTTCTTCTCCCGGCTGCATCCACTTCCGACACGAACATCTCCCGGCCGCTTGCTCTACATTCCTCTCATCCGACTCCAACATCTCCCGGCTGCCTGCATATTCCACTCATCTGACACCATCAACTCCCGGCTGCCTGCTTTACATTTCCACTCCAAAGTTTTAAATTTTTTCTTCCACAGATTTTTAGCAACGCGAACGGCAAATATTATTCTTGCAACATTTCGATGTATTTTCTTTTAGTTTATTATTTTTTACCGAGTCTTCTTTTTTAAATTATTATTACTATTGATATTTTTATCACATTTTAACAGATTTGTATTTATTTTAGTCTCTACGGTATTTATTCATATTTTTTAATCCTGCATTATTTTAATTTAAAACTAATGGCCATTCAGTTTTTACCACTAAAATATTATGTCCACATTTATCAGTCACTGTTTAATTACACTTTTTGCATTTTTAATATATTTTGATTTTAAGTCCAATTATAAAAATTCACTTATACATCCCCTGTACCTGCTGCGCAGCGCTGCCACAAGGCAGCACTGGCAGGGTCGCCATGCAATGTTGCAGGCTTGGGAGACTAATTAAAAGATGTAATGCAGGTACAATAATAGATGTTACAATATTTAATGCTGAATATTTTAACAATTATTATTCAAGAATAAGTGTGATTCTGTTATCGTATATTTATCATTGCACATTTTATTTAGTATTAAATATTTTAATCGCTGAAAACCAGTTGCATTCCGCGGTGGGAGTCAGGAATCAGGATATATTAAGGTGTCAAACTACTACAACTATCAGTTGAGCTAGCTCGCGAATAGTACACTGATTTAACTGTTCTATATTATTCCGTTTTTAATAGACATAATATATTATTATAAAATATAAATATATCTAATATATAAAATTCTCGTGTCACGGTGTGGGTGGTTGAACTGCTCTGAAATTACGGCTCGTCCGATTTTCGTGAATCTTAGCGAGCATATCGGTTAGGGTTGAGAATTGGACATCTACTCTTCCATTTTTATATTGATGAGTGTATTAATTTGTTGAATAAATAATAGTAAATTGTTACAACTCGAGACTGACGGCGACCCTTGTTTGTGCGACGGGATAGTAACCATGGACTTTGCCATGGTGACATACTTATTATTTAGTCACTTCAATAAAATAATAATATGGGCGAAATACTTTATATGGCAAAACAATGTTTGCCGAGACAGTTGGTTATGTTATAATAATATATATATATATATATATATATATATTATAAACTTTAAGACTTCAATATTTACATATTTGTTGTGGATTTAATACACCCATGGCACTATTAACCATAAAACGTTAACAAAAAAAAGGGGGTGCCTGAGGCTTAAGAATTCTCGCCTAGAACACTGATCATGTTAAAACGTGGTAAGCCTACGCCTGGTCTAGTTTTTTGTGAAAAAAAAATGTTAGCGCATCTGATAGTCTGTACGTCAAGACTTAAGGCTCTTAATTCGTAAATTAAAATCTTTCGATCGACTAGTGAGGTACTAGGAACCAATAAGTAGGCTCTTAAATCTATTTTCTAGATATCCACTTTTAGGTATTGGCTTGGAAGCATTAAAGGTTAATTTTCTAAATTAACATGTAATTTCGAAATAAACTTACGAAGTGGCTTCAAATTTAAAATAATTCATTGATGTCATGATGTATTATATATTAAGCCAGTGGTCCCCAACCTGTTTTTGTTTTTGGAACGAAGTTCCCTAATTTTTTTATTATTTATTTTTTATGCGGGCCGCAAAAATTTTTGGTGTTGGTGTCGCGGGCCGCAACAAACATTTTTAGGTTTAAAAATAACGTTATTCAAAATTAACGATTTACACGTGAAAAAGACTTTCACGTTGACTGTATGATATTTTGCCCGTGGACGTTAATTTTAAAATGGTTTAACATCACGCGGGCTACAAATAAAGTCCCGGTGGACCGCATGCGGCCCGCGGGCCGCGGGTTGGGGATAGCTGTATAAAGCCCAGAATAATCTTTATAGTAACATCTATAAAATATATATTAAAATAACTGTCAGCACTACTGCTGCGGTATTGAGCGTTTAGTCGTCTCAACGCTCTTCGAACTCGAAGGAGGTTGATTAAAGCGGCACAGTGCTAGCCGCGCCAGCCAACGGTTACCAGCTCTCCCCCCCCAGGGTTTGCCAGAGCCCAAAAGGTACCCGATTGATTGGGATGTACTAATTTGTCTCTGAGGACAAATACTGGAATTATCCAGCGAAACAATAATAATCTCGGTCTGATATTGAGACAAGACTTATTGAGTCTGAGTGTTAAAGGTTTCCGTCACGAAGTTGTCTTATCTGATAATATAATATTATCTGATAAGTTTGATAATAATTTATATCGAGATAAGTCGGATACTGTTGATAAGTCCGATAATATCGAGACTTTGTCAGGTGAAATCTATAATGATAATAATCGATTGAAATGGAATCGATCTGCAACACTTGTTATCAGGAACGTTTTATAAGCAGTAGCTTATCTTAATCGTTTTTGGGATCATTTAAAACCATAATCTGGCGAATCCAGCGAGGGTTCACCTAACGTCAGTAAAAGCCCTGGATCTATCCGGATCTGGTCCGGTTCTATCGGTGCCGGTACTCAGAATCGACCGTTGGCACCTGGTTTAGGAGTGGGAAAGCTTCGGGTTCATTCGTAACCTGATCGACCCGTATATTGGTCACTTTTAGTGATATTTCCCCAAAAAAATAAATATTGAGGTAGCTCGTTATAATCGACTTATTTGTCGATAAAATATTATGTTACAAAAAATATTGAGGGTAGTAACTATCACGTTACGTAGATATTAAGTTTCGTTATACACTCGCGGTGTATCCCGAGTCCCAACATTGGTGCAGGTTTTATTTAACAATAATAATTATATACCGGCAAACATAGTAAATTATAATCGTAGTTCCATATTTAGAACAAAAGGATCGCGCGGGACGCGTATAGGTTGTTAACTGATGAGACTCGCAGTCAATCTAGTTACTAGCTTGAAATAGATGTTCTCTATAAAACGGCAAAGATATTAATATTATAATTATAATAATTATGTAGTTATATTCATAGAACAAAGAGCGCGCGAAAACGCGCGGTAGTTGCAAATTTTTATTTTTAAAACAATGTCGGAGACACGTAGTTAATCCATACATTATGTTGATTTAAAAAATATCAATGTATTTTAAGTTAAAATATTAATAATCTAGCAGTTAATTCTCTCAAACCAGCCAACATATTATGCTTCTATTTTTAGATAAAGCATCTTCAGAGACCCGCAGTCTATTCCAATGCATAAGGTTTGTGTTTAGAGACTCGCGGTCAATCCACACATTATAGCGGTTTATACAGTAACTCGCTGTTAACCCCCAAACCGGCCAACGTATAGTTCTAATTATAGAACAGATAAAACATCATCAGAGACTCGCAGTCAATTTCGATGCATATAAATTGTGTTTAGAGACCCACGGTCAATCCACAGATTATGGCGGTTTATAAAATACTTAACTTAATATATTTAAACACTTGTAGTAATTAACTTGCATTTATTTCCCCCAATCGGACAAACCTATAGTTCTATTTATAGAATAGGTAAAACATCGTCAGAGATCCGCAATCAATTCCGATGCATATATAATATAGATTGTGTAAAAGGACTCGCGGTCCAAACACACTGTACTTATTGACTCACAGTCGCAGTACGTGCCGGTTAGTTAAATAATTGCAGTAATCACCTGCAGTTGTTTCCGCCAATCCGGCAAATATATAGTTCTTTAATTATATTTATAGAACAGATAAAGCATACATAATATTATAGATTGTGTATAAAGACTCGCAGTCTCAACACATTGTACGTTTATTGACTCGCGGTCGCAGTACAAGCCGGCTAGTATTGAATATAATTGGCTCGTCTAGGCATCGGTAGTGCCTGCCGTTTATTTAAGTATTTAATAGTACTTACATGTATTTTCTTGTTACACGATAAAATAACACTGACTTTAGTTACTTACAACACTGACTCAATCATCTTAATAATAACAACCAGCTGCGCTTTGGCATGGTTACTAAGTATACGTGTTCGCGTTGCCTCGCGTTAATAAAGAATGAAGCACGCCGGAACGTCGAGTGACCGCGAGGGGGTAATCTTTCGAATACCCACATACGTCTTTAAAAAAAACGAGATTGCCTAGCAGATAAGCGAAGATACTACTTTTGGTTAATTATATATCGAAGAATGAAGCGAAGAAATATAATTGTAATAAAATTGTATTGAAGTAATAATTTTTTATTGACGATCTGTGGAAATATTAGAACTTAATTATATTAAGTAGTTACTGCATAATAACCTAAAAACATTAACGTTTTTGTTTGCGTTGGCAACATCACTTGTATTAAGAGTCAAAGAAACCTATTTCCGAAAAATAAAACATGGAAAAGGCGTCCTACAGCCTAAGGGAGCATACCCATACTACGTGACCTACTTTTTAAGATATTTTGACCCCCTCCCTCCCCCTGGAGACCACGCGTAGTATATGCCAAGACACCCCCCCCCCCTTCAATTGTTCACGTGGTATTGACAAGAATAATTTTTTATCATTTTGTAAGTAGAAAGAGTAGATAGCAAATGAAAATAATTTGTCTCATATTTGTGTTTATTGTGTTATTTATTAAATAATAGTTATTTTTAATAAAAATGTAAAACCGACTTCAAAATTGTACGTAATTGAGAATTAAAATTCCGTATCTCAAAAACTACTGCGCCGATTTTGATGAAACTTGCACTATTCCCTAAGTTAAACAATACCTAGTACGACAAAAAAGAATAACTTAAATCGGACTTGTATTTCCTGAGAAATGCGAACACAAACATAAAAACATACATACACTTTTGAAATTTGATACATACATCTTGCTTGATGCTGGTATAGACTAACATATACAAAAACTGGGTAGTTCTGGGAATATTAAATACATACGCGTCGAATAGATAACATCTTTTTTGAAGTCGGTTAAAAAGACTGTTTGCATGCTTATAATTTAATTATTACTACTTAATTTAATATTAAAATAAAAATAACGATCACCAAAAATACTTCGATACCCAATAGTTTGCCAAAAAGAAATACTTGACACCAATATATTTCAAGATATACTATACAAGGTGTAACAAAACTAAGTGATAATACTTTAGGATGTGTACGTGTTTCTTATAGTGAATTTATTGTGAAAGTAGCAGCGCTGAATGAGCAAAAATTTTTTCACTTTTATATAGTCAAGCGCCCCAGTGAAACGAGTTTCTCCATACAAAAATGAAAAAAAATTTTGAGCGCTGCTACTTTCATAGTGAACTCTATGTATGTGTATACACACCCAAAAGTAGTATCACTTAGATTTATGTTTATTATATATAATAATAATAATGGTCTAAACTTACAATTAATTTCTAGGCAGATGGCAGACCTAAGTAATTTGGTCGCGTTTAAAGCTTTATGGTTTAAAGTTAAACCCAATTGACAGATCACAATTAGCATTGAATTGACATGATCCGACTACATGACGTTGGTCTGTCAACTACCTAGGAATCAATTTCCTCGATGGTACATACTAGCTAATTTGTTCACGATTGTAGTTTAAATTGTACCTAATTGAACACCAAAATATATGGTAAACTAGATGACGCCCGCAACTCCGTTGTGCCAAAATTCGTTGATCGCGCGAAAACCGTACATTTTTCCGGGATAAAAAGTATCCTATGTCCTTCCTCGGGACTCAAAATATCTCCATACCGAATATCAGCAAAATCGGTTCAGCGGTTTGGGCGTGAAGAGGTAACAGACAGACAGACAGACAGACGGACAGACGGACAGACACACTTTCGCATTTATAATATTAGTATGGAAGTATGGAAGTGTGGATATGGAAGTATGGAAGTATGGATAATCACCAAGCTTGACAGCTTCACCAAACTTCAAAAGGCCTGATAAGTGACAACAGTGCCTGTTTTTTTTAATGGCTGTTGGCTATACATATAAAATAACCGTAATAAATGACAGTGTCAAGTATTAAATGGCGAGAAAAAAATCGTATGACGTTTCTCTCAGCGAAATTGACTACGTGACAAAACTATAGACCCCCTCCCCCCCTCTTGTGACCGAGCGTAGTATTTCGAAGATCCCCCTCCCCCCTAAATGGGTCACGTAGTATGGGTATGTTCTCTAATCTGCAATACAGTGCTAATTTGGCATTAAAGTTGTATAAGTTTTATTTGTAAAATAATCATAAACCAACATCATTATAATATAAATTATTGTTATTTATAAGATTTGTGCCTCGGTTTATGTATTATGGTTTGTAAATCGCGGATTTGTTTTACGTTTTGCATAGAACTATGTACCAATATTGGTCCGCTCTGTTGAACTTTTAATTGTATTTGTTCCGCAATAAAGTAGTTTCAGAAGCAATCGATTTAAAAATACCAGCAGTTTGTGCCCGTTTCGGTGCAAAAAAAACGACGAGAGAACAGCTGTATCGTAAACACACACACACACACATATATACACACATACACACACACACACACATAGTACAAACTAGTGCAGGGGTCACCAAATGGCGGACCGCGGTCCGCATCCGGACCGCCGAACCATTGTGTGCGGACCAAGCATGTTTGAAAATGAAAAAAAATTGTCGGTCTCGACATACTGATCAACATTGAACATGTAGTCAACAAAAACTGACACTTTTCTCATTGATACAAATACCTTTGTAATTTCCTAAATTACATATTTGTTGAAATTTTTTTTGTGCGGACCGCGGAGGTCATTTTATTTCTTAAAACGGATCCCGAGCGAAACTAATTGGTGACCTCTGAACTAGTGCGTCTCGGAGCCCGAATGCCTGCAGCACTCTGTAGGTCGAACAAAGCTCGTTCTTCTTTAAAATTTATGCATAACTTTGATGCCTAATTCAATAAATAGTACATTTTACTGGTCTAATTTTCCAAAATTGCTAAGTTAATTATAATCATCTTAAATAATCATCATTCATCAGTATTTAATTGATTGTATATGCTGCCGTAGAGCTGGTATATTATAGTTGACTCTGTAATTAGATTGACTTGTGATGCGGGCGCGCGGGGCAAGGGGGTGGGAGGGTTGAGGGGCGGCGGGCGCGCAGGATGCGGGGTTGAAGGGGCGGGGTCGGCGGCTACGGGCTACACGGCTTAGGGTCAATTCAGACCGCAACGCGACGAGGCGAGGCGAGGCGCGGCGCGGCATAATTTTTTATGGATTTGACAGATTTCAATTGCGTGAGGCGTCATACCAATCTGTCAATTCAGAACAAATTTAGAAATGCATCTACGCGTCGCTTTGCGGTCTGAATCAACCCTTAGCGGGGCCGGGACGCGACGCGCTTCGAGCTACGCGGCGTAGTGGGAATGCGCTACGAGCTACGCGGCGTAGTGGGAATGCGCTGCGAGCTACGCAGCGTAGTGGGAATGCGCTGCGAGCTACGCGGCGTAGTGGGAATGCGCTACGAGCTACGCGGCGTAGTGGGAATGCGCTGCGAGCTACGCAGCGTAGTGGGAATGCGCTGCGAGCTACGCGGCGTAGTGGGAATGCGCTACGAGCTACGCGGCGTAGTGGGAATGCGCTGCGAGCTACGCAGCGTAGTGGGAATGCGCTGCGAGCTACGCGGCGTAGTGGGAATGCGCTACGAGCTACGCGGCGTAGTGGGAATGCGCTGCGAGCTACGCAGCGTAGTGGGAATGCGCTGCGAGCTACGCGGCGTAGTGGGAATGCGCTGCGAGCTACGCAGCGTAGTGGGAATGCGCTGCGAGCTACGCAGCGTAGTGGGAATGCGCTGCGAGCTACGCGGCGTAGTGGGAATGCGCTACGAGCTACGCGGCGTAGTGGGAATGCGCTGCGAGCTACGCAGCGTAGTGGGAATGCGCTGCGAGCTACGCGGCGTAGTGGGAATGCGCTGCGAGCTACGCAGCGTAGTGGGAATGCGCTGCGAGCTACGCAGCGTAGTGGGAATGCGCTGCGAGCTACGCGGCGTAATGGGAATGCGCTGCGAGCTACGCGGCGTAGTGGGAATGCGCTGCGAGCTACGCGGCGTAGTGGGAATGCGCTGCGAGCTACGCAGCGTAGTGGGAATGCGCTGCGAGCTACGCAGCGTAGTGGGAATGCGCTGCGAGCTACGCGGCGTAGTGGGAATGCGCTGCGAGCTACGCAGCGTAGTGGGAATGCGCTGCGAGCTACGCAGCGTAGTGGGAATGCGCTGCGAGCTACGCGGCGTAGTGGGAATGCGCTGCGAGCTACGCGGCGTAATGGGAATGTGCTACGAGCTACGCGGCGTAGCGGGGACGTGCTAAGAGCTACGTTGTGAATAATTGTGATCAGAGATATATTTTTTTCTTTATTAAAAACACATACAGTCATGCTCATTGTACCGTATTGATACATACAAAAATACAATTATAAAATACCCACAGGCTCTAAAATTAAGATTTAAGACAGACGTTACTTGTATGAGAGGTGTGTAATGCATGTCTGTTTAGAACCCAAGCTCTACGACAAAGTCTAAGCAAGATAAAATAAACTAAGCAGTTTAATTTACTTAAAATTGCAGCAAGTATTTTTCAGCATGTTCAAAAGTAGTTTTTCTAAATGAAATTCTTAAGAGTGAACAAGGCACTTGAGATTTCATTATCACGAGCTCACGAGGCTATACGGCCAGCGATACGGCGCTACCATAAACAGCCTCACCTCTGCCCCGGCGGCTGGCGCAGTGCCAACCTCTATGCTCGGCTTTCGTTCACATTTATTTTACCTCGGACATTTAACGAGATAGATCCCTACGTCCTCGGCATACAGGTCACAGGTGCAGCTTCCCTTCACACCGTCTACCCCCCCGCACCCCCGCAGTTGTCTACCGCCTTAAACGGCACTTTTAAGAGCGCAATATCAAGTGAAATTCCGTTTGAAAGTTTGGTGCATCGCTCGCATGCAAATATAAAGCATAAAAATCCTTTATAGAGCAGTGCACCTGAAGTAGTTGGATGCTCGCGGCAGTGGGAAATATACTCGCGATGGACATCGAGAACATTTGAGAAAAATTGAAGTTTTGTTATAGTACGGGAGGGTAACGTGCTTATTTTGTAGTCACTCGAGCGTCATGGAGACCTAGTAGGTATTTTACATTAGATAAAACTGATAAAAAAATAATAAGAGCGTTTTTTGTTTTAGCGGTGGGTTCAGAAACTGCGGCCATTTTAAAGTTTTGAAAAAGAAAATATATTCAGAAAATTGCTTATTTCGGTCAGTTATTATTATATTTTAGACAACAAGGACTAAATCATTTAGTTAAGTGCAAATTAAAATATCTGCGAAGCTTAGTTAGGAAATATGAAGCTTTATTTTTTTATATTTTAAAATGTCCCTACAGGTTTACCTAACTTTTGAATCGTCAGTGTTTTTTATGGAAGCTTCTTTGGGGTATACTAAACATCCCCTATCTTAATCTGACAGATCGGATGACATTTCAATACTCAAAAAAAAATGTTTAACCCACCACGTGAGAAATCTGATTTCTATACCATGATAACTAGACACAATATGTCGGAAGCCTAAACAAGCTTAATCTGACACACTCGAGCTACTCCCGAAATCCCCTCTTCCTCTCCTCTACTATTATACTCAATTTTGCGAACTAAAATTCAAGTAAAAACAAACTCTAGTAATATTATGGCCAGGCAATACAATGATTTCGCTAGAGATTACTCAGAATTGGACATTTTTAATAAAAACTTTAATTCATTTTCAAAAAGTCTGAAAGACATCCTCCATAACTTATTTATTTGTAACAACTTTGAGGGGTAACAACAATTTCATATAATAACAACACTTCATGTTATAATTATATTAGAGGAGCTAACTTGTTATTAAATTTAGATTAGTTGAATGCACATAGTTTTACGTTGCAATCCAGATTAGATAATAATGTAAACAACAGCTTTGTATTGTTATGATTGTACTGTGTATTGTGCTTCTCAATAAAAATAAAAAAAAATAAAAAAAAAAAAAATTAGCTCAAGCATGCAACCTAGGCGATGTGACAAGGCGGCGCGGCGTGACGTGGCCGGGACGCGCTGTATAATCGTTGTACATTTTATAGCTGTAGGAAAAGCTAGACTTTCAAAAAAATTATAATCTTATATCTTTAAACGAGCAATTCTTGTATATACTCGTAACTCGGTTCGGAATCTCGGAATCTGCTCCAAAGATTTTCATGAAATTTAGTACATAGGTGGTTTCGATCTAGCTAGGTGTAAAACCTAGGATAAGGTTTTATGTTACTATGGGGGAGAGCTGTTCCCTAGCACTAGGATCCCTAACACCTACCACCCTAATGCCCTAAGGTCCTAGCAATAACCATATGTTTTTGTGATATATAAATATATTTAATAAGTCCAGGAAAGGTGGCAGGCGGATAGTTGAAGGGAATAAAAGGATGGAAATGATTTTCTAACTGTCAATCACCCAGGCTCAGGTGACTGTGATTAGGCTAAAGGTGTCTTGGCTACAGTGAGAGGTTGTCGGTAGGGATTTGGGAGTCGGTCGGAACACTTCCAGAGAGTAGCCCTGGACTAGTGTAGGGTAGGAAATGGGAGATGAGTGAGACACAACTAGAAGTTGATATCTGATTTATTATTCTCAATTATCACAATATATCTTGTTCACCTTGACACACACAAATATTTACAAATTTCCTAACACAACACACATATGTACCAATTATGCTATTCATCATTTTATTTAGAGTAGGTTAAATTATGTAGAGTAGGAATATGATGATCGTGCGTCGACGCGATCTAGTTCACATGTTCAATGCTGAACACTAGGAATCATTCTCATTCAATTCTCATTCAATCTCCTCCGAAACGGCTTGACCGATTCTCATGAAATTTTGTGAGCATATTGAGTAGGTGTGACAATCGGCCAACATCTATTTTTCATACCAAAAATTATTTATATGGCAAAACAATGATTGCCGGGTCAGCTAGTAAGTTTATAAAATAATAATAAAACTTATTAGCTTTTATAAAGTTTAAAAGCTGGTGGGGTTTTCATAAAATATATTTAAACATATGTAATGCGAATTATCGCCAAATGTTTTAGAACAACGTACGTCTTATCGTACCGTGTTGATTATACAATTGGCCGTAATTATTTGATATTCGTCGCCACCAGCACAAGCCACACCGTAACATGCGGTACCACACAACAAGATTATGGCGAGTAATATGGCGGTGCTCGTAAAAATTAGCACTTTAGTATATTATACAGCCGCTCACCTACTCTCGCGTGACATGAGCCACTTCACACATACATTGTAGTATTATGAAACGAATATTATAATGTATGTAAAATTGTGTAGCAGAACTAAGTGACAAAATTTTACAGGATTTTTCCAATACAAAAGTAAAAAAGATAACATTTTCACAGCGCTGCTACTTTCACAATGAACTTAAAACAGGGGACTCATACACTCATACGCACTTAATTTTGGTACATTTATCCATACTAATATAATATTATAAATGCGAAAGTGTGTCTGTCTGTCACCTCTTCACACTCAAACCACTAAACCGATTTTGCTGAAATTTGGCATGGAGATACTTTGAGTCCCGGGAAAAGACATAGGATAGTTTTTATCCCAGTAAATGTACGGTTCCAGCGCGATAAACGAATTTCGGCGCAACGGAGTTGCGGGCGTCATCTAGTACAAAATAAATCTGAATTCAAAAGTAAATATTTTAACCAAAGATCTCTAAACCTATTACTAACGTCATGTATGTTATAATTGTAAACTTTGAGTAAACGATTATAACAATGCAAGTATATTTAGAAAGACGGGACTTGTGTCGCAACTAGACTATGGCATTCTATATCGTGATGGCCTAGCAGGTCAATGACCACGTAGGCTGCCAACTAAACTATACGCACGTGTCCATCTGGTAATCACCACATAAGCGATGAACACGGTTTCTATACTGTGCAGTCGCCTCCAACCACCCCTTACAGCGACCCCTTACCACACGGCTCAACCGAGCATTCTATAGCAAAGGTCTAAATCAAACCCACTCAACAGTAGGCAGTAAACACTAGATGTGACCAACCGGCAACAAACGACTACAACACCTTGTATAATAAGATAACTAAACGATCGACTCATTGTTCGCAATCTAAATACAGTATCAACATGTTACATATTACTATCTAGACGATTATCATATTATTATACATAACAGTTTCGAGGCATTGGATATCCTCGATGAACTGAACACACAGCCTAAATAATAACGTTTAAGATCACAATATTTAAATAATGATAATAACGACTCACTGATAAGACTGCGCCGCGTGCTTGCCCGTCTGCAGTTCTCGATCGTCTGTCTGACAGCAGCTGTATCTAGTGACATGTGTCACCAGAGAATATTACAACTACCCAGGAGGGTATAATAATAGGAATTATTATATATGAATACCGTTGTTACCTACAAGTTCGCGCGATTCGCGACAGCTTGTGTATTATCTAAGTCAGACAACGTAATTGTCAAAACATCATAACGATCTGAATATCAGTTCTCTTATAACTCTTTAACTTTGCTTTCAGACCCGGGCGGCTACAACTTACAGGTTTATTTGTGAGTAATTAAACAAAAGACTAACGAGAAACGTTTCAGGGAGGGTTTCCCAAACAAACCGAATGCCAACGAAAAATGAACTTCTGTCCAAGCGAGATAAAAGTTCGCGATGATATCGGCGGAATGTAATTTATGTGCGAACTGCACTAAGAATTCGACACTCCGCGCGACTGTGGCGCGACTCACCCGTCAGGTAGTCCTCTGCAATTTTATTCATTCTCTACCAGTAACTTAATTAAGATACCAATTAAAATTTTGTCACGAGTCAACACTGCAAGATAGATAGAAAGATAACTTTCTGTCAGCAGAGTTTAAAAGTTTTATTGTGAAGTAATTTAAAGTTATCGGTACGACAATCATTTAATACGTATCATTATCATAATTATATCAGAGAGACATTAATAACGTGAGTTGTAATTTATATACATTATACATGTACTATCTCGGGTAAACTAACTGTGTGAGCATCGTAATTTTTTTTTATTTTTTTTTTAATTTATTGTTTTAAGCAGAGATTTTTTCCCAACGGAAAATATCACCCCCATGATACATTGATTACAGTTGAAACAATACAAAATCGACACAAAGACAGAAAAAAAAATAAAGATACAAAAACAAAACATGCTAACGCCGACTTACACAATATTTAAAAAGCTTATAAAGCCCTTTGGCAGCTATAGAATTTGGAGAAGACAAAACAGTATTACAGAAACCTACTTGAAAATTATAATTAAATACATAAAAATAATCCTGCCTCTCGGGCCCGGACACACTCCATCAGAACGTGATATACGTCCTCCACAACGTTACACTCCTCACAGTTGGGGCTCGGCGTCTTCCTCATAAGGAAGCCGAAAGCGTTCAATGGGATATGTCCAGACCTAAGCCGAAAGGCAGTAATGACCTCCTCTCGATTCAATTTTATGTTCTCGAACCAAGGGGATCTGCACAACGTATGCTGGATAGTTCTGTACCAGATTCCCTTGGTTCGAGACCTTTCATCAAAGTATTCACTCCATACATTCACACACATCTTTTTCACTACATTCATAAACTCACTATCGTAACCCACACAATCCAAGGAGACCCCGTCATCAATCGCCTGTTTAGCTAACAGGTCGACTCGCTCATTACCGTCAATGCCGATATGCGCGGGGACCCACTGCAACACAACGCGCCTTCCGCACCTCTGTAAATCCAGCATTAACTGTATAATTTGATAAGCAATCGGTGTTCCTCGAGACGTCGAGGTACACCGAGCTATGTGATAAAGCGCACTTTTCGAGTCAGACAAAATAACTACGTGACTGACATCGAGAGATTTAATATATAATAGGGCCCTATGTATTGCAATGAATTCGGCGCGCATAACGGAGATATTAACATTAACACTGAATCGGCGATTTATGTTGGTCTGGGGATCCAAAAATGCAGAACCGCTTCGATTTGTCTCCTTAGATCCGTCAGTAAATATTTTATAATAATTATAGTACAATTTATGTAAAGATTCCTCACAACTCTGTTTGAGACATGAAGCTGTATAGTTACGTTTTCCTTTATCTATATATGGTAAATCACAATTAATTTCGAGATCTACGTTACTAATCCAGGTATCTAGAGAAAAGAGACCGGATAAAACGTTATTACTCGTATGTACATTTAAATTACAAAATTTTCTATGAATTTCGACTAATAAAGGAAGTTTTTTACGTCGCCAATACGAATTATTGCTAACCTGCTCGAGAGTACCTAAGAGTCTAAAACTTTCATTATCGTTATACCTACACTTTAACCAATATTTTCCCGCTAAATAGTATCTTCTAACAAATAACGGAGGGATAAACAATTCATTTTCCATTACATGGATTGGAGTAGACTTAATAAAATTACCTAATAAACGTAAGCATTGATTTTGTAACTTATCTATTTTATATAGGTTAGTATTAGAAGTATTCGCATAAAATATCGACCCGTAGTCAATTCTACTTCTAATCAGAGCAAAATAAAGACGTCGCAAGTGGGACGGATGGACCCCCCAATTAGATCCCCTTAAGATTTGTAAACAGCTGATTAATTTTTGTACTCTGGTTCCGGTTTCATTGATGTGTTTAGTCCACTTTAAAGAGCTATCCAACCAAATACCTAGATACTTAACCGCTGGTTCCGTTTTTAAAATATTGTCATCAATTTTAACTTTAATAACTTTTTCTTTGTATCCTTTATTAAAAAGACATAATTTAGTTTTAGTACTCGATAACTCCAGACCCACTTCCGATAAGAAGTTACGTAATTTATCAATAGCGAGTTGTAACTTTTGAGAGATCTCACCAATGTTATTACCAGTGTAATATATGATAAAATCGTCGGCGTACTGGGACATAAAAACTGAAATAATAAACCTGCATACCTTGTATGTTGCCAAATTAAATAATAAGGGCGATAAGGGGTCCCCTTGCGCCAAGCCTAAGTCTGTGCATCGTGAAATAATTATATTTAATAACTCCATTTTTAAATTCCGGCAACTGAGGAAATTCCATAAATATAAACAAAATTTTGAACCTAATCCGAGGTCATCTAGTAAACTAAGAAGGGAGCAAATATTCACATTATTATAGGCACTTTTTATGTCGATAAAACAGGCCGCTGTAAATTTATTTTCGGAAAATCCAGTTAAAATTCTATAAACTAAACTGCTTATATTCTCGTAACAAGAAAATCCTTTTCTAAACCCTGTCACACATTGAGCCAAAAAATCATTTTTCTCGCAATACCACCCGATACGAACTTTCAACATAATTTGAAATAACTTACATAAGCAGGACATCAAAGCAATAGGCCTCAAGGACGAAACTGAATTAGGATCTTGATCAGGTTTAGAAATAGGTATAATATCAATATCCCTCCACTGATAAGGTACAAAGCCATTAGCGTAAAACATGTTATATAATTCTAATAAAATTAGTTTACCATTACTGGGCAGGTGTTTAATCATCAAGTAGGAGATATTATCACTTCCTGGGGCCGTACTTTTTGAGGGAATACAGTGTGTTAACTCTGACATCGAAAAGGGTGTATCAAGAATGTCATTACTAGAAAAAAAAATTGGAACATCCGGGGAGGCATAGTCAGGAGTTAAAGTATAAAGCAACTCTGTTGCTAACTTCTCATTACATTGATGTCTAACTTGTTTATAGCCCTTTACCCATTTCATTCTAGACCAAACAGTATGAGCCGAAGAAGAGTGATCTAACGACGAACAAAAACTTTTAAAATGATCAAATTTTGCCCTACGTATTAATTTTTGAGCTACGTGGATTTTTTCTTTTAAAATATCAGAGTTTTGAGGGGTAGGATTGCGACGAAATTTTGAAAGTGCTAAACGACGCTCTGCTACAGCTTTGGATAATGTACTATTCCAGTAGGGGCGCGGAGTAAACTTATTTGTGGAAACAGAATTTATCTTAACATATGGGATATGTAGGTCGGCAGCTTTATTAACGATCTCAACAAAGCGATTATAATTACACTGCAAATCGGATGCAATTTTAAAATTATCGAATAATTTTTCTAAACATGGTGTATAGGAAGGCCAATCAGCTTTTTTGAAATTCCTTTTAGAGGATGGCACATAATTAACTGCAGCAGTAATAAAAACTTGAATAATTCTATGATCACTGCCTAGTGTTTCGTTCATTACGTCATAGTTTAATTTAAGCGCTAGTTCCGAAGAAGCAAAAGTAATATCAGGTGAATACTGTTGTAAGGAGCCATTCACCAACTTGACCCTCGTGGGTTTTGAATTATTTAACGATACAAAACTAGATTCCGTTAAGGCATCAAAAATATCTATTCCCCTTCTGTCCACTTTATTGGACCAGTTGGTGTGGTGGCCATTAAAATCCCCAATAATTAAAGTTTTAGACGAAAACATATCAAATAAGTTTTCCCATTGTGATTTTTGAATTAGTACTGATGGTGGGCAATAGACCGCAATTATATTTTTGATTGAATCGATATTAAATAACTCAATGTGAACAACCTCAATACTAGAATTTAAAAATGATAGATTACAGCCTAGCCTTACAGCCTTACAGCCTAGCTTAGCCTTCACTGACGAATGAACAAAAACCGCAACACCCCCTCGCGAATCATCTCGATCAGACCTATAAATTGTATAATCTTTTACCTTTAAAAAACTCCCCGGTGTCAGCCATGACTCGGATATAGCAGCAACGTGGATCTTTTCCTGAATTAAAATATTTTCAAAACTACACAACTTCGGTCTCAAACTCTGCGCATTCCAGTGTATAATTCTAAATTCAACATTTTTATGATTATGAACCATTAAAGTATTCTATAATAAATTTCAACAATGGTTACTCTGATACATTTTCAACTAAGACTAATATTAACCATTGAACACAAATCTTTAACATGCTTTTAAATTTATCAGAAAATGCTAAATCTCTTAAAAATAAAATTTCTTTCAATCTTTCCAGTAACTCAGAAAATTTAACAGATTTTTCGTTTAATTTAGCGTCTTTATTATCTTCCGGCATGGTGTCTTGCTGACACTGTTCAACATCCGGCTCACGATATATATTTGCACCATCGAAACGAACTTCTCTTTTCGGTTTTTGTTGGATTCGCCGCTTCGGTCTAGACTGATGAACGTCGGCTTTAACTGACACAACTTGAGCAAAAGTCGGTGACTTTTGAGACTGAGATTGAGAAATATCCTCGAAAGATTGAAACAGAGGCGGGAAAAGAACGTTATTATCAGGCTGGGGGAAGTCATACAAGTTTTCCTGGTCCAGATGCACTTCAGAATTATTGCTATTATCTTGAACTGGAGAATTCGAAGTATACACAGAGCACGCCTTTCTGTATGTGCAATTAAAATCCGACATTATCTCACGAATCTTTTTTTCTTTAATGTATAGAGGGCAGCTTCTACTTAAAGCCATATGATTACCCTGGCAGTTGACACAAACAAAAGATTGTTTATCACAATTAGCATGGAACTGCCCACATTTAGGACAGACGATTCGTGTAGATGGGCACTTAGAAACAACGTGGCCAAAGCGCCAGCATCTCGAGCACTGTGATACGGGAAATATAAATTTTTCAACTTTAACCTTCAGATAGTCGTTAACTAATACATATGCGGGTAAAAAATTACCCTTAAAACGTAGCCTGACAGATTCGCTGGGGGTCCATTCTCCTTCATCGTTTTTTCTTCTTAGACGTAACGCGGAAACTAAAACTGCTCGCTCGTCCGTGGAAATACGGTTAATAATCTCATCTTCCTTCAAGTCTAGATCTATATTCCTGATAATTCCATAGGAGTGACTGACATTAAAAGCTTCATTAAATTTCCATCCCATGTTAATCAACACATCGCAATTAACCATTTTTTCCATGTGTACTATGCTTTCAAATTCCAAACGTATTTTATAAGGTGTCAAATATTTTATTCTCTTAATTTCTTTAATATCTAAATCTTTAAACAACTTAGCTAGGGCAAATTGTTTTGGAAGCTTTTCTTTGCAAGATATGTAGACCTCCAGTTTATCTTGTTTCGACTTTTTCTTCTCTTGTACTTCCCATTCTCCCTCCTCCTCTTTCTCATCAGCCCATAACTCTTGAAAAACTCTTTTACTAGCTTCTTTAGGCGTTATTTCACTCTCAGTCATATTCTCCTGCACATTTTTCATATATATCTTATCTTCTTCCATACTAATATCTTCTGTAATCTCAACACTTCTACTAGAATCAATAATTTCTCCTTCAATTAATTTTTTACACTCCTTTTCTTTAATAAGCTGATTCAAATATGAACTTAAACTTTTATCCTTCGTGGACGCATCCTCATCAACGCAATCTTCATTTTCTTGCATTATGACATAACGCAAAAAATAAGCGATAAGACAATGTTATCTACGCGACGACACCGGCCGGCACGGCCAGGCCGCGGTGCGCGAGGCGATCGGCAGTAACTAGTAAACAACCTATCGGATTGTGTGAGCATCGTAATATATTTTCAAGATCGTTCTTGATTACATTGAATCTTCATAATCCACGATATAGCCTGTAGAAACAAACTGACAAACAGAGAAGGGAGTATACCAATTTTAACAAAAATATACGTCGCATTTATTATGCTGGCACAGCTAAGTCTTAAATAGACTGATTTTCCGGCGTCGCGTTTACTTTTATTTTGAGCGAGCGCAGCATCCCGCACCGCACTTAACGAATTTATTTATTAAACCGTCTGCGATGTACTATCAGGGAAGTTGATTCAAGCAGATAGCGGACCTATGTAATTTGGTCGCGTTGTGTGAACCCAGCCACGATTAACATTGAATTGACATAATTCGACCAAATGACGTAGGTCCAGGGCCGTGCCTGACGGGCGTTCATTGCGTGCACCGCACGCAGGCGGCCGAAATTAAGAGGCGGCCAAATCGTTACAAGTTGTTTACTGGGCAAAAATATAATCGGTTTGTTTTCATTATGCTCGGCGCGGCGAACCTTGATCCCTATGACACTGACAGCTAATGTCATCATATAACATTGTAGTGGCGTCACCATTAAATTGGGATCATATTGGGGGCGTCTAAAAATGCCATTTAAAAATTTTACGTAGCTTTATACCATTAGTAATGTATTCCGTTGATATTTTTAACAAATCTTAACATTTACGAGAAGTTATCTCAATCTCAATTTATGTTTACGTCCTGCAAAACTTACGTCGTGTGACGTTTATCGACTAGGGCGGCAAGTATCGATAAAAAATTTCGGTAATGGAAACGAGTGCACAACGTTCCTTATATAGTTTACACTTTACAGTGAAAGTACTCAGCGCTGAAAGCGAAAAAAATGTTCTGTGATTTGTATGGGTACGTTTTCAAGTGGCAACAAAGGGCCGCCATTTTGTTGTTCACAAGCAAAGTAATCTCGCAAACGCACAACAAACTCCCGCGTTTCACTGTTGAGTACAGTTTTTCGTTGTCTTTTCGGCATTTTTCAATACCAGCAATAACAAAACAGCAACAAAAACAAAAAACAGTAATAACAAGAAAACAGTAATAACAAGTAACACTCTGATAACAAAAACACGTGGCGAATACAAGGCGTTAGGACTCGTACTGAAGAAGCGAGCGCTCGGCGCCCGCGCCGGCCGCCGGGCGCCAGCCGCCGAGCGATCGTCGCATCGTTAGTGACCGACCAAATAGTGTGGCTATATCTAAATATATCCTATAATATTATAACCTACAATAACAATTATTTTTCAGATAAAATAAATAAATGGGGAACATTCATTTTCATGATAATTAAATATATACTTAAATAGCAAAAACGTGTTCACCGGGTTAAAAGTCCGTATACGAAATTTTGCCGAACGAAATGCACAACATGTGAGATCATTTTAATTATAATCTAAGCTGGAATTGGAGCTAGATTTTTTATTTTTTTTTAAGTATCTTTGAATAATCCAACTCAAACCCGCGACAGTTTTGTAATTTTTTTCATGTTATTATTTTTGTTTAAATTTTAAATAAAAAAATGTTTATTTTGTGCATTTTTTTTTCTTAAATTTCATCCAAACATATAAATCTCATAAAACCGGTTTTTAGCCGGTTTTTCTTTTCAGAAACCGGTTTTCGGAACAAAACCAATATTTTTTTTCGTTCTCGATTTCGGTTAACCAAAAACTGATTTTTTTCCCGGTTTGATGCCCTGTGTATAATAATAAACATTAAAAATTAAAGTAGTTTTTTTTAATGTTATCCTGGGGGCGGCCATACAGACTGGCACGCAGGCGGCCATATACCCAGGCACGGCCCTGCGTAGGTCCGCCAACTGCCAAGGAATCAATTTATTCGATGGAACATACCATCATCTACCGGCACTTGAGATGTAATTAAATGTTTAGTTTACTTGATGCAGCTGGAGTATCGCACGTTCGTGTTGACCACACTCGGCCGACTTAACAAAATACCTACACATACAAAGTTTTAGCGAATTACTTATCGCTTCAAGTACACTTCATTGTCACGCGCGTATTTCTATGTGAGGCAAGGACGTGTCGATTTGTAAATGTGCGTAAACTAAATTTTTAAAACGTGACAGTGATTTTATTCTGAATAGCAATCACCTGAACTAATTGATCGACTGAAATAAAACGGCAATAAAGTTAAAAGTGATTTAATGTAAAATCTATACTTATTATAAAACAAAGTCGCTTTTTTTCCCTCATGTCCCTTTGTTACCTTTAATATTTAAAACTACGCAACGGATTTTGATGATTCTTTCAGTGTTAGATAGCCCATTTATCGAGGAAGGTTATAGGCTATATTTTATCACGCTAAGACTTATAGGAGCGAAGAAATAGAGGAAAATGGGGAAAAAACGGAGAAAATTATTTGAAAGGGCTAACTTGATAAGGGATGAGGGCTAATCTCAGGAACTACTGGTCCGATTTTAAAAATTATTTCAGTATAATATTGCCTATAGACTTCTCCAATAAATGGGCTATCTAACAGCCCATTTATTGGAGAAGTCTATAGGCAATATTTTATCACGCTAAGACTAATAGGAGAATGTGACAAAAACGGGGGAAATTATTTGAAAGGGCTTATCTCGCGAACTACTGGAGCAATTTTTATGTTATTTGGCACAGATAAGAAGTAGACCACGTGAATGATCATTGGCTATCGATTTTAATCATTTTTTCAGTGGCTATATACCCGTGCGATGCCGGGGCGGGTCGCTAGTATATGATAAGATAATATCTTTCAATTACATTGGCGTGATTACAACATCTAAGTAAAAATAACTATGTGCAAATATAATATAGTGGCGCGGGTGGGGGAGGTTGGCCGGGAGCCAGAGGCCAGGCGCGTCCCGGGCGAGTTAGCCGCCAGCTTATGTGAAAGGCCACGGTGCTGGCGGCCGCACAGTTTATACACAGGATTAAGGACTCCCGAGCGTAATGGCCCCGGGAATAAGATGTGCTTGGACATTAAAACCCCAGCTTGTTCTCGAGCTGCGATTACTAGTTGACTAGTTGTGCTCTTTACCAGACATGTTATTGGGAGAGTTCAGTTTGTTTTAATATTTTTTAACTAGATTTTACTAAGGAAATAAGCGAATGTCCCAATCGAATTTATAATAATGAAAGATAAACGTTATAACCAAACGTTTGTGAGAACGTGGGAGAGCCATGCTTCGGCACAAATGGGCCGGCTCAACCGAAGAAATACCACGTTCTCACAGAAAACCGGCGTGAAACAGCGCTTGCGTTGTGTTTCGCCGAGTGACTGAGTTTACCGGAGGCCCAATCCCCTACCCTATTCCCTTCCCTACCCTCCCCTATTCCCTTCCCTTCCCATCCCTACCCTCCCCTATTACCCTATGCCCTCTTAAAAGGCCGGCAACGCACCTGCAGCTCTTCTGATGCTGCTTGTGTCCATGGGCGACGGAAGTTGCTTTACATCAGGTGACCCGTTTGCTCGTTTGCCCCCTTATTTCATAAAAAAAAGAACCAAGTTCCACGGCGAAGATGCGGCACAATCTAGAATGTTCAGCCGGCGGCCTTTCAGGGCGAGCGCGCCGATATCCGGATGTACCGGCTAAGCCTGGCTACACCCGCCTCCACCTAGCTCCTACCGGCCGCCAATTCAATTGTTCCACCTTATTTACAGGATGCCATCCTAAATCCGCCAAAATCCCGCACAAAATACCGAGATTGAAGCTTACCGCCGCCGACTCGGAACTGCTCTATATGTTATTTCCTTAGAATCCAGGGGTAAAATAAGTGTAATAGAAATTGTTATGGGTTTCACTGGCGTCGGGACATTAGTGTTCATTATGTCTAAACATAATAAACACTATACAACACATATATATACATAAGTTATACACAAAGAAGGCACATAATCCTGAGTTACGGCGCTGTCGTCCGCTTTTCCGCGCCAGTTTGTTCGTCACGTTGACTTGACGCCGCGACGCGCTCCCGACGGCTGACGCTAATCCGCGTCGCGCTTAAATCCGCTTAAACAAATATAAGCGGCAGTGGAACGCTTGAACTGGTACTAGGACAGGAAAAGATAAAATAAAAGGTGTGTTTTTTAATTATTTTTACCCCTTACATTTGCTGACCCCAGTGGACTGAATCTAATCTATTTATAATTTGTGTTACATGATTCACAAAAGTAATTTATATACCTTAATGCGTTTTATTCAGTATAAATTTCGGCTAAATATTTGGCTGGAGCTGGAGCGAGGTATTATGTTTATCATCTCATCAATCCTGGTGCTCGCGACCAGCTCCATACATCACTGTCCCCGCTGAGGCGCCGACGACTGCATACTACAATATCAATATAATACAGTACAATATCTCAGCCGTTTTCTTGAAAGCAAACTCGCTCAACACAGCAACAAATACTATGAAAAAAAAATGTGATACTTTTTTTGTTCTTCATTTTGCGCCCATTCGGGCGATCTAGCAAAAATATCTACTGTGTGTAACATAATTTATACTAATATTATAATTGGGAAGAGTTTGTTTGTTTGTTTGTTTGTTTGTTTGAACGCGCTAATCTCAGGAACTACTGGTCCGATTTGAAAAATTTAAACTGCTGGATAGCCCATTTATCGAGGAAGGCTAAAGGCTATATTTTATCACGCTAAGACTAACAGGAGCGAAGAAATAGAGGAATATGTGGAAAAAACGGCGGAAATTATATTGTTACGTGCTAGGGTTCGAGGATTCGGAGAGAAAGACCTGGTGACTCTCTTGAAGACTTTATTCACAAACACTAGGTCACACTAATCACTAAGTCCAAACACTAAGCACTAAGTCCAAACACTAAGCACTATCACTGTCACTCACTATTGATCACTTCTCACTTCGAAGTCGCCTTGATGATCGCTTGTATCAAACTGCCTTGACTGCCGGCTTGTTTACCTTTTATATGGCCCGCCATACTTTCTGGAACGTTCCATTCTGGATTGTTTACGTAAACACGCAATTCACATAAACAAGGGTTGGACTTTTCTAGAAAGTACGCGCAACTGTCGCGCGCAGGTAAACAACTGCCCGTATCCGTAACAATATGAAAGGGCTTATTTGAACGCGCTAATCTCAGGAATTACTGGTCCGATTAGAAAAATTCTTTCAGTATTAGATAGCCCATTTATTGAGAAAGGCTATAAGCTATATTTTATCACGCTAAAACTTATTGGAGCGAAGAAATAGAGAAACATGTGGAAAAAACGGAGGAAATTATATGAAATTGCTTATTATCTTAAGAACTGCTAGAGCAATTTTTATGTTATTTGGCAAACATTAAGAATAGATCACGTGAAGAGACAGGCTATTTTTTGCGGAAAAATATTATACGGTTGCGTGAACTTCCTAAACTACGCAAGCGAAGCCGCGTGGAACATCTATATATAATAAAATCGTAGGAATGTCAATTCTGTATATTTAATATTTTTGTACAATAAATAATACTTGGGATGCGTCATTTGATCTACTATGCTAACGCGGACGAAGTCGCGAGCAACAGCTAGTATATTATATTGTGTGCAAAATCAGGTTTTCTATTCGCAATTTATTTTAGTAGTTTCACTCAGTTGAGAGAATCTTGAGAGTTGAGAGGAAGCCTGTCACACTGAACACAATGGACGTCGACGGACTCGGCAATTACAAAATCCAAACAAATTTGTGTTGATTTTAAGAAGTACTTTATCCGTCGTTTTATAAACTTGTAAAATAACAACTTGACGCAAATTTTAAATATCTTGGAGATAGTGATCATTGCAATGCAGTGAGCTGCAGTGAGTATAGTGACATGTACAAGTATGCACCGGTCAGCGTGTCAGCGTGTCAGAGCTCGCCCAGGGCGCTGCCAGCGGACTGCCGGAGGACTGGTCACTCTACAGTGCATTGACACATGTTGCATGACATCTATTTAACTACCAAGTACCAATAACATTGCGATATCTATTGCGAAAGTGTGTCTGTCTGTTACCTCTTCACGATTTAATCACTGAACCGATTTTAATGAAATTTGGTGTGGAAATACTTTGAGTCTCAGAAAAGGACATAGAATATCTTGTATTGTAAAGTGGAGATCAGAATCATTAAAATTTACAATAATCTTGTCTTGTACATTGTTATCGGATTCTTAGCAAGGGCTACACTTCCAAATTATGTATAAGAAATATACATCTTAGATAGATCTCATCCCTAGGACACCGCGCATTTATAGCTATTTTTAACCGACTTCCAAAAAGGAGGAGGTTATATGTTCGTCTGTTTATATTTTTTTTTTGTATGTTCAACGATCACTTCGCCGTTTGTGGACCGATTTTCAAGATTTTTTCGCTATTGTATCAGGTTTAACCCAAATTTTGTACCATGTTCATAAAAAAGGTAATTTGATGATGGGATCCATAAGTAATCGAGGGAATTCTTCGCTATTTTTACCAAAACCCCATTTATCTGCATGATATTGTGATTTCGATTCGTAATCCGAAGTATTTCAAATGGAAACTTATAGTGATTTTTGATAAATAATGAAGTATTCCAAGTAAATCGTACCAAAAAGTCAGATTTTGCATCAAGATATATTGTTCACGCACAAGATAGGATATATCTGCTATCCTGCTCCTAGCTGACGTATCATGCCTGCAGCAGCCCATTGGTGATAGGTGATCACGCGATAATTGCAGCGATTGGCCGCCGATGACGTGATACGCGATCGTGTCACCCTTCATACGCACCTAGGTTCACTTTGCATTCTCCATCTTAAAAATACGCATTGTAACCCCTTAACGTTTTCTCTAAAAATTCGCAAAATATTGTAAAAGTTTTTAGCTGAATATACGCAAGAAGTCGATCCAGCTGTTTTCTTCACTCCTCGAGTAAAAGGCCAAACCAAGCCAGCCAAAAACGCGCAAACATATATCATGGTTCAAAGGTGGTGATCAGATCTCCGGTCTCCTTATAGATACATGTTTGGGGATTTCGACGTTGTTTTAGGAATTGAAGGCATATGCTAATGGTACTTTATATTAATCATCATAATCGTCTCTACCCTTACATCTTGCAACATCACATTATTTTATTTATTTATTTTATTTTACCATTTATCTCAGGCATCAAGGCCCATAATACATATACCTTACAGACTAACATACATATTATTATTATAATAAATACCTTACAAACTTACATACATATTATTATTATATATTTAAAACTACACTTTGTCACATGTTGACGGCGACGTGGCTCGACGCTTCGTTCCGAAGTCTCCCCGGGAACCTCCGGTAGACCACATCCATCGGCCAGAACTCCGGCGCCTCGAAAGTCGAAAGAAGATTCTTCGGTACTCTCACCACAAAGGAGCTAAAGTTAACTTTGTGGCGAGACTGCAGACGCTCGGCCCTCAGGCGCAGTGTCGTCTTCTTCTGGATGTAGTCCACGACGTCCTCGACCTCCATGGACTAGTGCAGGCGGGATATGTACAGGGGCGTTGCGGGGACCTCGCTCCGCAGACGCAGCTCAGGTACATATTATGTCGCTGATTATATTATGACTCTATTATTAGTGTTTTTCATAGTTTGTGGACAGGTTTCGAAAATTATTTTGTTGTTGTATAGGGTATAATAATATTTAAAAATTGCGAGACGTAGCTTTTACGGCGGTACCGGCCAATGCGGGTCACGGACAGTAATATTAATGAACAGAAATCAAAACTGCTGAATCGATTTCAATCATTTTTTCAGTGGCTATAGGTATATTTTATACCAGTGCGATACTGGGGCGGGTCAGTTATTACCAACATCATGATGGGATCTATAAGCAATCGAGGGAAATTATTGATAAAAACACACATGGTGTTTAAGAGGTTGTTTCTAGTAACTCAAGCATATGTTACAAATAAGTGAAATTTCATACGAAGGTGTCTCTGGATCCAAAGGCACATGAACAGAACTCCTGAACCTTTAAACATAAAAGCTCGGAAATTTCAGCATCGCTTAGATAACTGCAAGCATTTACCACAATTTCGCTTACAGTAATTAGTATTATATATAATGCGCAGATAAGCATTACTTTCGTAGTGGTACGCATAAAGTCTTGTGGTAGTGTAGATAACCAAAAAGAGTAAAATTATTATTTTTTAACAAAAAATTGAATCCGACTAAGTTCTATGTCAAGTATCTCACTTCTAGGTACCGACTTCAAAAAAATGAAAATTTAGTACAGAATAAGTTGAGGCTTAGTCGAATTTTGAAAAAGGCACCAATTAAGAATAATAATTATTTCATACATTTTGGATCATTTTAAGAATATTGTTTTTACCTTGAAAGTCGGGTTCAATTTTTTGTTAAAAAATAATAATCTATGTAAGCAGAGTTTTCCAAGAACTTACTACTTATATTATGTCTAGTTCTATCTACGGTTCCCCAGTAAGTAATGGAAATGTGTATTGTGTAAATATATGTGTATTGTGGGAATACTGCAAGTTTCATCAAAATCGAAAATGTAGGGACATGCCGCATGGCATCTATATCTATCTATACTTATTATAAAACAAAGTCGCTTTTTTTTTCCTCATGCCCCTTTGTTTAAAACTACGCAACGGATTTTGATGATTCTTTCAGTGTTAGATAGCCCATTTATCAAGGAAGGTTGCTATATCTTATCACGCTAAGACTAATAGGGGCGAAGAAATAAAGGAAAATGTGGAAAAAACGGGGAAAATTATTTGAAAGGGCTAACTTGAACGCGCTAATTTCAAGAAATACTGGTCCGGTTTGAAAAATTCTTTCAGTGTTAGATAGCCCATTTATTGAGGGAGGCTATAGGCTATGTTTTATTACGCTAAGACTAATAGGAGAATGTGGAAAAAACGGGGAAAATTATTTGAAAGGGCTTATCTCGAGCAATTTTTATGTTATTTGGCACAGATAAGAAATAGACCACGTGAAGGATCATAGGCTATCGATTTTAATAATTTTTTCAGTGGCTATATATTTTATACCCGTGCGACGCCGGGGCGGGTCGCTAGTTTCTTATAAAACAGAGAGTATCAAGTATAGAGTAAGGGCCAATATCTGAAAATATTTTATTTCCTTCTTTTATATCTTTATTTTATTTCCGTGTGCGAGTTCAGGCGGTATAATAAAGTAGGGGGATGCGGCGAACCGATATCGCGGAACAATGAAACAAAATATTGCTTACAATTTGATTGCAAATAGTAGCGTCGAATTTTGTAGGTTTGTTAATATTGTTGCGATGGATACAACATTTTCGACCTTTACTGGCTCAAAATAATTCAAGTACCGACACAATTTTAATTAAATAAGTTCTTACACAACCACTGACCTCCAATATACAAGTACGCGTACTTGTACAATAGAGGTCAGTGTACACAACACAATATATTTATTATATTATTTATCTTTTCATACTCTGACTTTTATCTGTTAAGTTATAAGTACCAGACCTGTTAAAGTACCCGCCGACAAACCGCTATGTGGTTTGGCGGGCTATTAGATAAAGTTTTTTTGAATACTTTCAATAAAGGAATTTATTATTATTTTATTATTATTATTAAGATCATGGGGTATTTAAAATATTTTTTTATTTAGAATAAAAAATATATATTAATATAATTATACATTTTATTTGAAAATAATTAATAATAAAAATCGCTAATATAATAAACAACTAAAACTGACTTCAGGAAATAATTACTAAAAATACAAACTAAAATAAAATATACAAACTTAGAATATAAAATTATAAAAAGAAAAACTTCCCCATGTCGTCCCCATCTGGCAGAGTGCCCAGCAAGCTGACAGCATTGCCACGTTGGATTGCAATTGCTATCCGCTGTGCCAGGTAGCTCCCGGCTCTGGGGTCTCGGGTGGCTTCAATAAGCCTCTTAGATATTTCTCTAAAAAGCTTATGTGCCCCCGGACCCCATGCGCCTGGGGTTTCTACCCCAAACGGTTCAAATATGAGATCTCCGCTGAGGTTCTCATATTTGCGCCGCTTGAGGTTCTCTGCTTGGTTGGCGGCTGCGCCCGCACAGCTAGAGGTGCCCTGAACATGGGACGAGGCGAGTGTGTCGACATAAGTAGCGTCCCAAGCAAGGGCCCGTCCCATATTCCAGGGGACCAGGATCATTCCATCTCTTGCCATCGTCGCGCGCCAAACCGGAGGGCTCCAGTATCGCTGGCACGCCGGCAGTGACAAGAGCCCGACGAATGAGGTCATTCAGGTTGTGATGCCGCATAAAGCGTCTAGCGCTTTGCGAGCAGCACAACCCGTGGTGACCGTAGCTGTCTACGTGCGCGCCGCAAACACACTGATGGGGGACGACATGGGGAGCACCAAGACGCAGAGCAGTGGCTAGGCGGAACGTATTTCGGTCCAGCAATGTTCCTATGTTTTTAGATGTTAGTGCCCGCAGCCAAGCTCCCGACTCCCACCTCTCCACAGCTAAAAGTCGAGCCCGTTCTGCAACGCTGGTAGACGTATTGAAAAGTTTATTACGCACCAGTTCGCAGACGGGCCCGTCCCAGAGCCTTTGCGAAGACGTGTCTTTAGGGACCCTACTGCCGGCACTAGCAATATCCCAGGTGTCCTTGGCCTCGTCCGCAAATGGAATGACTAATGGGCACGATGAGGGCTCTAAAATTTTGCTATAACTGCGCGATTTGCGTGGAATGAGGACAAGAACGCCGGTAATGCTATGTCAGAAATGTTTCGTACTCCCAGGGCACCGAACCTTACGGGTAGTGTAGCTTGGGTCCAGGAGCGTTCATCAAAATTAATATTTAAAACTGTGGAGAGCGTATGTTTTAGAGTGTCATCTAAACTATGGAGAAGTTGTGGGAACTTCCAGAGCTGACAACACTGCGAAACATACGTCAATTTGGGAACAAATAAACAATACCGAATCAGAGTAAAAGCCATGTGACTGTTAATTTGGAGAAGTCAGTCTAAACTTTCACTAAAATTTTGTACTTTTTCCTTTATATAGTCTGGAAACGAATCGGCTAGAATAGGTGAACCCAAGAGAAAAAGTGAACTCTTCTCAATCACTGATAATTCTGGGGCGACGGCCTTAAAACTGGATACTATTCCGTCTCTACCCTCACAATCATCAGGGACGAAAAGCTCACACTTGCCCAGGTTCAGATCTAGACCTATAATTTGGAATTCGTGAATCAGGGTCTGAAAATCCGAAAGAACTGTAGATGCGTCGCTGGCAAGAGTCCAGTCATCTAGGTACCACACGCTGAATTTGGAATTTAGGAGTTCGATGACCGGGTGAATAGCTTGGCTAAAAATTGCTGGACCTAGAGGGTCGCCCTGTTGACAGCCAACTTCAGACTGGATTAAATGTTAATGTAATTTTATTAATATTGTTACGAACATGGACACACAGAGCCATCTAGCGTCGAACCAGGAAAACTAATCGAGAGGACACTCTACACAAACAACATAAATCCCCTACCCTATACTAGATGGCGTGAGTTGTACGATAGTGAACCTACAACTCGGCTACGACCTAGGACAGTGATAGTGCTCAGTGATTTGGATCTAGTGCTTAGTGTTTGGACTTAGTGATTTGTGTGAGTTAGTGTCAGTGAATAAAGTCTTCAAGTCAGTCACCAGGTCTTTCTCTCCGAATCCTCGAACCCTAGCACGTAACAATATGTTTAGCTAGCCTCCTTTAATTTGATATTGTGTTTAGGCAACAAGTTTACGTGGTACGTGTGTATATGTGTCCGGGTTTGCAGGTCCGACTCCCGCTGTGCGGTGTACCGGGTGACGGGTCAGCACTTAGCGGGATATTAGACCTTACGGCGCGGCAGGAGATGTCCGTTCGACGAGCGCTCCGCTGGCATCGCGTACAATGCCAGCTACCTACATTCACGTATTACTTCACTAAATACTATAATATTATATCTAGTTGGCATGATTACTTCTAAAATTTGATTTGCTGTACCATAAGTAACTATTGAAAACTTCTTACTTTTCTTTTTTTTAAGGAAGAACTGAGTGTTTTCACGGCCATTCTCCGGTTTGGCATTATTCGCCTCATTACCGTAACCATTTTTTTTCTTCGTCGATTTGACTTAGACACATTGAAATATTAAAGAAATGAAAGATACGAACACAATAATAAATGTGGCGTGAAACAGTTAGTTAAAGTTTTTTGGATAATGAGACTTAAAAATTTATGGGTACGGTACTTAGACAAATGTAGTGTTTTACGTAACGATACAACGACACAATTGACAAAAACAAGCTTAGGGCAACGTACGTAGGCCAAATTATGTAACATAAACATAATATACATAATAAAAATCTAATTTAAACATAATTGAAAAGTAGCGATTACGGTCATTAGACAAGTTTGTAACCAAAGCTACGGTAATTAGATACTAACGTGCTTTATCGGCGGCACACTAACATTAACGACGTGTGAACGCTGATGGGCGTTTAAAAATATTACATACTTGAATAAGATAATATTACAGAGTATACAAGCCCGGGACACGTAAATTTTGCTCTCCTGAGAATGGCCGTCCATTGGAAAGGACCTTACAAAAATATTGGTCTAATTAGTGGACATCTCTCCCAGCTCAGATTCCGGACATAAGACTCTCGTCTTAGGCGACGTCGAGTTAGAGCTGGAACACAAAAACACGGCACGACGTCGTACTACGTCGTACGGTGCCGTATGGCGCCGTGTCATGGGAATCCACGACGCGCGTCGTAATAAACCACGGCACGGCGTCGTACGACGTCGCCTCATCTTGAATTTCTACGTGAGTTTCTACGGCACGACGTCGTACGACACCGTACGGCGCCGTGCCGTGTTTTTGTGTCCCGGCCCTTAGGCGGGCGGGGTGTGCAAGTTGGGCAGGCGGGCGATAAATAATGAATTTCGCGATAATTGCAGTGCACGGAGCGGTGGAGTTACTTCGGTGTTTTTATGCAAGCCGCATCGTGGGTGATGCCTGCTGCCTGATGGAACGAATACTTACAATTAAATACTACACTACAAGAGCTAAGTACTACACTATACTATCCTACCAAAGAGTGTAGACTCCATGCATAGGCATGATCTCAAAGACTAAAATAAATTCTTAGAACAAACGCCAAAAAAAGTTGTGTTTGTATGAAATGAGTTTAACTTGTCTGCACATTCTAAAATTTGTAGATATTATGTGTGTATTAAGGCATGCAGTGTTACTGTGAGATACTGTAACAGGTAACTATTTTATATTTTATTTTTATTTTATTTGGAAAACTTACAGCTACTTAAAAATAACTATAACTAAAAATTACTAGCTAAGAGCCTAAAGAGCCAATAAACAAGTTTCCACTAATACATAGTCTGCACTAAAAATATCGGGAACGGAATACTTCCACTATTCCTGTCATATTAAAATCTTTTTAATTGAAAACTCCTTGGTTTTAAAAAGCAAATACTATTCATTTATTTAAAAAAACATTCTCGGTCTTGTCACAAGGTCTTGTCAAACTTGTTTAGTCGTTGAGAAAATGGAATTGACTCGCGAAAATTCTAGAGCGATGATTTATTATGACTTTCGAAGTGGTTTAACACAAAAACAGTGTGTTGATCGGATGATTTCTGCATTTGGTGATGAAGCCCCATCCAAAACCACAATTTATCGCTGGTTTGCTGAATTTCAACGTGGACGTGTCAGGCTCAGTGATGATCCCCGTCAAGGTCGTCCAAAAACTGCAGTCACCCAAGAAAACGTTGATGCTGTGCGTAAGCTGGTTGAGGAAGATCGATATGTGACATACCGCGAAATTCAAGCAACTTTAGACATTGCCATAAGTCAAATACAATTTATATTGCATGAACAATTAGGTTTAAAAAAGTTGTTTTCCCGATGGATACCGCATTAGCTCTGTGAAGAGCAAAAAGCGGCTCGCGTTATTTGGTGCGTCAGAACTCTCGAAAGATTCCACGCAAGATCCTCAAATGCTGTATACAACATCGTACCAGGTGACGAATCCTGGATATACGCGTACGAACCCAAAATTGTTCGTTCACGGAGTGTTGCAAAAAAAATGGTGGCCACGTTTGTCTCCAAAACCGGCCATATTGCGACTATTCCTCTTGAGGGACAAAGAACGGTTAATGCAGAATGGTATGCTAGCATTTGTTTGCCACAGGTCGTTTCTGAACTCCGTAAAGAGAACTGCAACCGCCGCATCATCCTCCATCACGACAATGCGAGTTCTCACACCGCGCACAGAACAAAAGAGTTTTTAGAGCAAGAAAACATAGAATTATTAGACCATCCACCGAACAGCCCCGACTTAAGCCCTAATAATTTCTATACTTTCCCTAAAATAAAGAATAAATTGCGTGGTCAGAGATTTTCATCACCTGAAGAAGCTGTGGACGCCTACAAAACGGCCATTTTGGAGACCCCAACTTCCGAATGGAATGGTTGCTTCAATGATTGGTTCCATCGTATGGAAAAATGTGTCAAATTTCGCGGAGAATACTTCGAAAAGCAATAAACACATTTTTAAATAGTACTGTTGTGTCCCCCTCCTTGATTCCCGAAATTTTCAGTGCCGCCCTCGTAGATTAAAAAAATGTAGTTACAGTATGCAGGTAGATTCGCGGACTTAATACCCTATTTTATTTTAATATTATTTCAACAACATTATAATAAAATAGACATTTATAAAAGTACCCTATAAATAAAGTCTGTAAAAAGTAGATATTTAACTTAGATTAGAAAAGTAGATATCTTTTTAGAAGTTTTATTTTGTTTGGCGCCTTGATCATCACACTGGATCAAGGCGCAACAGTGCTGCAGCGTGAGGATCACGGCCGCGGAGGCGTGAAGTGACATGATGTGACGCAGCCGGACTTACGATAAAGAATCGCGATTCGCGCTATAATGCACACACTCACGAGCGCTGGAGTCGACAGAATGAACTTAAACTCGTCTATATCGTGATATTTATCGTATGTTGTTTAAAACTATTTCTTTGTAAATTTTAATTTCCCAGTCTTTTCATTTCGTAACAGGAGCAAAGTGCAGCTAGCCCACGATTTGTGACCGTAATTACAACGCTTCTGTTAGCCAAGAAAAGACTTTGTATTTACTTAAAAACATTGTGCAATTAGTGGAGCCTTGCATATTTTTCTTTGTCTAAGATACTAATAGGGGATCGAATGTATAAGGCCTGTATTCACTTTGATTAGTGCAAGTGCAAGTGACTAGTAATTGAGGCAGTGGAGTGCAGGTGTGTAGTACAAGCAGTGTCCAATTCTTGCTTAGTGGCTCTTTAGTTATTTAATTTAGTAAATTCAGTAGTAGCTGCGACACGAGCGTCCAAGTTTCACTATTTGACCTAAAAACTATTTGACCATGAAGTATTTTTATAAGTCCTTTCCCAGGACTCAAAATATCTCCATGCCAAATTTCAGCAAAATCGGTTCTGACTTCTGAGGTATAAACGTGAAGAGGTAACAGACAGACAAACACACATTCGCATTTATAATATTATTAGTATATTAGTAAGTAATAAGTATGAATTAGTATGGAAGTAATTGAAAGGGTGTCCTTTTGTACTTTTAATAGGTATCATGGGCGTATATAAGGGGGGTGTCCTGGGGGTCCGGACCCCCCCCCCTTTACTTGTCCAATCTTACTTGTCCAATTGACAATCTATACTTTTAATATATAAAGCGGAAGAGTTTGTTAGTTTGTTTGTTTGTTTGAACGCGATAATCCCTGAATTACTGGTCCGATTAGAAAAAATATTTCGGTGTTAGATAGTCCATTTATCGAGGAAGGCTATAGGCTATATTTTATCACGCTAATACTAATAGGAGCTAAGAAATACAGGAAAATGTGGAAAAAACGGGGGGAAATTATTTGAAAGGACTTATTTGAACGCGCTAATCTCAGGAAGTACTGATTCGATTTGAAAAATTATTTCTGTGTTAGATAGCCCATTTATCGAGGAAGGCTATAGGCTATATTTTATCACGCTAATGCTAAGTACTGACATATGGTTTAGCTCGATAGTTTTACTCCAAATCGAGCAATAACTACCGTCATGGGCGTATATAAGGGGGGTGTCCACTGTCCTGGGGGTCCGGACCCCCCCCCCCCCCCCATTACCATCCATCTTACTTGTCCAATCGACAATAATATATGTACCTCGCCGATTAAAATCGGTGCGGTACGTGTATTTTAAAAAATATTTTTGATATTTACGTTTTACGCATTTTTACGTTAGGGACACCCACTAACAGTCGCTGTCCACACGTCTTACTTTTTCCTAATAACGGGGCGGCTAAGCTCCCATTACGGCGCGAGATGAGCTGTGTCCCGACTCCCGGTCACAATCTCCATATTTCACCGGAGCATTACCCGGATTAATACCCGGACAGACATTACACAATACCCGGCTACCCGGGTATTAGGGCAGCCACTCACTGAGATACTCAAACATTAGAAAACCGTGTAGTGTACCGTACACTACACGGTTCGCGTACCTGTATTGGAATTTTAAAAAATCGTGCAAGTTTGGAAGTTACGTTGTCTACGTTAATTTCAAGCTACAACTAGTTTTCTTTTTAAAGTCTGCTAAGAATATCACTACAATCTTATCAGACTTTTAAAAATTATTTTTGATGCATATCACCGAAAATGACTAGGGCTACATTAAGTTATAACTGTCTTAAATATCGTCTATAGTCTATAATTACTTTCATCAAAATTGTGAGTTAAAACTTTTGTACGTTTATAGAAGACTTCTTCTATAAACGTACAAACTACAAATAAGCGGGGGATGTCACTACATCGCTATAGTAGCCAAAAATGTGGTCTTCCATCTTTATGCGGATGATCTCCAAATTTACACCCACGCTCCCGCCAATAATATTAAATCTGCCATTGTAGCAATTAATAGAGATCTTGCAACGATCCTTCGTTGGAGTCAATTTCATGGCCTAATTGTCAATCCCACCAAGTCACAAATTATAATTATCGGAGGATCGAAACAACTTAACCGGCCTGATTACAATTCTTTGCCTACCATATCTTTTGATAATGTGACACTGCCTTACAGTGGAGTTGTTAAGAACCTGGGTGTTTATTTTGACTCGGCCCTTAAATGGTCTCACCACATTTCTCAGGTTAGTCGTAAGCTCTTTGCTGCGGTGGGGTCACTTAACCGGTGGAAGAATTTACTCCCTATTAAGACTAAGGTCGAGCTTGCTCAGTCCTTACTTCTACCAATTTTAGACTATGCAGACGTTTGTTCTATAGATCTTAATGAGGAATACCTAAATAAACTAGAAAGGTTGCAAAACGTCTGCATTAGGTTCGTGTATGGGCGGCGCAAGTTTGACCATGTCTCTGAATACCGTCAGCGGCTTGGTTGGCTGCCCATCAGGCTCCGTAGGGAAGAACATGTCCTTGTGTTACTATACAATATCCTGTTTAATCCACGTACCCCCTCTTACCTTAAGGACTATTTTTGTCTTCGTAGCAATGATCCAGGGCGTACGTTAAGATCAGCGTATAATAATAAGCTTCTTGTACCAATAGCTAAGTCCGGATACATTGCAGACTCATTTGCTGTGAGAGCTACGCACCTGTGGAATGATCTTCCACGCGACATCCGTGATTCGAGATCACTTACCATATTTAAATCGAATCTACATCGACATCTTTGGAACAAAGTCACACGCAAAATTTTTAAAATAGTAATATAAGTACTAGTTATATTTTTTTTATATATAATAAGTAGTAATGTTATATATATTTGTAATACACCTTAATTCCTTATTTAATAATTATTATCATCATGTACTTAAGTCTAAAAGATTAAAATATTATACTTATAGTTTAACTTATTATGTTTATTTGTCCGTAGTATAATATATATAGCCTAAACAATTATCTCAATGTAGTACATATTTTAAGTAATCCATTTATGACTTATAATTACCTTTTTTTTTTTTTTTTTTTTTTTCGGAGGGGGAAATGCATTACGCATACCACCCAGGCGCAGGGGGCGACCCGAGTGGTGATGTGGGACTCCCGTAGCTAATGAGACCACGGTATACCCACTAAAACCCCCCCCCCCATCTTCCGCCACGCCGCCTTTCGACGGGGCCACGGGAACGATACACACATCCGCGACCCCGCCAGCGGCCCGAAGACTCCACCATGGGCGCACAACACGTGCGCCTTCCTCCTCGGCCCCCACTAGGGCTGTAGCAGACGCCCCCCGAGTCTGCTACTTGGAGGCCATGTGGCAGATCAGGTCTGTGGCTCTGCCATCGACCACACCTCGGCCGCAGAGGATAGGGCAAGCGGCGCACCGTAATACCTACTTTCCTCTTCCTCTGCGGCCCCACCAATGCCGTTCAAATGGAACGGCCCCGCCAGCTCGCAGGGGGGTAGGGAGAGCGGCAACCTACCACAATGCCTCTCCCCCCCGCGATCCGTCCTCGGCCGCAGAGGATAGGGCAAGCGGCGCACCGTAATACCTACTTGCCTCTTCCTCTGCGGCCCCACCTCGGTGCGCATCCGCAGCGGACTCCTCCAGTCCGCTGGGAGCGCCCTCCTCGGGCCAGGCGGCGACACCGGCCGGCCCTGGTTGCCTCTTTGCTTCACCGCGGTTGTCCAAGCCGCGGTTACTAGAGCCCCACCGCCACGACAAGGCGTGCAACGACTTATAATTACCCTGCTATCTATTTATTTTTGAACTCTCCTGCCCTGCAGGGTTGCCTGGAAGAGATCGCTTATAGCGATAAGGCCGCCCTTGCCCACATTAATGTCTTAGTTTTAAGTACTGTAAGTCTGATTGTATACCCATTGTTTATGTGAGCAATAAAGTGTTTATCTATCTATCTATCTAGATCGATTTATCGCCCCTGAAACCCCCTATATACTAAATTTCATGAAAATCGTTGGAGCCGATTCGGAGATTCCAATTATATATATGTTACGCTCAAAGACCGAAATCGCTTAATGAGCGAAAAAAAGGCTCACAACGCGTTGTGGTCACAGTGAAACAGCCACGACGCGAAATTCGCGTCGTGGCTCTAATGAAAACGGCCACGACGCGTTCTGGCAATCACAAAAAGTCCATAACACGAAATTCGTGTCGTGGCTGATATGCTATTCGTTTTTCTTGATCTGTTCTTGATTTATTAATTGTCCATAGGTATGGAAGATTATATTTGAATTACCACGTACTACAAAATATTTTTTCTTCTACTAAATCACTGCATAACGTGTTTATCATTATTATTTATAAAATATCCATACTTCCATACTATTCGTACTATTATTATTACTGTCTGTCTGTCTGGCGCAACATAGTTGCGGGCATCAACTAGTAGTATTATATTTTATATAAAGAAAAATATAAAGTTTTATTTTTCTTTATATATAAATTATATATAAAGAAAAATAAAACTAAATACTTATTATTTATGAAGATCAGATTACCTTATATTAAAAAAAACCAATAACAAACAATAGCACTTTGCGCCAGACAGACAGACAGTAATAATATTAGTACGGATATTATGGAACTATGGATATTTTACAAATAATAATGAAAAACTTGATTTGCAGTGATTTTGTAAAAGAAAAAATATTTTGTAGTACGCGTGGTTAATTCAAATATAATCTTCCATACCTATGGATGATTTATCAATCAAAAACAAATCAAGAAAAACGAATAGCATATCAGCCACGACAGGAATTTCGCGTTATGGCCTTTTTGTGATTGCCAGAACGCGTCGTGGCCGTTTTCATTAAAGCCACGACGCGAATTTTCGTTTAAATATTTAAAAATAGTTGCGGCCACATTTGGACTGGCACCCCAGTAGAAATATGTTCTCCTTATCATAAATATTTGTAAAAATGTGGTTTTAAGCGTGTACTCGATACCTGCACAGTTTTGCAGTCGTATCTCGTACTAATATAAGATTAAAGGTTCGGTACGGTGCTATTTTGTTATTCGTAGGTACGGTGCTATAAAATATATTATGGTTATGGTTGAGCTACAGATAATATCATAAACTGCCTGCGTGCCAAAGTGTCAACATTACTACTTTTACATTTTTGCACTTTTTTGGTAAAAAGTGGGCCCCGCGGCCCGCGTGCGAGTTCTGGTTCTTCTTGCCGGGTTAGTTACCGAACCGGTGGAAGGCACCAGCAGCAATAACGTTCAGAAAGTATATTTTGTTTTAAATCTAGTTAAAAATAAAACAATTTCTTTTTGAAGTGAAAACCTCTTTAGCGGCGTTGAGCACTTTTGTGGGATGGGTAAAAACTGTGAAACTCGCGTCAGAACTCGAACTCGAACTCGAACTCGAACTCGATTTGAAATTTGATCGAAACTTGATCGAAACTTGATTGGAACTTGATCGAAACTTAATCGAAACTTGATCGAAACTTGATCGAAACTTGATCGAAACTTGATCGAAACTTGATCAAAACTGGATCGAAACTTGATCGGAACTTGATCGGAACTTGATCGAAACTTGATCGGAATTTGATCGAAACTTGATCGAAACTTGATCGAAACTTGATCGAAACTTGATCAAAACTTGATCGGAACTTGATCGGAACTTGATCGAAACCTTTATCGAAACTTGATCGGAAATTGATCGAAACTTGATCGAAACCTTGATCGAAACTTGATCGAAACTTGATCGAAACTTGATCGGAACTTGATCGGAACTTGATCGAAACTTGATCGAAACTTGATCGAAACTTGATCGAAACCTTGATCGAAACTTGATCGAAACTTGATCGAAACTTGATCGGAACTTGATCGGAACTTGATCGAAACTTGATCGAAACTTGATCGAAACTTGATTGACGATTTTTTAAAAATTAATTTTCATAAAAAATGGGTTAAGAAAATGCACAACGTTAATAATCAAGTTTTCACTTCTGCCGGCACTCCCGGAGTACAACCCGTCTTTTTTATTTATTTTATTTGACCTCATACTAATAGCGCCTGGAAATCCCCGCAAGATTACATACAGCCTCATAGAGCGTCGAAGTGTCTGTACAAACTGACAGCTCTGCTCCAGAATATTCATGAGCTGCATATTATTAGTATTCCCCCTCCGAGCCCGGAGTACAAGCGGCGGTCGTGCGGGACCCACTAATGTCTGCTTATCGCTGTATAAGTGGTTATTACCAGAAGAACTGCAAATTGTTGGAAGCGTTCCTAAATTATGATCAAAGTCGAAAGCTATAATATGTTTTAAATACACTGTATTTTTATCTTATTGCTATTATTAGCAATAAGATAAAAGTACCTACAGTAACTCTATGGGCAGGTAATATTAGACACCCATACTAATATTATAAATGCGAAAGTGTGTCTGTCTGTCTGTCTGTTACCTCTTCACGCTCAAACCACTGAACCGATTTTGCTGAAATTTGGCATGGAGATACTAGTACGGATATATATATGGAGATACTACTACGAGTTCCGAGAAAGGATATATGATAGTTTTTATCCCGGAAAAATGTACGGTTCCTGGGCGATAAACGAATTTTGGCGCAACGAAGTTGCGGGCTTCATCTAGTAATATTAAAATATCAAATAAAAACAATCGTAATAGCATAGTGTTTATTATAAAATTAAGTACTAAAAACATATTTGAGCTTACTATAGTAAAAAAAATAGGCCGGTCCTGTGTTATTACTTATTGGATAGAAGTATAGAGCAGCAGCGCACAGAGGCCGCTCGTTAAATGTTTTCCCACCAGCGGCAGCGCCTCGACATACACCGGCTGGCATTGAGCCGCGAAGCGCCAGCTGCTCTGTACCTATGTAGAGTATGTACCTAGTGTGTACGCCGCCCGCCCTTCGTGTTCGGCGATTACTGGCCCGAGGGCTCGGACACCGTTCAATTATAGCATTTTGAAACTTAAAGGCACACGCACACGGGCCACCGGCCACAACCACAAAACGCCGCTACCGGCATATTTCCTGTAGTTTTCATACATTTTTTGACGCCGGTGGCGCTACACGCTACAACCATTCACTTTACGACAAATATAGACTAGCTTAAAACGGCGTTTGTGGCTGTCGCGTATGGCTAGTGTGCGGCGACACTATGACGTTAGTCTTTACTTTTAAATTAAAGCTTTAGAGCGACCGCAGACTTACAATTTTAAGTTGGTCAACTAAAGTCGCACAGTATACCAATTATAGCTATAGCGACTTATGAGAGCTCGCACATTTTTGCGACTAAATTCGATTCCTTTCCGATTCCCTACTATTTAAAAGTTGTGCAATTAAATTGCGATATTACGTAAGTAATTTAGTTTAAATACGATAGTCGGCCAACTTGAAATTGTATATCTGCGGTGACCCTTAGTCAAGACAAACAAAAGTTGGAATGTTTTGATTTTTTGTACAAGAAACGTCCTAATAAAAAACAGCATGACCTTTTTAAGGCGCTATATCGAAAGTAATTTTACGGCAAGGACAATTTTATACTTAATTTGTATGACTATAAAGTCGTGAATACGCTGCGGCCAGAAGCTATCGGTTCGCTCGGAAAAAATGCAAAAAAACGTAATTATAATCATTTAAAAAATAACTAAGAGCATTTAAGCAAAATGCTTCTATACGATTTTGAGTTGCAAAGGTATCTATTAATTAGATAAATTTCCTACAATACATCTATTTTCGTTTAAAAATAATCTTCAAATTTCGTATTTTTAAGAGGTCATTTCGAAAATTAAATGTATCGAGGCAAAATACATTAATCGTGTTTCTAGTTCTATATAATATATATATGTACATCTCATTACCAGATTTGTAACATTTCTGAGGGTCCTATAGTATTACGTCATTAACAAAAAATTAAAACCGACTTCCAAGGTAAAACAATAATAACATCCTTATAATATGAACTAAAAAGTATTAAATAATTATTCCTATCTAATAGTGCCTTTTCCGAATTCGGCTAAAACTCAACTATTTCTGTACTCAATCTTCATCATTTTGAAGTCGGTACCAGATGAATCTTCTGTTCTCTGACAGAATATTTGAAACTTTTGGAACTGGTACCGACTTCAAAATTATGAAGATTGAGTACAGAAATAGTTGAGTTTTAGCCGAATTCGGAAAAAGGCACTATTAGATAGGAATAATTATTTAATACTTTTTAGTTCATATTATAAGGATGTTATTATTGTTTTACCTTGGAAGTCGGTTTTAATTTTTTGTTAAAAATAATAATTTCACTCTTTTTAGTTACCAGAGTAAACCATCGCGTACTATAAGTAGAATAATACACCTGTATAATATTATTCTGCGTATCTTATTACAGTCACACTTACAAAATATAATATCAGCTGCAGCCTGCAGATAATTTTAAACAATACATTTTAAAAAAATCGAAGTGAACACGTGACGTGACGCGCTAAGTAGCCGGTCACCGGACTAGTTTCAACTTTCAATAGTACTGGCACTCGCTCGACTTGTCGCACGTGACGCGGACGCAGCGCACATAGTCCCTACCCGGCCCGCGCCGCCGCCGCGCCGCCCGCGCCCGCTTGACAGCCCTGCGGCCCTGGCAGATTGAAGTGAGACTGCAGAGAGTGTTATTGTATTATGAACGCTAAACGCAATGCAAAAGGTTGAAATTAGGTTGTTTTCCAGAATATCTCGGCGAAGTGAGACAGAATGTTACATTATCGAAGCAGCTTTAACTTTTAAAGGTTGAATTTGGTGACATTGGTGACCCTGACATGGTAATGATGATGATGATGATGATAAATGTAATTTGCATAGTAGCATATGCTTGCAGTTCTTAAAACAGCGCCTAAACTCCCAAACTTGTATCTATAAGGAATCCAGAGTTCTCTTAGTACCTTCGGAACCATAGTATACCTCGGTGCAAAATCTTGCGTTTTGGTAGCATATGCTTAGGATACTTCTCATAAAACCAAAATCACCATATGTTTCCATATAAATTTCGAGGAGTTCCCTCGATTACTCATGGATCCCATCATCAGGTCACCACTTTTGTGAACATGGTACCAAATTGGAGTGAAACCTAATACAACACAACAAAAATTTCGAAAATCGGTTCACAAACGGCGGAGTAATCGTTGAACATACAAAAATAAAAAAATAAAAAAAAATAAAAATATCCACAGCCGAACATATAACCTCCTCGTTTTTTGGAAGTCGGTTAAAAAGGACAGTTTTTTTAAATATAGCGCCTTAAGGCTTGCATAATTTGTGGGCTTATTAAAAACCCGATCTTGAGTAACTGGTAAAACACAGTTTTTTTCTGGAAAAGATCTAAAACTTTGAAACTTTAACTAAAGTCTATAAAAAATCTTGTAGAGTAAGGTTAAATGAGGTGGCCGTCATGGTCAAAAGATCTAATATTATGTAATTGTATGCTTGCAATTACGTTATCAAGTTTGTAAATGTTGTTTAAGTTATAAAAAACTTTGAAACCTGATAAGACACGTAATCTCTTTGTTTTGCTCGTGTGTAATAATTACTATCATAATCATTCATTACAAACTTAACGAACTTGTAAAACCTGTTACTTATTCGGTTGTATTTTGTAATAATAACTTGATTTGAACAACAAGATTTTTTGCCGAATGAAAACGGTCAAGTGCAAGTCGGACTGGCGCTTGTAGATCTCCGTACAAAACAGCATAAATCACGTTTACGCACGTCTTGAAATAAAACTAAATATACCTAATATTATTACTTAGTTTATGAAATTAATAATTTGTCATCAATTCAGTTTTGAAATGTAAGTCAGGGCTAACATAAAATACCGCCTATATGTTATACGTTTCATTGGTTTTTAATTGTTTATAAGTATATATTTTTTAAATGTTAGTAATTAAAAAAAAAATGGTATTTGTTGTAGTAAATAGAGGTGACCAAATTATCATCGTTGTCATAAAATTAATGTTAGAGGACACCAAGTTTTCACTCATTAAAAACGTAGCTCTAAAGCTTCGTTCAAACCTATGCGACCAAGCGACTGCGAAGCGTGAGCGTCAAGTTACGTCAAGTTGTCAAATGTGTGTTTTGTATTGACGCTTTCGCTTCGCAGTCGCTTGGTCGCGTAGGTTTGAACGAAGCATAAAGTCACAAAACTGGTTCAGGCTGCACTATAAAATACAGTAAATCACTTACAATATAAAATACGCTTGGAATTTTACTATAATGGAAATCTCCACTTCACATATGCTGAAATCAATAAAGTAGTTAATTTAATTCCGAAAAATGTGAGTCATAATTGTGTACTATTCTACTACTAATTACTATCACAGTCTAAAGATGACGGGGAGGCCGATCAATCCGGCCTGCAATCATTCCGACCGGTTAGGATTGGCCTCGTATCCCTCAGTAGTTTGAGCGCTGTCCTCTCTGGTACCAGGGAGCCCAGTAAACAGTGATCCTCCCCTCACCCCGCGGCGGTGGTGAGAGAGGTGGTCGCGCGCGGCCGCACTCGGCACTGCGAGCCAACACAATTCATTTTCATCTTGGACGGTGGCGCGAATCGCGATTTTTTTAAAAGCGCGTATACAACGCTGTGTCTTTTGGTAATATTTTTTATTTTAATTTTTTGATGAGATAGAGTCGTACTGTGCTTGTATTTACAAAGGCGGATTAGTGTGTTTTTGTGGGTGCGTAACTAACATTTTTTAACTATAGTCGAGTGCGTCTGTTACAAAACAATAAATATATATAACGTGTATCAGTCGTTGCATTGTGACTCATATGCATATTTGACCTATATTTGCTTCAAGTAACTTTCGAGTAAGGTCATCTGCAATAATATAATATATTTTGTACTCGACACACTCCATTTCACACACGTTATAACAGGGGTCACCAATTAGTTTCGCTCGGGGTCCGTTTTAAGAAATAAAATGACCTTCGCGGTCCGCACATTTAAAAAAAAAAACAAAATATGTTTGTATTTTACGAAAATTACAAATGTATTTGTTCGTATTAATGAGAAAAGTGACAATTTTTGTTGCTATAATATGTTCATTATTAGTATATTATCGAGACCAAAATTAATTTTCTAACGAAGTTCATCTTCATCTCTTCGAGCATGCTTGGTCCGCACACAATGGGTCGGTGGTCCGGATGCGGACCGCGGTCCGCCATTTGGTGACCCTTGCGTTATAACATTAACAATCTTTGTTATTTGCAATTCAATGCAAATGCGGTAAGCGGTCATTATATTATAAAGTATTTTTTATATTTCAGTGGATCCTGATGTTCATACCGCATAATATATCAGTGACATGATACAGACCAACAGCACTAATCTATTACTATGTGGATAATAGTACAGCTGATGTCCTATATGCTGGCTCCCCGCATATTTCCCGTCTAAATTTTATTGAGAGCCGAAACGAACCTGTCTAAAATAGAGATTTCCTTGGAGAAAGTCTCTGAATCGGGTAGACGTAAATAATTAGTCTAATTCAATCCCGCCAAGACACAAGTCTGCGCGTTCACCACTAAAAAGTCACCAATGGTCGTATATCCTCGTTTTAAGGGCACCTGTTTAACAATCTCCCCCAGCATTGAAATACTTGGCCTAAACTTGGTAATCTTAACAAAGCGTGGCAGTTTTTCAGTCCGGACTAACGCCTACAGGCTACAAGTTACAACTCAACAAGGCGCAGGTTCGGCCTCATATGGAATACTGCTGTCATTTCTGGGCATGGGGCGCCAAAATACCAACTACACCCTCTGGTATCCAACGAAGGGCCGCTCGGATTGTTGGCTGCCATAGTGTTTCAAACAGGCTGGACCTTTTTAAGGCTGGTATAAATAGTACTTAAGATGTGACCCAGTCTCAAGACGCGGTTCGGCTCTGTGATTGGTCCAAATTTTGGCAGCCAACCAATCACAGAGCCTGAACCGTGTCTTGAGACCGAGATGCATCTTGAGTACTGACTATTTATACCGGCCTAAATTAGTCTTACAATGTGGCTTCACTTTGCATCCTTTATCGGTTTTATCACGGGGAGTGCTCTGAGGAATTGTTCGGAATCATACCATACCTTTCGCCATCGTTCCACGTGAAAAATATACAATGCTCATCACCCTTGATGAGTGGCAGTCTTCCACCGTGCGCTTATCGCGTAACTTTCTGCTGCGCACTGTAAAACTCTAAAACGAACTGTCACCACTAGTATTTACGGACACATACGACCAGCAAACCTTCTAGAAGAGTGCGTATTCCGTCTTTAAAGGCTGGCAACGCACCTGCGGCTATTCTAATGTTGCGAGTGTCCATGGGTGGCGGTAGTAGCTTTTCATCAGGTGATCCGTTTGCTCGTTAGCCCCCTTATTTTATGTATAAAAAATATCGTATATCCCATTATTATAATAACTGATGGCATTACTTCTTAACATGAATAAAATGTAGCTTATTCGCTCGCCAACACAACACGTAACAATACAAATATTCAATTATCTCCAGGTCATAGTATATCCAGGCCAGTGGCAGCAGCATGGACGTGTCGGCGGTGCTGGCGGCGACGCACGGCACGCAGGCGGCGCTGGCCGTACTCGCCGCGCTCGCCCTCACCGCGCACCTGTTCCCGCCGCACGCGCACGTCGCCGGTAACCAACTAGACATAACTGGACATATACTTCGGTGCTCGAAGGAACAAACGGAAACTTACTCGAGCTTTGAACGTTTTGCAGACAACGAGGAGTTCGACTTCATCGTAGTGGGGGCGGGCAGCGCGGGCGCCGTCGTGGCGGACCGGCTGTCGGAGCTGCCGCACTACAGCGTCCTTGTGATAGAGGCCGGCGGGGACCCGCCGATAGAGTCCCTGGTGAGTACGCCAAGTTGTATGAACAATCTCCATCACCTCTTTTTATTAGCGACGTCCACCTGCAGCAATAATATTATGTTTTCAGACCCCGTCGCTATACACGTACCTGGCGCGCACGGCCTACGACTGGAACCTGACGTCGGAGGAGGAGGGCAGCGCGCACTGCGCCGCCAGCGCGCGCTTCCCACTCACCAGCGGACGCGTGCTGGGTGGCGGCAGCAGCCTCAACTACCTGTTCTACGTGCGCGGCGCGCCCACCGACTACGACGCCTGGGCCGCCGCCGCCGGCGACCACACCTGGGCCTGGCCCGCGCTGCTGCCCTACTTCCTGCGAAGCGAGAGCCTCCGCAGCGAGGCGCTGCTGCACTCCCCGGCCGCCCGCTACCACGGCACGGCTGGCTTCCACGGCGTCACGAGGGAGGCGCGGCCCGAGGCGATCCGCTACCTGCGGGCGTTCGGCGAGCTGCACGACGTGCTGCCGGACATCAACGGCGACCGCAGCCTGGGCTACACGCTGCAGCTGTACAGCATCGCCGACGGCGTCCGGCAGACCACCGCCTACACGAACCTAGCGAGGTGCAAGGGCAGGACGAACTTACACGTCCTCAAGCACGCGGTCGTCACGGAGATCCTGTTCGACGAGCTCAACAACGCCGTCGGAGTGAAGGCTGTTGTGGGCGGCAACCGCGTCGTCACTCTCCGGGCGCGGCGGGAGGTCGTCGTGTCGGCCGGCGCCCTCAACACGCCCAAGCTCCTGATGCTCTCCGGCATCGGGCCCAGGGACCACCTGGAGTCCCTCAACATTACGGTTCGGAGCGATCTGCCCGTCGGACACAATTACAACGATCATATTGTGACCTTTACTTCCGTCGAACTAGACGACGACGAGGTGATAGACCGACCCGTCGATCCTGCCACCCAACCGCTTCCTGCGTTTACGGGATATGTGGCACTGCACCCCGGACAGACATATCCCGACTATCAGGCTATCAACTACGTGGTCCCGAAGGGATCGATGGCTCCCGCTCAGTTTTGTGCGTTCGCCTTATCACAGGATCGAAGTATTTGCCAAAGTCTTTTGGATGCCGGTCAAAAGACAACTTTACTATCTATAGTCGCCCTCCTGCACCCGAAGTCCCGCGGCAGGGTGAGCTTGCGCAGCGCGGATCCCGCAGATCCGCCGCGCGTGTGCACGGGCACGTTCGCGCACGAGGACGACGCGGAGACGCTTGCACGCGCTGCTCAGGACCACCTGCGCGTGCTGGACACGGCGGAGTTCCGGCGGCTGAACGCGTCGCTAGTGGACCTGCGGCTGCGCGGCTGCGGCACGGCGGACGCGCGCAGCCGCGAGTACTGGCGCTGCCACGTGCGGCGCGCGCGCTCCACCATGTTCCACTACAGCGGTACATGCCCGCTGGGCTCGGTGCTGGATGCGCGGCTGCGCGTGCGCGGCGTGGGAAGGCTGCGCGTGGCGGACGCCAGCGCCATGCCCGCGCTGGTGGGCGGCAACATCAACGCGCCCGTCATCGCGCTCGCCGAGAAAGCCGCAGACATCATCAAGGAGGACCACGCGGCCGCTTTGTCCGCGTTTGATTTTTCTATTAGTAAAGATTTTTCTGCTCCGTTGTATTAAATTATCCTATTTATTCAACTTGAACTTCAAAATAATTTGAAGACGTAGGTGGTTGTCGCTATTCGTACAAATTGAAACTCTGCCCAAGTAGCAACCAAGCGTAATGAACACCTAAAAAGCAGCCAATATATAAGCACTTAACGCTGTTTTATAGCTGTATAATAACGTTGAAGAGATGTTGTAGTGTTATAATGTCGGTTTAGGAGTAATTATTCAGCTCTAGCTGTATTGAGTCTGTATTAAGAAGTCAAAGTACGCTTAAAGTTCTAAATCGGTATCGAAACTGTCATGTTCAGCTTTAAGTTTCCTGTAACGCTTTGATCCTCATTTTAGCTTATTAAAGCTACATTTTGCATACTGTCACTTACTTAATACAGCTTAGAGCTGTATTATGGTGGTCCTCAAATCTTATTTCTGTATTATGAAGTAGGCAAACTCTCTTCTACAGCTCTTCTTTTTATGGTGTGATTGTACACCCTTTTACAGACTAAAGCTGTATAATTTCTGTCTTTGAGAGTAATAAACAGCAATAAAAATAAATGACGCCTATAGTACAGCCTTAATTACGTATCCCTATAAAAAGAGTTACAGGTTAGTTCGTAACACTGCTATGCAGCATTAATAGTAAATTTATTCGTTTATACAGCCCATCAAACGCTAAAAGCTGAATACTATATCCATTACCTACATAGTACAGCTAATAATGCTATAAGACCATCAAAATAGAATTTAGGCTGCTTAGCAAATTGTCGCCATTTTATCAATTACAAATCGAAGATTAGGAACATGAGTAGATAAAAATTAGACGAATGTTTTTATATTTATCAATATTTTCAGTTTGTCCAACAACCTTCTATGCACCAACGAGGCTCTACGTCCATTAATTCAAAATTTTTAAATTCTAACCTATAAAGACCATATTTAGTAACCTTATTTAATATCTCTTCCTTGATTATTTTGCTGGCGCGTCTATTTTTTATCACAAAACATGTATATATAACCACAATAAATTTATTATTTGCACGATAATGCGCTGTATCATGCGCCTATCGAATCTCTTTAAACACAGCGTTTATAATATGTTACTTTGATCAACAGTTATAAACGCCATCATTAAAATATATCTTCTGTTTCGTTTTAATTCTTTTGTTACTCTTTTCAAAAGAATTTTTACCGCGTAAAGCTTAACAAGTGAGTTACAATGTAGTCATTGGAGTGTACAAGTTTCTTCCTACACCATAGTATAGCCGTAAAACAGCTATTATATGCTTATACAGCTACTGTACAGTCAATATAACGCAAAACGCTGTTTAATTTGTGTCCATTTCAGGGGTATAGGGGCTGTATAATCGCTTATACAGCCTTTATGCAGCCTGGAAATACAGCATTAAGAGTATAAACGAACTTGTGCAATGAAATAGATAGTGGTCGGGAAGTAGACTCAATTTATATGGACTTTTCTAGTGCCTTCGACAAGGTTTGTCATGCTCGGTTGTTAAAAAAGTTAAACAGATATGCCATTGAAGGTTCTCTTTTAGAATGGTTTCGATCATACCTTGCAAAAAGACTTTTATATGTTGTTGTTAATGGTTTTATCTCAGACGATTACACAGCAATTTCTGGTGTACCTCAGGGCTCCCATCTTGGTCCAATACTTTTTTTAGCTTTTGTAAATGATCTCTCAGATGCCATACACAATAGTGAGTTCAGTCTATTTGCTGATGATCTTAAAATATACAGAAGGGTAACCTGCGCACTGCATGCTGATCTTATTCAGCAAGATTTAAATAGTATATATTACTGGTGCTGTACTAACGATATGGTTCTAAGTGCTAAAAAGTCATTTCATCTTAAATTTACACGGAAACGTGAACAAAATAATGTAACCGCAACTTATGTTATAAACTCTGCCGTACTTAAACAGCTTACAGAGATTCGACACCAGGGCGTGGTTTTTGACTCCAAGCTCAATTTCAAGTCACACATAGATATGTGTGTCAAAAAAGCGTATAGAATGTTAGGATTTCTTAAAAGAAACACTACAGGATTTTTAAGTATTAAGCCTAAAATTATTCTATACAACTCATTGGTTCGTAGCTATTTGGAGTTTTCATCAGTAGTTTGGGGCTCTCGATATATTTCCCACGCCATGCGCGTAAAAAATGTCCAACGTGCATTCACGAGACATCTCGCGTTTCACTCTCCTGGTATTTCTCATCGTGCTACTTATGATTTACGCTTAAAACACTTTAAAATATTGACACTTAGTAATCGCCGAATGATATCTAATATAATTTTCTTGAAAAAGATATTATCCGAAATTATTAACTACGACAACCTACTTTGTTGTATAAAATTAAATGTCCCGTATCACTATCCTCATTATCCAATTACCAAATTATTTTACACTCCTAAAAGTAAAACTAACATCCTAAAATACTCTCTCTTATCTAATATCTGTACTGATTACAACCTAGCTTGCACATCTGTAAGAGACCTAGATATTTTTAATGATTCCTGTAAGAGCATAAAAAGCAAATTAACCAAAATATATAATACTCAAAGTTCTGCCTTGGAAAATTAAAACTATGTTGTAATCGTTATTAGCTTTAAGAAATATTATATCTACTGTTCATAATGAATGCTGTACACGCCTATAATTTGCTTACACATAAGTGCATGTTTTAGTTTAAGTTTAAATGTATTTCTGTGTTTTGCTGTTGGCAAGTCTAATAAAGAAATAAATAAATAAAAAAACTTTAATAAAGCTGTTATACAGCTTGTGATGCTACTTGGGTGGGGCCGAGAAAATTATTTAAAATTAATAAGATATGGAGATTAATAATAATATCATTATTAGCCAGATGATGAAGTAGATAAGTTACAACTTACAAGGTCAGTCTAAATTATTGGAGAAAAAATCAGTACTTAATTCCCCTATGCTATAAAACATTAGATAATTAAATGTACGTAGGTACTTATCTTGCACTAATTCCACCAAAGATTACTTTAACTTTTTAATTTATTTATAACAATTTTAATAAAATATACGAGTTACACGACCGCTTTGAACAAACTTTTCATAATTTTTTATCTCGCTTTTTTGGTAAAAAAAAGTGGGCCTCCTGCGAGTTTCTTACGCCGGTTCTTCTCGCCAGGTTAGGTTAGGTGGTAGGCACATCAAGTATCAACATTCTGAAAGCATTTTCTTAAGATCTATTCAGAAATGTATTTATTTATGTATTTATTTATTAGCTGCGTAGGTAATCTTATGATTCGTATGGGCAAACGCCGCAGCCTTTAAACTTACGCCATACTAAAGGTAAAAACTAAGTCACTGCTACTTTCACAGCGTAGAGTTCCCTGTGAAAGTAGCAGTAACTTTTTTACTTTAAAGGTATAGGACATAGGTGACCCATACACATTACACAGTACACACCCTAAATTCGTATTATTACTAATTTCGACATTGTGATTGTATAAGTGACAGTGTTACTACAAAGTCGAAGTCGAGCTGAAAACAAAACCAATATAATTGACACCTAGGTATAATATAAAAATGAATATCTATCTATACATATTATAAAATAAACCGGCCAAGAGCGTGTCGGGCTCCGCGCAATATAGGGTTCCGTAGTACCGCTAGTTTTTGAAAATGTTTGTATGGTCAATGAATGTACATACATTTATAACATGTTTTACTCTACTAACAACATCATCTTTACTTTCAAAGGAATTTGAACGAAAAGTTCCTTACATCGCCGAATACTTTTTTTTTAGTTGATCGACTATTACTCAATAACTTATGAAGTCTTCTTAGCCGTGATAGTTTTTCTTTTAAATTCAGCATATTTCCTACTCCCGTGAATTTTTCCACATTTCCAGAAGCAACCGTTTAGCTGGTAGAAGGGGGAGGACACTGGACTCTTACGATTTTTTCCACTTTAAAACTTAATATTTCACAAACGGATCCCTAAATCGGAAAATGATCTATAAATACTCATAATAGTTTTTAAAAACCTATCCAACGACACCCGACACGATGGGGTGGACGCGAAAAAAAATTTCATCCCCGCTTGATGTGTATGGAAGGCACCATAAATTTTTTTTTTTAAAGATTTCATGTACTATTTTGTTGCCATCATAAATATGCGTATTCATGCCAAATTACAGCTTTGTAGGTCCTTAGTCTATGAGCAAAACTGCGGACAGACAGACAGACAGACGGACAGACAGACCGAAACTATAAGGGTTCCTTGTTGACTACGGAACCCTAACAAAGTCGCTTTTTTCCCTCATGTCCCTTTGTTCCCTTTAATTTTTAAAACTACGTAACGGATTTGGATGATTCTTTCAGTGTTAGATAGCCCATTTATCGAGGAAGGCTATATGCTATATTTTATCACGCTAAGACTAATAGAAGCGAAGAAATAGAGGAAAATGTGGAAAAAACGGGGAAAATTATTAGAAAGGGCTAACTTGAACGCGCTAATCTCAGGAACTACTGGTCCGATTTGAAAAATTATTTCAGTATTAGATAGCCCATTTATTGAGGAAGGCTATAGGCTATATTTTATCACGCTAAGACTAATAGGAGAATATGGAAAAAACGGGAAATTATTTGAATGGGCTTATCTCGCGAACTACTGGAGCAATTTTTATCTATACTAGTAATATTATAAAGCGAAAGAGTTTGTTAGTTTGTTTGTTTGAACGCGCTAATCTCAGGAACTACTGGTCCGATTTGAAAAATTCTTTCAGTGTTAGATAGCCCATTTATTGAGGAAGGCTATAGGCTATATTTTATTACGCTAAGACTAATAGAAGCTAAGAAATAGAGGAAAATGTGGAAAATCGGGAAAAATTATATGAAGTGCTTATTTAGTAATAGTTTGAACGCGCTAATCTCAGGAACTACTGGTCCGATTTGAAAAATTCTTCCAGTGTTAGTCAATTCTGTACATTGAATATTTTTGTACAATAAATAATACTTGGGATGTCATCTACTATGCTAACGCGGATGAAGTCGCGAGCAACAGCTAGTGTTATATATGGCACAGATAAGAAGTAGACCACGTCAAGGATCATAGGCTATCGATTTTAATCATTTTTTCAGTGGTTATATATTTTATACCCGTGCGACGCCGGGGCGGGTCGCTAGTAATATAATATATTTATTACCTAAAAAAATATAATTATTCCAAATTAAAATATATATTTATTTATATATATTAACCGTACTCCAAATTTATATTTATTATATTAACCGTATTATAACACCTATCGTAACACTTAGATACGTTTGGTACCTACTACTAATACGGATACGGACACACAGCGAAATCTAGCGTCAAACGAGCGCAACTTATCGGAGAAACGCAGACAGAGTAGATCCGCTATTGGATACTAGATGGCGCTAGGTGGTACATGCTCGAGCCTCCTAGAAAGTTCCGACCCTTGTTTACTTGTTTGTTTGTTTACGTGTTTACGTGAATCGAGCAAGGAACCTTCTAGAATTCGACTCGCCCATATAAATAGGCGCAGGTGAGCGGCCCGCAGTTCAGTTTAATCGGAGCGATCTTCGAGGCGACTTCGAAGTGAAAACAAGTGATCAATAGTGAGTGATTGTGATAGTGAACCTACGACTCGGCTACGACCTAGGACAGTGATAGTGCTCAGTGATTTGGATCTAGTGCTTAGTGTTTGGAGTGTGATTTGATAGTGATTTGTGTGAGCTAGTGTTTGTGAATAAAGTCTTCAAGAGAGTCACCAGGTCTTTCTCTCCGAATCCTCGAACCCTAGCACGTAACAATACATTCTGTGGATACGTGCAATTCGGATCTGGAACGTACTTATATGATCAGAGCTAGTAGAATGTTCAATGAAATATCTCGAATGATTGATATGGACCTATTCATTACTAATGTAACAAATTTTAAGAAGGAATTAAATAATTTCTATTTTGATTTTAACCTGCACAATTCTACTACTTAATTAGTTATCAATTCTTGTTCTGTTTTCTAAATTGTTTCTAAAATACAAAACGTGAGTGGAAGAATAAGGTAAGTAACATGAAAAAACTTCCCGTTTTATTGCTTAAATGGAGGCTTTAGCGCCGGAAAAATTATTTGAAACAGAAAAACTATGTATATTTGTGTAGCCAGACATATTAGCTAGGTTATGAGGTTGATAACTTACAAGTTTTATTAAAATAATTAGGGAAAAAATGAGTTGTTGTCCGCATGTTACGAAATGTTACTTGTTCGATTCTTCCACTCACGTCTTCCTTAATTGTGACCATTGTCTATCGCTGCCTTGTTTTTATTAATAGCATTTTACTATCTGTGGAAACTTTTAATTGGCCTTCTTGTACTGTATATGATTCTATGTGTATGTTGAAAGGCCCATTCACTATCCTGCATAAGCCGGCGGACTGCACGCAGGATAGTGAATGGTGTTGCACGCCTGCACGGCGGACTGCAGCAGGACTGCAATGCAGGATAGTGAATGAGCTGTTTTATTAGCTGTAAGTTTTCCAAAAAATAATAAAATAAAATTTTAGGGATTATTCTGCTTATATGTTCAAATTCCTACATTAAAATGCCAAAAATTTTCCACAAGGCTACCTGTAATCCGATAATCGAAATAAGTTATTACGCTTAATTTTTTTCCTAAAGTATATTACGAACTACGAAGTCAGCGTTGTCTCGAATGAGTTTGCATAACTTGAGGTTATTATTTGGATATTTTTTCAACAACTATTCGGCAAACTTATAAATAGGTAAGGTCACTATATCTTCATTCGCAATTTAAGGTTCGTCTGTAACTCTGAATTGAGTAAAAATAACTTGAAATTGAAACAGAAGGGCACAAAAGGTGAATTACAACACAACGTGAGTAAAATCTATAAATTAAGATTATAATACCAAAACCAGTCAATAGAAAAACGGCAAACATTCTCATGCGAACGAATTAAAAAAAATCTGCAACTAAACAACGTGTACGATACACGTGCATTTACACAACACACACATTTTTTAACATGCGCTGACGACGGTTTGCTAGGAACCTCAATGATAGGAACCTATACATTATGTAGTAATAACTATATTATAGTATTTTGTCGTTATTTAGAGATTATAAAATGGCTAGGACACACGTAGGACAAAATTTGTTTAAGTAAGAATTAAAACTAGGATACAGGGCGTAACAAAACATAGTGATAATACTTTAGCGTGTGTACGAGTCCCTCGTATGGAGTTCGCCGTAAAAGTAGCACATAAGATTTCAACTAGCACACTGGGTTTCCAGGGTTGTTGTGAGGAAGTCGAAAGCAGTCAAATGATTTGAACTACAATTCCAGTGCCGGGATGGAGGCCGCCGAGGTGATAGCGCAGTTCCGCGGCGTGCAGGCCGCCTTCGCGACTATCGCCGCTCTGCTGCTGACCGCACACCTGTTCCCGCCGCAGGCGCACGTCGAAGGTGAGACAGAGAACATCTAACAGTGTATGACAGTGCCGGGATGGAGGCCGCCGAGGTGATAGCGCAGTTCCGCGGCGTGCAGGCCGCCTTCGCGACTATCGCCGCTCTGCTGCTGACCGCACACCTGTTCCCGCCGCAGGCGCACGTCGAAGGTGAGACAGAGAACATCTAACAGTGTATGACAGTGCCGGGATGGAGGCCGCCGAGGTGATAGCGCAGTTCCGCGGCGTGCAGGCCGCCTTCGCGACTATCGCCGCTCTGCTGCTGACCGCACACCTGTTCCCGCCGCAGGCGCACGTCGAAGGTGAGACAGAGAACATCTAACAGTGTATGACAGTGCCGGGATGGAGACCGCCGAGGTGATAGCGCAGTTCCGCGGCGTGCAGGCCGCCTTCGCGACTATCGCCGCTCTGCTGCTGACCGCACACCTGTTCCCGCCGCAGGCGCACGTCGAAGGTGAGACAGAGAACATCTAACAGTGTATGACAGTGCCGGGATGGAGGCCGCCGAGGTGATAGCGCAGTTCCGCGGCGTGCAGGCCGCCTTCGCGACTATCGCCGCTCTGCTGCTGACCGCACACCTGTTCCCGCCGCAGGCGCACGTCGAAGGTGAGACAGAGAACATCTAACAGTGTATGACAGTGCCGGGATGGAGACCGCCGAGGTGATAGCGCAGTTCCGCGGCGTGCAGGCCGCCTTCGCGACTATCGCCGCTCTGCTGCTGACCGCACACCTGTTCCCGCCGCAGGCGCACGTCGAAGGTGAGACAGAGAACATCTAACAGTGTATGACAGTGCCGGGATGGAGACCGCCGAGGTGATAGTGCAGTTCCGCGGCGTGCAGGCCGCCTTCGCGACCATCGCCGCTCTGCTGCTGACCGCACACCTGTTCCCGCCGCAGGCGCAAGTCGAAGGTGAGACGGACCACATCTAAGATACAAAACACAGGCCAGACGAATATTTTTTATGGTAATTTAGTAACCTTTCAAAAATAGAAACATCGATAAAAGAAGGACTCTCTTAGCTTAAAAACTCTCACAAAAATAGACCTTCAAAAAAACGCTCGTAAACTGCTACATAATTATTATAACGTCATAAATCATAATAATTATGACGACCTCTGTGGCTCAGTGATGAGCGCGTTGGTAGCTCAAGCCAGGGGTCGCAAGTTCGAATCCCGCCGACGGAATAAAAAGTTTTCAAAGTTCCTGGGTCATGAATATGCATTAAATATTATGTGTATCTTATTATAATAAAAATCTTAAATATATGTAAAGTATAAAAATTAAAAAGTATTACTTAAATATATTTCCGTTGTGGGGTACCAGACCCGTTACACAAGTCCTTCAGCCTTCAGGTACTTACCACAGGGCCAGACTGACGTGGTGTGAAGCGTCCATAGAAAAAAAAGTCAGAGTTTTGTAGTTTGTAAGCATCGCAGCCCGCAGGACGTCCTCGTTCGATGGCTAATGCCTATATTAAATATTACGTTTTTGAAAGTTGTTATATTTAAAGCTTTCGGATACATAAGTTATCAAGCTAGTACATTGTATACTTTTTACCGATATATCTCTATTTTTTTAATCAGCCAAATTCAGCCATATTCTGAACTTATCGACATATCTATTCTCATTTTGATGACATAATGGCACTTCAACAATTTCGAGTGAATTCCTATTATATCTGGGGGTACGGCAGTGCCCCAGCCAAGCTTTTTAGCAAAGGCACGGCCGTACCACACTTTTCTCGAAGCGGTTCGCGGCTATTTCACACCCCCTTTATTTTCGATGTTAACAAAGCTAGGGATTTAGAATTTTGGTCAATAGGAGCAAGTATTAAAACTAGCTTAATCTCTAAATAACTTGAAATTTCGATAAATAGTTAGATAGTTACGGATGGTCAGTACATTTTGTCACTGACTGACAGATCATCAAAATTCTAAGGTACTTCTAGCAGACTTAGAACCTTCAAATTTGGTACCCGTATAGGTCTTTATTCACAATGAAAGGAAAAATTATGAAACCGGCCAAGTGCGAGTCGGACTGGCGTACATAGGGTTCCGTGCTGTAAATTTGTATGGGAGCCCCCCGTAAATAATAAGTTTATTTTTTTTTATTATTAATTATTAAAGTTAAAATATAATTGAGTATTTTCTGAAATTTTCAAAAATCTAACTGTTACCATTATGGATATAGAGAAAAAAAGGGAAGAAAAATCGTGTTTATTGTATGAGACCCTCCATTAATAATTTATTTTATTTTAATTAGACTATTTTATAACGACAACAGAAATACATAATTTGTGAAAATTGCAACTATCTAACTGTTGCGGTTCTCGAGATCTAGCCTGGTGACATACGGATGGACGACGGACAGACAGCGAAGACTTATTTATAATAGAGTGCCGTTTTCATCCTTTGAGCAGGGAAACCTAAAAACTGAAGAATAATATAATAATAATAATAATATATTACTTTAATAATTTATTAAATAAAATAAAAAAAAAATATGGTTGTATCTTTGCAAGAACAGTATGAGTTTCGACTGCATATTTGTTTTACGTACAAAAGGCTGTAAGTTAGTTAAATCATATTATCAATTAAATAAAAAATAGTATTATCAACGTTAACAATGAAATAATAATAATTAAGTTCGATTAAAATATAAATGTAATCAGTACTGCGATATACACTCCTTGGTCCTTGCTCGATATATGGGAGTTTTAAGTTATCAGTTATCACCAAATGAAAAATAAGGTGTGCTCCTCTCCTTCGAGGAACGTCGAGACGCTTACATCAGTGCTGCTATGTATTCAATGGTAATGCTAAAAATTACCACCTTCAAGTATTAAAGCTTATGAGTCAATTATAATAATTACATTATGAATATAATAATCATATCAGAACTCAGAAGTATTTACATTTGTTACCTATGAACGAAGCCTCAATGAAAAAATATAAAGAAGATAGAGAATGGGTGCTAAGTAACATAAAAGTTATAACGTGACCTGAAAAGAAAGAAAAACCTTCAAAAAAGAAATGAAATCCCACCAAAACATGAAATATAAAAGGAGCCAAGCAAAATATTGCATAGCTATTAAATACTTCTGTCGTAAAAAGTTTTCAGATCACATTCAATGCCAAGCCTTCAACTTACTTTGTAATTTAAATCAACATTCAGTAAATGTATCAATTATAGATTTTTTATTTTATAATTATTATAGTGGCTTGGCAATGAGCACTAGAGATATAATCAGCGACTAATCGGATTTATTGGGTACCATCGGCCACATGCGTCGTTACATACTAAAACACTTTACGCTTGCCATCTGTGTAAGTATGAACTCCTCCAAATATGCAGTTTTATATTTGTTTCTCTTGTGCTCATTGCCTACATTTAAATTACAAAATAAGTTGAAGGCTTGGCATTGAATGTGATCTGAAAACTTTTTACTACAGAAGTATTTAATAGCTATGCAATATTTAGCTTGGCTCCTTTTATATTTCATGTTTTGGTGGGATTATAATATTTGTTTCAATATGATTCAGACAACGAGGAGTTCGACTTCATCGTGGTGGGGGCGGGCAGCGCGGGCGCCGTCGTGGCGGACCGGCTGTCGGAGCTGCCGCACTACAGCGTCCTCGTGATAGAGGCCGGCGGGGACCCGCCGATAGAGTCCCTGGTGAGTACGCCAAGTTGTATGAACAGTCTCCATCACCTCTTTTTATTAGCGACGTCCACCTGCAGCAATAATATTATGTTTTCAGACCCCGTCGCTATACACGTACCTGGCGCGCACGGCCTACGACTGGAACCTGACGTCGGAGGAGGAGGGCAGCGCGCACTGCGCCGCCAGCGCGCGCTTCCCGCTCACCAGCGGGCGCGTGCTGGGCGGCGGCAGCAGCCTCAACTACCTGTTCTACGTGCGCGGCGCGCCCACCGACTACGACGCCTGGGCCGCCGCCGCCGGCGACCGCACCTGGGCCTGGCCCGCGCTGCTGCCCTACTTCCTGCGCAGTGAGAGCCTCCGCAGCGAGGCGCTGCTGCGCTCCCCGGCCGCCCGCTACCACGGCACGGCCGGCTTCCACGGCGTCACGAGGGAGGCGCGGCCCGAGGCGATCCGCTACCTGCGGGCGTTCGGCGAGCTGCACGACGTGCTGCCGGACATCAACGGCGACCGCAGCCTGGGCTACACGCTGCAGCTGTACAGCATCGCCGATGGCGTCCGGCAGACCACCGCCTACACGAACCTGGCGAGGTGCAAGGGCAGGACGAACTTGCACGTCCTCAAGCACGCGGTCGTCACGGAGATCCTGTTCGACGAGCTCAACAACGCCGTCGGAGTGAAGGCTGTTGTGGGCGGCGACCGCGTCGTCACTCTCCGGGCGCGGCGGGAGGTCGTCGTGTCGGCCGGCGCCCTCAACACGCCCAAGCTCCTGATGCTCTCCGGCATCGGGCCCAGGGACCACCTGGAGTCCCTCAACATTACGGTTCGGAGCGATCTGCCCGTCGGGCACAATTACAACGACCACATAGTAACTTACGTAGGCATCACATTAGACGATTTCGACGCGATCGCGCAACCCACCGACCCCACTGCTCAATCCTTTCCGACCTTCGCCGGCTACGTGGCGCTAAACGTAAGCCAAAAATATCCCGATTACCAAACCTTCAACCACGTCATTCCGAGAAATTCGACGGGCGCCTACCACTCGTGCGCGGTCAGCTTGTCGCAGGACCCGGACATCTGCGAAAATTTCCTGAAAGCCGGGAAAGAAAAAACTACTCTTTTCACCGCCATAGCTCTCCTGCACCCGAAGTCCCACGGCAGGGTGAGCCTGCGCAGCGCGGACCCCGCGGATCCGCCGCGCGTGTGCACGGGCACGTTCGCGCACGAGGACGACGCGGAGACGCTTGCGCGCGCTGCTCAGGACCACCTGCGCGTGCTGGACACGGCGGAGTTCCGGCGGCTGAACGCGTCGCTGGTGGACCTGCGACTGCGCGGCTGCGGCACGGCGGACGCGCGCAGCCGCGAGTACTGGCGCTGCCACGTGCGGCGCGCGCGCTCCACCATGTTCCACTACAGCGGTACATGCGCGCTGGGCGCGGTGCTGGATGCGCGGCTGCGCGTGCGCGGCGCGGGGAGGCTGCGCGTGGCGGACGCCAGCGCCATGCCTGCGCTGGTGGGCGGCAACATCAACGCGCCCGTCATCATGCTCGCCGAGAAGGCCGCCGACATCATCAAGGAGGACCACTACGCCCTGCCGCGTCCCGACCCGCCCCCCGCCCCGCTGCCCCCTCTGGGGTCCGCTTATAGTTACTCATATATTAATAACATTGTTTCTTGGCCAGCGTGGCATGTACATATAAATGAATAACAACAATTTAATTTTTATCATGTGGTAAATTTTTACGGATAATCGATTCTTTACTGTAGAGCAGTGTTCCGCAAAAGGTGTGCCGCGGCACACTGGTCACTGGTGTACCGTGACAACTGGCCAGTAGTCGCATGCCTCAAAAAATGCTATTTTTACATATATATTCCTAGTTTATAAGAACCAAAAAAGGCAACATTAACTCAGGACGATCGACGGAAGAAATGGGAATCTTGAACAGAGCGCCCCCGTACACGCTGATTAATTAGTGGTGTACCTCCAAAAATTTACATTTTTCTAGATGTACCTTGAACATAAAAAGTTTGCGTAACACTGCTATAATAGAGCACGGAATATGGATTGCCTCAATTGTTTTTAAAAATGATTTAATTATATTATTATGATGATCCCATTCCCATAGCACGGGTATGTAATGCACCATAGATAGGTATTTGTCTCAAGGACAATCTCAACTTGGAAAGAAAAATTAAGACTTGTGAAGACTGGTTATATTATATTATAATAAAATTAATTATGCATATATAACAACTCTTAAAATTATTTTATAATGTTTCTTTTGTAAATGATGACTAATGTTCCTAGGTAGATAATAAATTATTTATTTATACCGTTTTTTATATTCGGAGTTGGGGGAAGTGATCGTTTGTAATTAGCGTTACTATTAATAGTTACGTTCGTTCGGAGCAGCTGGCCAGCGGACCGTAAAGGTTGCCGGCGAGGACTCGCGAGAACAACAACACCAGCAGTATAAACATCTCGCTGTTGACTCTTCAATCGTGGAAACGGGAAAGGAGAAAGGATAGGTTTTATCTTAAAAAATATCCTGTTTTCACAGGACGAATTGTAACGCAAATAAACTAAAGACTACGTCATTTTCACGTTAATAAAGTTTATGCGCTGTAAGGAAATTACCAGCACACATTGCGTCCGTCCGAGTGTTACCACTTACTAGGGTTGAACAGTATAATGCACTATTTCCCAAAGTGTGGGTCGCGACTCGCGACCCACCAGTAGGTCGCGGGTAGATTTTGGGTGGGCCCTGATTCTGAAAATATAGGACGATTGTCGTACCCGTTCGATTGTCATTTTACTCGTTCGTTCGTCGTCGTGGGTGCGTGCGGGACGGGGACGGGGCATTTGAACACAAACGTAATTGTAAGTAAGGCTGACGATGTCGCCAGGCCGGCACTGGGACAATAAAATGAAGAGATAAATAAAAAAAAGAATTTAACAATTTACAAATTTATTATTATACTAAACAAAACTTAGTCAGCGGAGAGCGAGGAACGCGGGTACGAAGCCTAGCCTCAGTCTATTTCTCAGTATTTAGTTCACGGGTTTTGGGACACGACACTTAACTGGGGACAGGCAGCGACTTGCGGGACTCCGGTGACAGGCGCAGCGTCGATTGCCAGGTGTTCAGGCCGAGACGATCGGGATCCCGTAGGTGGCAGCAAGTTCAGGGTGTGGCTCTAGGAGGTGCGTCAATCAGACGGCATGGGCAGCACGTGGTCGACTCCAGGCGGCCACGAGGTAGCCAAGCGTAGCACGAGGTCTACTCCAAGTCCAGACGGAGCACGAGGAGACCAAACGTAGCACGAGGTGTTGCTCCAAATGTAGCAGAGGAGTTGCTCGGAGCATAGCAGAAGAGTTGCTCCAAACGTAGCAGAAGAGTTGCTCCAAACGTAGCAGAAGAGTTGCTCCAATCGTTGAAGGGGAGTTGCTCCAAGCGTTGAACCCCTGGAATGTTCCGAACGAGAGTCTTAGAGGAGTGTTCACGCTGTTGATGACCGCCGCAAGCACGTGTTCTCCACCCGAAGACTTCGAGCACGTGATTGCGGAGTCCATCACAAACATTAAAAGCAAAAACACTAATAGCCTAGTAAACGAATGCCCAAAATGGGGGTCTGCTTGGAAAAGTCGAAAGCAGAAATTTTAACTTTGGTACTTTGTTTAGAGTAGTTAGGAGATAAACATACTAAAAGTCCTGACCCCTCCAAGGTGCGCCCGAGGGAGGGGGGGCAAAGAAGGGAAGGTCCCGTTTTTTTCTAAAATTGGCCGATTTTCAAAACTGTGTTTTTTAGGGTTTCGTGCCCAAAGAGTAAAAACGGGATCCTGATACTGAGACTTTGATGTCGGTCCGTCTTCCTGACCGTCTGTCTGTCCATCTGTCTGTTCGTCTGTGTGTCCGTCTGTCTGTCCTTGTGTATGTCCGTCTGTCCATCTCCAGGCTGTAACTCAAGAACGATAATAGCTAGAGAGTTGAAAATTTCAGAGATTATGTATTTCTGTTGCCGCTATAACAATAAATACTAAAAACAAAATAAATTAAGTATTTTAGGGGGGCTCTCATACAACAAACTTGATTTTTCTTTTTTTCTCTTACAAAAAACAATAAAATGTTGAATATCGAACCTTTGCCTGATTTTTTCGTTTAATATCACTTTGGAGTAATTGTTTATAATTAGCAAAACTAGCGCATGGTGCAATAATAAAGGGTGTTTTTTTTTTAGGAAAAATAAAACAACCTGTATTATTGCACCATTCGCTAGTATTGCTTATTATACACACATTCTCCAAGGTAACGATGTACGGTTAAATCTAGGAAAGGTTAGATTTTTAAGGTTTTATTGTTTTCCCATACATTTCTTAAAAATATGAAATAATATACTAAAATACAACACTTTCCTCAAGTTTGCCATATACGATTACTTTCCAAAAGTCATTCCTTACCAGCAACACTATAAATTGATGCAATAATATAGGGTGTTTTTATGTGATTTTTTCTTACCTTCTACCCTCATTTACTTTTTTCTCCCATGGTTTAGAGATTTTTCGTCATACAATAAAATGTTCAACTTTTCAAGCCCTTTCATTTGGCGTATGTCTCAAAGTGCTATATTAGTTTGGAGTTTGGACGATATGCCCCTCCTTTAAAAATTAATTATTAATTATTTATTTTATTTAAAATTTATTTTTAATTATTAAAGTATAAATATAACTAAGTATTTTGTGAACATTTCAGCCTACCTTATGCCATGATAGATATCGAGCAAAAAATTGCAAAAAAAAAAACAAGTTTGTTGTATGAGAGCCCCCCTAAAATATATAATTTCTTTTGTATTTATTGTTATAGCGGCTACAGTAATACATAATCTCTGTAAATTTCAACTCTCCAGCTATTATCATTCTTGAGTTATAGCCGGAGACAGACAGACGGACAGACAGAAGGATAGACAGACGGACAGACAGACGGACAAACAGACGGACAGACTAATGGATAGACAGACGGTCAGAAAGACGGACAGACATTAAAGTCTCAGTATAGGGTCCCGTTTTTACCCTTTGGGTACGAAACCCTAAAAAACACACTCGGACAATTTTAGAAGCTCATAGCGAGGCAATGGTTGGAGATAGATACAAAAAATAAAGGACAAAGTTGTAGAGAATTTAATTAACTTTTATTATGTAGTACAAGAGAATTTCGTACGAAGCACCGTTTTTGATGAGTAAGCAAAAAACCAAAAACGGGACATTCTTTGCCCCCCCCCCCCCCCCCCCCCTCCCTCGAGCGCACCTTGGAGGGGTCAGGACTTTTAGTATGTTTATCTCCTAACTAGTCTTAACAAAGTACCAAAGTCAAAATTTCTACTTTCTTAATTTAGAAAAGTCAAAATACAATTAAAGAGCAAAAGGTTATTGAACTTCTGACACTGACATTTAAAACTAGGTCAGGGCCAATTTAACAGGCAAGCTGGTTCTTCTGCGCAAGGACGGGCGGCCAGAGGATCAGCCATCGGCCTATCGTCCCATCATGCTCTTGGACGAAGCGGGCAAGATGTTGGAGAGGGTAATGGTGGCGCGAATTAATCGCCATTTGGAGTGCACCGGGCCAAACCTTAGTCCTGCCCAGTACGGTTTCAGGAGCGGCCGGTCCACAATTGATGCAGTGGCTCGTCTGCGTGACTTGGTTGAGGAGGAGACGTCTCGGGGTGGAGTTGTGTTGGCAGTGTCCTTAGACATCTCCAACGCATTTAACTCCATGCCCTGGAGCGTCATTGAAGCCGGATTAGAGTACCACGGGGTGCCGCGTTATTTACGCCGGATCGGATCCACAGTGATCGGCCCTGGGACCGACCCTGTGGGACATCGGATACGATTGGGTTCTCCGTGTTGTACTCATACTTGGAGCTGAGTTGGTTTGTTACGCAGACGATACATGTGTGGTTGTTCGCGCACGAACGCATAGAGAGGCGGTGATTCGGGCGACAGCAGCTATCGCACAGACAGTTCACCGAATTAGAGCGTTGGGCCTCACAGTTGAACAAAACCGAGGCCGTTATGTTCTATGGGCCCAGGAATGCGCCACCACTGGGTTTGGAGATTGTCGTGGGCGGAACGACGATTGCCATATCGCCGTCGATGACGTACCTGGGCCTTGTATTGGACGGGCGTTGGACTTTCGGGGAGCATTTCCGTCGGCTCTCCGAAAAGGTCACGAGATCTGCGGGGGCCTTGGCGACTCTACTCCCGAATCTCGGGGGTCCGAGCCTGGGCTGTCGGCGCTTGTACATGGGTGTTATCCGCTCAATGTCTATGTACGGAGCGCCGAACCACCTAAAAATGCGCTAAGTCTTGGGAGGCTTCAGCGCGTAATGGCCACAAGAGCGGTTCGCGGATACCGGACGATCTCAAGGGATGCGGCCTGCCTACTTGCTGGAAGCGTCCCTTGGGACTTACAAGGGAGCCCTCTCCGACGTTTACTGGCGCTGCGCAGAGGTCCGCGCCGGGGGCGGCAACCCCCTACCGGAAGCCGTACGTCGGTGGAGGGAAGCGGCGAAGGAAAGGACATTGATCCTGTGGGAGGAGCGGCTTCAAGAGCCGCAGGTGAGCGTTGCCCTAATAACGGCCATACGCCCGCTCTTGAAAGAGTGGATCACCCGGACATACGGCGCACTCTCCTTCCGTCTGACACAGGTGCTGACCGGGCATGGCTGTTTTGGTCGGTACCTGTGTGAGATAGTAAGGAGAGAGAATGACACTAGGTGTCATCATTGTGGAGACGAAAGGGACACGGCCGAACATACTGTGATGGTCTGTCCCTCATGGACAGGACAGCGTGCGGCCCTCGTAGCCGCTATTGGACGGGATCTCTCGCTACCAGCTATCATTCGTGCAATGCTGAGTAGCGAGACCGCGTGGATGGCAGTTGACACCTTCGCCCAGGAGGTTATGGCTGCTAAGGAGGAGGCCGAACACATCAGGGAAAGGGAGGCGGTCGACCCCTCGAGACGGCTAAGGCGGAGACGTGTGCGACGCCAGCACAATGATCCACCTTAGCCGGGGTACTGGTGGTGGCGGCGTGGGGACGCCGTCATCAAATTCGAGTCCCAGAGTGAGTCACGATGCACCAAACGCTCCGTGCATCGTGACACCAGAGAAGGCGGGCCCGAGCAAGCCCCAAGTGGGGCCTCTGTCGGCCTGCGGGTCGAGAAGCGCCAAATGAGTGTGGTCTGACAAAGGTCGGACGGCCACTGACGGAGTTGCGGTGGGTGTGTCGTGCCCGTGGCTTCGTCTTGGTTGGCGAGAGGAGCGTCGCAGAGTTTTGGTGGGTAGGATCGCGGCATATACCATCTTCGCCGCGATGAGCCCCACATATCCGCAGCGGGAGTCCCCATCCCCTGCGTCGAATGCGTAATGCATTTCTCTGCGTGAAAAAAAAAAAAAAAAAAAAAAAAAAAAAAGGTCAGGGCCAATTTTGTGATAACAACAAAGAAAACCATGAAAATAGTTTGACCACGGTGATATTAGAAAGTTAATATTACCAATAAAAATCTACTTTACACAATAACAAGTTGCAACAGGAAGTTAGCTAACACGGTCGTAGGTAGGTCGTAGGTCGTCACAAAGAGTTTTTTTACAATTTAGAAAAATACATTTGCTACAATTGTGATTTTGCGCCACAATAAAAACCAAATACAGGATAAAACTGAATTTATAATAAAAAGAAATTAAAAGACAAATACCTTGGGAAATTCTACAAACACACACATTACACTCACTCACCGATAACGGGGGTCAATGACTCCTACATTTGATGCTGCGGCGAGGGTAAATGCTAAGGCAGCAACAAACACATGAAAAGAGGTACTTAGCAACATACCGCTGCATTTTTGTCTTTATGACACAAGGCGGGCCGCGAATTTTAAACTTTCTCGTAGATGGGTCGCGGTCCCGACAAGTTTGGGAAACACTGGTTTAATGTAGTCGGGTGCAGTCGGCGCTAAGACGTGCCGCTGCATAATGAGCGGTCCCCGAACACAAATACTCGCCGAAACACTGCCCAGCTTGCCGGCTAAGGGAGTATGTGCTTTAAGTCGTCAGGCACAAGCGCGGCTTTAGCCCGACTACGTCCAAAATATTAGTTGTCCAAGAGATTTGTCGGAGTAGCGCCCGACTCTGTAGTGTATGCGCTATAACACGAGTACCTACGTATACTGTACCACAGAATATATATTAGTAGTACTAACTGACTGTACGATAATGGCGGTGATTCCAGCGACTGATGAACACAAGCAATTTACAACCGCCTACATTTGCAGTTGGCGATTAGCGTCTTATGGCCGCCACGCTTCGAAATAAAATAACGTGAAATTAGTGATCCCTGGCGGGTGTGCCAAAATGTTTTCGTTTTCGCTTCGTTATAGAATCGCCGATGAAAATGTATGGAATTGACATAAGCGTTCGTTAATATGACGTTGACGTTCGACTCGTCTTATGTCAATTCCATACATTTTGATCGGCGATTCTTTAACGAAGCGAAAACGAAAACATTTTGGCACACCCCCCAGGTGATGAGGGTGCCTTGTGAGTCATGAGTCGTGACACTAGGGTGAACGACAATGATCTGTATGCATACTAATACTAGTAATATTATAAATGCGAAAGTATATCCGTCTGTCTATGTATCTAGTTACCTCTTTACGCAAATCGCTGAGCCGATATCATCAAGATCGGTCGGATCGATTTAGTATGAAGATAGTTTAAGTGTCGGAATAAACGAATTTTGGCGCTACGAAGTTGCGGACGTGATAAATAGTAAGTCATAACGAGCAGGCGTCACAGATAATATAAAAACAGATCTAAATATGACAAAACAGCTGTCTGAAAACACCTGCATAATATGTGGAAACGCGCCGGCAGTCTGGCGAGCGGCCTGCAGCGGCCAGCGACACAACTCATTGCAACATTTATTATCGTGCTCCGATCTCTTAAATATTAAGGTCCTAACTCCTAATTGTGAATTAAACGACTAAAGGGTCTGTTTTACGATAGATGGATATTACTTTTATATTTTATAGTTTAGCCATCGAGGTTTCTAAGTAATCGGCATCCATCTTAGGTATATAATAACTTACCAATTAATAATTATGATATATACTTAATAAAATTAAAATAAAGTAAAAATTCCATGGCGTTTCAAAAACACACAATTTTGGTCATCTTTTGTTCTATTATAACGGTACGGAATTATCCGTGCGCTGGCTCTGACGAGTCTGACTCGCACTTGGCCATTTTTTTTATACAGCGCAAAGTGAGGATATATTAAAACTGTTGTAAGTACAACATTTAAAATAAAAAAAAAAAAAAAAAAAATATCCACAGCCGAACATATAACCTCCTCGTTTTTTGGAAGTCGGTTAAAAAGAAATTAAGCTTTTCTTATCTTAGGACTTACGAGATGATGCTGTTGGTACGGACTACGGATGCACAAAAACTAGTTTTGAAATACTAATAATTTAGATGTCGATCACGTACAACATCAAAAATCGTTTTGTTCAGGAGAGACAAAATAAGCTAATTTGTTTATAGTGCAGCATACAGTGGTCCAAAACAATTGTTTGAAGTGTCATATGAAAGTTATTTTTTTTTTTTACCTATTTAAGCATAATTATCAAAATAATTGTAATAGTGTAAAAATTTATTGAAAAATTTTAAAAAATTTATAATACAACTAATAAGCGATATTGTTTCATTTCAACATTTTTTATTGACTCTATAAAAACACCAAAACGCTTGAGATTTACGACTGTAAAAACGTAATACGGCGTATTTTTCGCTTTAGATTTCGAGCGTACCAGCCGATTACTGCCTTCTTCTGGGGAATCTTACAGCGAAAACTTAGCTGTATCGTATCTCCACCGGTTTTTTTAGTTATGTTTCACAGAGTAATCCAAGAATACAGTTTTAGTCGTAATGGTCGTAAGAGAATTTTCCATTCCATAAAGCTGTTGTCATTTATGATACCCAAAATGTTATTTTAAAAATATGAAATAAATAGGGGTGATAGACTAGTACTCAGAGAAGCCAAAAATCAAATAACATTAAAAAGGGCGTAACCGGCGTTTACCGCTTTGTTGCCCGAGGCCAGCGATGTGTTATAGAACTTATAGAACATAATATGGAAAAATGAGTTATTTTAACATTAACCCAAAAACAACAGTATTAAACAAAAGAGACCAACACAAAGTGGTAGTTAAAAGTTAGTACACGCTACCCATGCTGTTAGATGGCAAAGACGCAATCTAAGTTGGCCGGCGGAGACTGCGGGAGTATCGCTCCATGTTTGTGAAACTTCGCTAAGTCTACAGTTGCTCACTTGCTAGAATATTATCACTATTTATTGGCTGTTCTGTAAACTTAACGTATTGAGAAGTTGAGCTAAGAAAAATGTTGACGTAGTTTTATTGATTCCAACCTAAAGATTCCAAAACTCTCATCTAACTAGGTACGTGATACTTCTATGGTCTGAATTTCACTTGTATAGCCACGATGTAGGTAGTAGGTACCAATATTTCTAGTCTCTAATGGTATACAAACATTCTAAGTATATGTATATTTGCGTTATACATATACAATGTTTGTATACGTATGTATATTTGCGTGTTAGAGCGTGGCTCTTGACTCGTGGGTCGTGGGTCGATTCCCGCGTTGGAATCATGTTATTTCCAAGTTTGGTTAGGACTATGCTGACCTAATTGTCTGACAAGTAAGATGATCCATAGCGTCGGATGGGCATGTTAAAAGTCGGTCCTGCGCCTGATCTCTCGCCAGTCGTGTCGGTCGTCCGTCCCACTGGGTTATGAGAGTAAAAGGAATAGAGTACTCTGGTGTACTGCGCACACACTTGGGCACTATAAAATTACTCCTGCGTAACTCTGCGTAACTGGCCTGGTTTCAATGAAACTATGGCCACCGTCACCGAAACCGGTGTGGGAGTATTATTATTATGTTTGTGTAAGGTATTCCTTGCACACGGGCAAGTAAATCTCGGACCTTTGGGAGGCATGCGTGGGGCCGAAACCAACACGTAGGGCCTCTACGTTACACAGTTTTAATCTAAATGTTATATGTGACACTGGCCGGCGACCCTCCCTGTCCGCCGAGTAGGACCAAGGAGAGCCAGCGGCCAGCTATTACAGGGAATGGATATTAGAAATGATACCGGGCTAGGGGCATGAGGTTACCCAGTCCACTAGTATTAAGGCGCTATATTGAAAAAACTGTCCTTTTTGACGTAATACTATAGGACCCTCAGAAATGTAACAAATCTGGTAATGTGATATACATATCTTCATAGCCTTATCTAGGTTTAAGAAGAACTATAAGAAACACGATTAATGTATTTTGCCTCGATACATTTAATTTTCGAAATGACCTCTTAAAAATACGAAATTTGAAGACTATTTTTAAACGAAAATAGATGTATTGTAGGAAATTAGTCTAATTAATAGACACCTTTGCAACTCAAAATCGTATAGAAGCATTTTGCTTAAATGTTCCTAGTTATTTTTTAAATGATTATAATTACGTTTTTTCGCATGTTTTCCGAGCGAGCCTATAGCTACTGGCCGCAGCGTATTCACGACTTTATAGTCATACAAATTAAGTATAAAATTGCCCTTGCGGTACAATTACTTTCGATATAGCGCCTTAAGTGGACTGGGTAGCTGGGACTATGGAAGGACTATGGCGTCTGCCGATACAACGTGGAAATATACAGTATCATAAAGTTGGCAGACGGTGAATCGCCAACTCTTTTAATGGACCCCTCAAAATGGAGGCGGCAACATTGACAGAGCGGCTTGAGGCAGGAGACTGGAGAGGTGTCGCTGGACTTTAAACGCCGATCATTTGCACCCTCATGGGGTCCCATGACCCATCACGTCGCCACTCGCCACTAAATGCTGCACATCCTCCCTCCGAGACGAAGCTCTCGCGACTCCACTCTGACCGGCTAAGGCAAGGCAGGGAGGGCCCGATTCTCCCTCAGTGTTCATTCCGGTCTCCGGCCGGCCAGTGAAGGCAAGCCGGAGATGGAGAACAGCGGCTTCTCTGGGAGCACTCGGGTTCGTGGGGTCGCTACTCCCCAACAGCTCGCCACAAGCCTGCGGACTTATTATTATTATTATTATTATTACTAATGTTATAAATGTGAAAGTGTGGTCTGTGTATCCGTCTGTTTGTCTGTCTGTTACCTTTCGCCCAAACCGCTGAACCGATTTTGCTGAAATTTGGTATGGAGCGGCGCCAAAAAGCAATTCGCACCTTAACCAAAATGGACTGAACTAAAATATGAATGTCCGAAACGTATCCGGCATCCGGCAGCCGGATACATCACGAGCGCCGCCGGACAGAACAATGGCGACAAACGAGTGTGCCGGACCGCGATAAATACCGGACACGCCTGCTCGCGATGCCCAACAAATAAATCTTCATTAGCAGGTTTTCCCCACTAAAAATGCGAGTATTGACAGAATGTAGATTGTTGTCAGCAAAATGATTCCCAGGTCAATTCACAGACTCCGACACTTAGGCATCCATTACACGCTAGGTTCCTCGTCAGATAATTTAATCTATCACGAATTATGTTTGACTGATGGTGACTGATGGACTGATCCATCCTGAATGTATCCAGATTTTCATGCGTCATTTCATTGCGTCAGTCACGCTCTTACACGGTAGGTTAGTCATCAGTCACAGTCATGATTGTGGTAAAACTGGCAGCTAAACCTGCCGTCTGATGGATGCCTAACATCGACGACGCAGTCATTATACGCAGGCCGCTGCACCCTGCACAGATCAAGTACCTTCCTCCCGCACGCGCACCCGTCTTGGTGACGCCAATTATATATTAATTATATAATTAATATATAATTGGCGTCACCAAGATTATTTATTATTATATAATTAATTATTATATAATACTTAACTTACTCATTACATTACTCAAGATTATTAATTACACATTTTATTACTCAAGATTACACACAACATTACTCAAGATTATTAATTATTATATAATACTTATTTTAATTTCGCCATAATTTCTAAACCAAATGTCCAATTTTATTCATTCAAAGACCAAATATTATCTACCTAAAATGTACTTAGTAATAGAATAATTTATTTTGATAAGGATTAAAATAATGAGTAAAATAAACGCGTTTCAATGTAGTCCAAAAAATTTTCAAGATTTTTAAATTAAAAAATGGTTATTGTGCCTCACTCGACATAGATAGGTAGTGTGTCGCGGACTTTTTTGTAGATATTTGTAACTTCTACAATTGCTTAGAATTTTATGGTTCTATCTTTTATAGTTTAGGCAGCGTACGTAAAATAAGTAACTTTTCTGGTTGATTTTTTACACCTTGCGTCCGAAGAACGCAAATATCTTACGGTACCCTATTTTTTTCCAAAATTAAATTCAGTTCAAAGTAGAATTCCAATGGTAAAAGAATTTTTCAAATCGGTCCAGTAGTTTCGGAGCCAAACAAACAAAAAATCAAATCTTTCCTCTTTATAATATTAGTGTAGATTTATTGTTCTATTTAATATTAAAACTGCAAGTTATATACATATTTTTAAAAAATCCTTTATTTTGATACCCCACTCGATATGCTTGGTAGAATTTTTATTTTTTTTACCTCACAATATGGCGTCAAACATCTGCCATTTTGGGTTTTTTTTAATGTCACCTATCTAAGAACACTTGGGTCATTAAGACAAATCTAACGATACCTCAAATGTGAAAATCTGTTCAGCGGTTCTGAAGATACAAGGTAAGGAAGAATATTACAAACATACAAGATACGCGCTAAACACATAACCCTCCCGGCAGTCGGGTAAAAAGTGAAACAAAATAAGTAGGAATAGCTAAAGTCAACTAGGCTAAAGTAGTTGAAATTTTAATGATTACTTTTTATGGTGATTTTGATACATTAAAGTCTAAACTCTAAAGTCGAAAACGCCGAACGCCATATAAAAATAAAAGAATATATTTTTTGAGGCAGTAACACTAGGTTTCGTTCGAAAATGTTAGTTATGAAATATAAATAAAGAGAATCTACATTTCGCAAAATATGATTATTTTTATTATTATTTTTTTATTCTTAAAAAAATATATTCCCCGACAATGTGCGCAAAATTTTGATAGGAAGGTAAAATAATTTTCTGTCGAAACAAAACTCGAAAGTCGAAACTTCGAAAGCAGGGCTTCAAATAACGTTATTTTTTCATAACGTTACTGCTTCAAGGGCATAGATAACGTTATGCAAATTTACCCGATATTAAAAATAACGTTAAAAATTGATATTAATAACGGTTAATGTTATAACGTTATATAGGATTTATAACGGTAAATATATGTTCTTTGATAACGTTATAGTCCGTCAAGAAAGTCATGACAGGGGGAAAATTTTCTAAACGTAATCACGCTTAAAAGGTGTATTTTTTCTTTGTATTTTCACACAAATCTCGCAAAAAAAGTGGGCTGCGAATGAGATTTAGTGCACCGTGCACGATCGCATACCTGATACCAGAAAATAACGTTGTATTTACCGTTATTATTATAACGATATTTGTTCGTTTATACATAACGAAAAAATATCGTTATAATAATAACGGTAAATATAACGTTATTTTACTAAATATCGTTAAAAAATAACGTTATCTGGCTACCATTATGAAAATAACGGTACGTAACGATATTTTTTCTGTTATTCGATAACGTTATGAAGCCCTGTTCGAAAGGCGAAACTCGAAAGCAATTTTTTTTATCGAACTGTTATCTGTCAGCTGTAGAGGGAGGGCTAGCGAACTGTCAGACTTGCTGTCAGATGTTGAATAGCAAAGCGGAGCGGTAGTGAGAATAATTCTAACAAATATGTGTTTTTATTTCCTATTTCATACGCATAGGTAATCGCCGCGCCTAGTATTTAGTTTTAAGTCATCTAGAGAGGGACACCGTGATCGCGGGGCCTCGCAATGGGCTCCCGAGACAGGGACACAAAGTCCTTTCAAGACAAACTAAAAGTGTTTTTCAAGAAGGGTCCATCGGGTACGTATGATCTGTGGGAGGCGGTCGCGGCTAGGTGCGGTCCGGGGGCATACTGTGCGCTTACGAATGTATTTTGTTCGCCGGCGCAGCTCCGCTCTCGCAGAACGAGCTGGTGATCACCCCGGAGCTGCAAAAGGAGCTGGGCGCTGACACGCCGCTAGGCCGTCGCCTGCGGGTCATCCGCGAGATCGCCGACAAGGTGCTGCACGTCCGCGTCCACGAAGTGAGTGACACATTTATTGGTCTACCCTCCGCTATGATTTCACATGTTTACCCACTCCTATACTATATCTACTGTTGGTGTGCAAGCACTCTTAATATTATAAACTCTTATTTATAACAAAATTCTTGTTACTTACTCATATTTGGTAGGTGCTAAGTAACATTATTTATTATTATTATTTGTGTAACCACACTAGCAGCCATTAAGCTGATGCGTGTGTGTCAAATCGTTTGAAGATTTCATCTCCCAATTGGTCCAGCTATGAGCTCTATAGAGACAATATAAACTGTTGACTATCAAGGTTCAGATATTTTCACAATGTATTCACTGTAATAAGCTTAAAACTGCAACATCATGCTGCAATAGATATTGGTGATGGTCTGGTATATTTAACGTGACCGGGACAGACTGCCTGAAAGCGGGACCCAGGACGTATGGTCACCTTAGGTATATTGAATCAAAAAATCATGAAAATACCTCGATTGCGGATTCTTGGAAATCTTTTGTTGTCACGGTGGCATGCAACCGCTCTGGAACAAAAGAGTTAATCTGACTGAAAAGATATTTTGTTTCCAACACTTCATTTTACACATAGTTGGTAACACTTTTCTAATTCCCATTTGCCAGGAGAATTGACGTTTATTTCTGACTTGACTTTACTTCCAGCAGCTACCTGCCCGTGTAAGTTCTAGTGCCAGTGACACCTTTTGTTGGGATGAATAGAAAAGAAAAAGTCAATACTATTGTCCTTGAATAGTTCAAATGTGATAAATATTCAGGAGTGTTGTAGGTATAATCTGATCATGTACACTTGATACTCTCCCAATTGCAATGTAATATAATATTTTGTTGATTGCGAGTGAATTATTTAATCCTTCGATTGTGGATTCTTGGAAATCTATTGTTCTCAGTTGAAGCAAGTATATGATTTGGTGTCCAACATCTGGTATGTGGTATACCAGTGTCCCACATTTTATATCGTCGTTGCCCCTGCCAAATCCTGTATGTGTTTCTAGTAAAATTTTCAGGAGTAAACAATAAACCTTTTTATGTAATAATGGTTAGACTTATCAATTAATTAAAAATGCAGCATGGTGGCTTTAATGATGTATGAACTAAGGCTCTTTAATTTATTGATAAGTCCATCAATCATTCAATAAATAATAATAATAATATCATTTATTTGCTGAAATAAGGTACAATATGATGTTAAACAGTTATGTGTTGAGCTCTCTTATTTTGCCTTTGCATGGCGTGCAAATTCTATACTATCTTATATATAAAATTCTCGTGTCACAATGTTAGTCCACAAACTCCTCCGAAACGGCTTTACTGATTTTTACCACATTTTATATGCATATTCACTAGGTCTGAGAATCGGCCACTCGGTACTTTATATATTGATAAGTGCATTTGTTGAATAAATAGTAGTAAATTATTGCAACCTGAGACTGACGGCGACCATTGTTTGTGCGACGGGATAGAGATCGACGTTGCCATGGCGACATACTTATTTAGTCACTTCAATAAAATAATATGGGCGAAATACTTTATATTAAGCTTAATATATTATGACAAAGCAACGTTTGCCGGGACAGCTAGTATAAATATAAAAAATAGTTTATCTGAATGTCTACCCCTACCCCTGAAAATTTTACTAAAAACACATACAGGATTTGGCAGGCGCAACAACGATATTATAATTATATTCCTTGCTATTATAAACTTTATAGTTTAATACTATTCTTTGATAGTATTAAATGATTAAAGAATTTACAATTATTGGTAGTGATCTTTATGACCTCCTCATATTAAGAGCCCGGGTTACCCTCGAAATTCTCATACATACGTAATACCAAAATCATTTTCTCATACGAAAATATTTACCATTTTTGAGTTATTTTTCAGCTTAAAATAGTAATTACCTAGGTTCCTGTACAAAAAATAACTTCAAAATATTTAAACACTAAAAAAATTTTTTTTGTGTATAATTTTTTTTTACTAAATTTACTACTAAATATTTAAACACTAAAAAATAGAGTAAAACACTAAAAAATATATACATAAATATTAAATTTACTACAAAATATTTCAACTCTAAAAAATATGTTTTGTAGTGAATTTACTATTTATTTATATATTTTTAGTGTTTTACTCTATTTTTTAAGTGTTTAAATATTTAGTAGTAAATTTAGTAAAAAAAATTTATACACAAAAAATTTTTTTTAGTGTTTAAATATTTTGAAGTTAATTTTTGTTCAGGAACCTAGGTAATTACTATTTTAAGCTGAAAAATAACTCAAACATGTTAAATATTTTCGTATGACAAAATGATTTTGGTATTACGTATGTATGAGAATTTCGAGGGTTTTATTTAACATTTGACATCTAAATTGCATGAATTATTTTGCAATTTTCATAACAACACTGTGTTAACCCATCAATCCCCAAGCGGCACCCGGCTGCCGCATAACAATTGAAAATCTATTGTGCCTGCGATTCCCACGATCGAGGTATTATACTTAAAAAAACAAAAACAAAACAATTTCATAGACTACAGGCCCACGTCGAAAATGAATGGGTCATAAGAACCACCTGGGGACGTATATAGGACGATATTAGAGCATAAAATAATAAGATTTAGCACTATGCCATCACTTGTAAGCTGTCCAACTGAGTGCTGGTGAGAATTCAAAAGTGCATGTAGGGTGAGTACATTTTGGTCATATGATCCTGTACGGCATTTTTACCATCGATAGACACATGAAAAATAATAAGAAAGCCCGCAGTGCCGTACAAAAATGATGCGCCACTAAGTCGGTATTTTTATTTTATTTTCTGACAATTTTCATGGTAAATTTGGTAATTTGATTCTATACGGCATACGTTTCATACTGTTTGGATACAGCTTCGAATCGATAATTCGCAACGCCGTACAAAAATAATGCGACAATAGAAAAAAATTGAGGGTTACAACCCCTGTTTTTCAGGGGTCCGGGGGGTTATCTGAAACAGTACGGCTTCGGTTCCAAACATTATTTTAGCACTCAAAAGTACTATTAAAAATAATGCCGTCAAAATTTTTTTCTCCATTTTAATAATAATCTTAATTACATGGTATACTTGATTTTTTAAGCTGTAACCAGTGACCCACTTACATAATTTCTCGGGCAGCCCGTATGATGGAAGCTTTGATAGCAGCGCCTTATGCCAAACCCGATCAAAGGCCTTCGCAATGTCCAAACTAACAGCCAATGCCTCTCCCTTCGACTCAATTGCCTGAGCCCAACGATGAGTTAGGTATGCCAAGAGATCACCAGCCGAGCGACCCTTACGGAACCCGTATTGTTTGTCGCTTAGTATCCCTGGCCGTCCAAGTATTGAAGAAGCTGGCTATTGATAATGGATTCTATTATCTTCAAGAAGAGAGAGGTTATAGCGATTGGTCTGTAGTTGGAAGGATTTGAGCGATCACCTTTTTTGGGGATCGGGTGCACCAAGGCTGTCTTCCAGAAAGCGGGGACGATGCCAGTGGAATAGGAGAGCCGAAGAAGACGCGTCAAGACCGGTGCCAACTCTGGAGCACACTTTTTCAACACAATAGGCGGGATTCCGTCAGGCCCACTCGACTTTTGGATATCAAGGGAACGGAGGGCTTTTCGCACTGAGCGCTGATGAAACCGAATATCCGACATGATGCTCGTGCATCGCGGTATGGTCGGCGGTTTCTGCCCCCCGTCATCCAGGGTCGAGTTTGACGCAAAGAGCTTGCCCAGAAGATCGGCTTTGTCTTTTGCCTCCTGGGCCAACGATCCATTTCCTACGTGTAGGGATGGTAGGGTTGGCCTGCAGAAATTTCCTTCAATAGCTTTGGCTAGAGACCAGAATGCACGGGTTCCCGAGGGGAGGCGCTCGAGTCTCTTGCCAATTCTATTGACGTGATGTTGCTTTGCCCGAGTAATCTCTTTCTTGAGGGACCTAGAGGCAAGGTTGTACTCCTTTCTATATGTGCTGGTATTTAAATCCCGAGCAGACACCGCGTTGGCCCAGAATTGGTAAGCCTCCTGCTTCCGGCAAGAAGCTTTTTTGGGGGATGAACCAAACCAGGGACGAAATCTGCCGCCAGTTGGCACTACAGAGGACGGAATGAAAAGTTCCATCCCCTGCATCACCACATCAGCAACAGAGTTGGCAGTGTTGTCGGGATCATCCGGCAAGAAGCACACGTGCCCCCAAGGATAGGATGCAAAAAACGACCGCATCCCATCCGAGTCTGCTGACTTGTAGTGCCACACACGACGGTATTTAACAGCACGCTGTCTTACCATCGTCGTAAGTGGCACAGAACTCCTAACAAGGCAATGATCCGATGAACCAAGTGGTGCGGTTACGGATATTAGGTAGCCGTCAGGATTTGAAGTCAGCAGGAGGTCCAACAAGGAAGGATTCTGACCATCCACATCTGGGATTCGCGTAGGCGTAGTAACCAGTTGTGTCAAGTCATTCGCAAGGGCAAAGTTGCAGACATATCTCTCCGCTTGATCAGTTTTACTGGAATTGAGCCAGTCGGCGTGGTGGGCATTAAAGTCGCCAAGTATTATGATCTCGCGGATGGGAACTGCTGCTGCACAAAATCTGAGGCAGCTTGCAGGTGCTCCAAGAGTCGGTTCGTCTCGGGGTCACCACTATGGGACCTATATAGGCATGCATAGACGCGAGGGTGGTCGTCGCAATCTAAGCGGAGCCATAAGATTGACAGGTCCATGACCTCAAGATTGCTGAGGCGGCGAGAGCTGATATCATCTCTGATATACACACACACTCCAGCTTTGGGTAGAAAGGAGTGCTCGAGACTATAGCCAGGGTGGGAAAGGTGTGATGTGTCACTCGGAGATGATATCTGTTAAAAAGAGCAAAGCCGACTTTGCCGTCTCAAGGTGGTAATGGACGGCATTAAGGTTGGAGTGTAATCCCCTGATATTGCTAAAGTCCACGTTTAATATCGAGGGGGGTGCCTTTGTGTGTTTGCTCTTGCCCCGAGCAGATTGGAGCGCAGTTTTGTCCTCCCCAAAATACGAGGGGCAGCCTGGACGTCCACGTTCAGTTCCAGGGGTTCCTGAGCATGGACGTCCAGAGAGGGATTCTCCAACGCAGTTGGTACCCTCCTGGGGTAACAAATTGTTTTTCAACTGCGGCATTTCTAGGGGGGTAGGGGATTGGGCCTCCGGTAAACTCACTCACTCGACGAAACACAGCGCAAGCGCTGTTTCACGCCGGTTTTCTGTGAGGCCGTGGTATTTCTCCGGTCGAGCCGGCCCATTCGTGCCGAAGCACGGCTCTCCCACGGACAAATACCGGAGTTCAGCCACCCGTCCCGTGTCACCATGAAAAAGCTCACGATGGCATGGGGGAGGTGCCCAGGGACACGACGTGGACGGACCGGTATCGCCCCCAAAATTTCATTAATGAAAATAATATTATGTAAATAACCTTTAAATGTATAATTTTACAAAGGTGCTAGTAAAGTATATTATGGGTCATTCAACATTTAGCAACACAAATGTACATATTGGGGTGTGGAGATGTGGACAACAATCGACCTTGACCATGCCACAATATGTCTCACTCACATTTTATTTTGCTATCACAATTTACATTTAAATAGTTTTGTTCACCATCAAACTATTTTTGGATCAAATTACCTGTTGAATGGAGTTACTAAGATTTGCTACAGAACAAGTTGATTATAAAATAGTTCATTCAGTTAGAAAATAATAAATTATATAATATTTTAGTTGATGTTTTGCTAATAAAATTTATAACACGTTTTTAACATTTAATCAAATATAATTGTTTACTTTTTAGTATTAGGAAAATGAAAAGAAAATAGTTTTAAAGTTATAAGAATTTATTATATTAGATCTTTTATTGTATTTCCCCAATGGGAACCCGATTTATTCAAAGCGGGGTCTGGTGGCTTCGTATTTGTATAAGTCTCCACATCGCGTTTGTGTTTAAACATGGAAGGGGTCGAAAATTCTTAAACAGTTTTCATCACTTTCCACCTTCCACCGGATAAAGCTCAATGTCTTTGTCTTCGGCGTGTCAAACATAAATAAAATCAAACTTAAAAACCTTTAAATAATAATATAACATATTACATCAGGGTGGGGTAGACAAGCTATGGGTGACCACAAAGGACCTGCTGGAGGACAGCAGCGCGGAGGCGCGCCACGCGGTGCTGGGGCTGCTGCGGAGCATCGCGGACGGCCAGCAGGACCTGCTCATCATGCGCACCATCCTGTTTCGCTACCTGCACGACACGCCCCCCGCGCGCCTGCCCGACGACTACCCGCTGCGCTTCAAGCTGCTCTACAGCCTCACTAATTCCGGCAAGGACATCAAGTGCTTAGAGGATCAGGTGCGACTTCTTTTCTTCTTGTGTCGAGAGAAATTTATTACCAATTTAAAAAATATTCATATCAATTCATATGTTCTGCAGAGAAGAAAGAATAACCCGTCCGAATGACGTAGGTCCGCCGTCTGCTTCTTAACAATTTCTTTGATGAGACTGTGTTTAGGCAAACAAAAAGTTAAAGACATCCCTGGCCATTCTACAAAAATATTATCTCCGTTGTATGCGCGTAATATGTTCGACTTCATCTAGATTAAATTTCACTTTCCAAACTCAATTTATCTGAAAGAGTTTTCGGTTTCAAAAGTTATAGTTTTATAAAGTCAGTACAGGAAGCTGTGTAAATTCAGATCGGCTCGTTCCTGCTGGAGTGGTTCCCGGAGATCCAGGCGGGCACGCACATGGTGGACTTCGTGCGGCTCGTCACCAACGTCGTCAAGTTCAACGCGGTCTACCTCGACGAGGAGATCGTGCACGGCATCGTTAAGTGAGTACCCGTCGTGTCGTCCGTCGGCCCCGCGACGCTCGACACGATGATCATATTATGTAACGACTGTTTGTGTGTGTCAGCCATGCGTGCCACCAGTGCGTGTACAGCGGCGAGGCGGCGGTGGTGCTCGCGAGCCTGGCGCTGCTGGAGGCGGTGGTGTCGTACTCGCTGCTGCCGCTGGGCGCGCTGCCCGTGTTCGTCGCCGCGCTGTGCCGCACCGTCAACGTGGAGCACTACTGCCAGCCCAGCTGGAAGCTCATGCGGCTCGTGCTGGCCGCCGACCTCGGCCACGCCGCGCTGCGCCGCCTCGTGCACGCCCTGCGCGCGCCGTCCACCGCTGACGCCGACGCCGGGCTCGCGCGCGGCGCCGTCTTCCACGTTAACATGGCGCTGTGGGGGCCCAACCGCGTGCCCTCGCTGCACGCCTCGCACCTGGCCGTGCTGCCCGCCTTCCGGCGCGCGCTCGACCTGCGCCGCCCCGTGGTCACGTACGAGGTGGTGATGGCGCTGCAGTCGCTGGTGGCGCGCGCGCCGCTCGAGCTGCACGAACCGGCGTGGGACGCGCTGCTGGACATCGTGGACGCGGCGCTGGAGCAGGCGCGCGCGGGCGGCGGGTGCGAGCTGACGGCGGCGCGCGCGCACGCGCTGCTGTCACACGTGGAGCAGCTGCAGGAGGCGGGACAGTACCTGGGCGACTCCGCGCGGCTGCTGGCGCTGCTGGACGCGCACGCGGCGGGCCGGCCGGAGGCGTCGGCGGCGCGCGTGGTGGGGGAGCGGGCGGCGGCGCTGCGCGGGGCGGACGTGGCGGGCGCGCTCGCCCTCGTCGACCGCTACGTGCGCCGCGAGACGCGCCTGCCTGTGCGCCTGCACGCGCTCGCCGCGCTGCTAGACTTCATCAAACGCAACATGTGAACAAACTTACATATTTAAAATATTACTTACATATTTAAATTATTAAATCTTTATTTCGTACATCATAGGCCCATTAAAAAAAAGCTTTTTAGACTAGTACCTAAGTATTGCAATAAAAACTTACACCGTGTAGATCCCTTTTATAATAATCATATATGCAAAATAAACAATTTACTCAAAACAAAATATTACTAACTATCCCGAGACTGTCGTAGGTCCAATTTCACACGGTAATTCTCAGTTTCATAATGCAATCGTCAGTTTCGCGACTCTTATTTCTTTATTTTTTATTTAAACACTTCATGCAAATATTTACATAGACGGGCTTAATGCCTAGTGGCATTCTCTACCAGCCAACCTTAGGGTGATGATGAGAACGTAGAAAAAATAGGCGCATTCTAAAACAATATTAGTTCTAAAACATTGTTAGTTTTACAAAAATATGCGCATAGTGTTATAAATACGCATATTTTTGTAAAACAAATGTAACGCAACTACTTTCGTGATGAAAACGTGACACGAAACTAGTGCCGCGACTCGCGACAGCATCCGCAAATGGCAGACTTACATCGTGCAGCTAAAAACACGCCAAAGTGGTCAACCAACGTTGGTAAAAAAAAAGTAAAACAAGTTTCCAATACACCCCCAATGCAAAATAGAGAGCTGAGGAGGCAGCTATTATGGAACGTTATTATGGAACCGTGGAAATGGACACTGAAAATACTCAAAATACGGATACTCGAATTTCGCCGTCATGTCACAAGTGACAGTGGCTCAATAACTCCGGGTTCAAAACTTGGGCCAGATGATTTTATGTTTTTGGAAGCCCGTATTCAACACTTAGTTTTCCAGTCAGATCAGTCATCTAGATATCTCTATGTATAAAACTCAAAGGTGACTGACTGACATGGTGATCTATCAACGCACAGCCCAAACCACAGGACGGATCGGGCTAAAATTTGACATGCAGGTAGATGTTATGACGTAGGCATCCGCTAAGAAAGGATTTTGATAAATTCCAACCCAAAATAGGGGATGAAAGTTTGTATATAATAATACTTCTTAACGCGAGCGAAGCCGCGGGCAAAAGCTCGTTTATTTATAAACTAGTAAATATTATATGTAATAACTCTCATACTATTTCAACAAATTGCACGTTTAAAATATATAGAGGATTACGTCAAAATCAAGACCGAGTTCGATAATTTTAAATGCAGTGGAGTGGCTTAATAAATGTTTGATCGTCGACGTCCCCGCAGGATCGGTCACGGGTCGGAGCTGGCGGAGCGCGTGGGCGGGGCACTGGCGGCGGCGTGCGCGACCGCGCCCGAGACGGCGTTGCGGGCGGCCGCGGCGCGCGCGCTGCCGCAGCTGGCGCGGCTGGCCACCACCGACGCCTGCATCGACCTCATCGACCACCTGGAGCGGATCCTCAACCGGCCGTTCGAGGTGGTGGAGAGTGGGGCGGGGGAGGGCGACGGCGGGGAGCTGCGCGCCGCCGCCGCCGGGCTCGTCGACCTGTTCCAGTACAAGGTGCTGCGGGCGCCGGCCGCGCACGCCGCTCGCGTGTTCGTGGTGCTGCTGGACCACCTCGACCTGCACTACCGCCGCCCCGCCGTCTTCAGCCGCTACCCCGACATCCGCCTGCAGGTGAGCCGCTAGTTAAACACCTATCGACTTGTAAATAATACTAGATGACCCGGTGAACTTCGTATATCACCTTCCTCCTAATATAAACCTTCCCTGGATTTCCGTATACATTTCGAGTATAGAATTAGCTAAGTCGATTCAACCGTTCTCGAGTTTTAGCGAGACTGACAAAATTGAAAATTCATTTTATATTGATTTACAAAAACATCTTGTATTATTTACGCTGAACAAAATAGCAGTGCCTGTTACTTTTTTTTAAATTATTATGTAAATAAATTCATGACTTTGGGACATTCCTCGTAGAAACGTGGAAGTCAAACGTAACGTTTTCAAGGCTGCTACTTTATCAGTGAAGTTTAGAATAAATATAAAAGACGCAAACAAAACTTAAAATGTTATCGCTCAGTTACAGCCTGTAATCTGTATAAATAATAATTAATATGACTTAGATTCGTCATTCGAACCCTCAACCCCCAGCTCGAGTATCACGCACTCGACCATGGCACTGGAGAGGTCGGAAATTTGCTACCAAACGTAATAAAATTGCATAAAAATATAAATAGATCCTGGACATGATCTTCGGGCTGCGCGCCAACGCGGCCAACTGCGTGGGGTTCGTATACGACGCGGCGGACGCGCCGGTGCTGGGCGCGGGCGGGGGCGGGGGCGGCGGGGCAGGGCGGGCGCCGCTGTGCTCGGCACTGCTGCTGGTCGAGCCGCCCGCACCGCGCGCCGCCCGCCCGGCCGCGGCGCGCGAGCCGCCCCCCGGCGCGTGCGTGCTGCCGGTGGGGCGTGCGGCGCGCACGCTGGTGGCGGCGCTGACGCGCGAGGCGGACTGGGCGGTGCTGGCGCACGTGCTGCGCGCGCTGCCGCCGCTGCTGACGGCGCGCGCGCTGGCGCCCGGCCGCCGCGCCATGGACCTGGACCTGCTGGCGGCGACGCTGTGCTCGATGGTGGCGGACCGCTCCATGTGCGTGCCGGAGCGGCTGGCGGGCGTGCGGCTGCCGGTGTCGCAGTTCCACGCGGCCGTACTGCCGGCGCTGGCGGCGCTGGCCGGCCACCACGCCTACCTGGAGCCGCAGACGCAGCAGCGCGTGGTGCGCTGCCTGCTCAAGTACGGCATGGTGCTGCGCACGCCGCAGCCGTACATCGTGGCGCTGACGCTGTTCACGCTGGAGGCGCGCGACACGATGGTGAAGCTGCTGCCGGAGGTGCTGCTGGACCTGTCCAAGATCTCCGACACGACGGCCATCGCGGGGCCCATGCTGGAGTTCCTATCGAGTGAGTACTGTCGTGCGTGTTGTCGTCTGTGAGTCTACGGGGACCGGCGCTGACGGGGCATGTTGTTGCAGCACTGACGCGGCTGCCGCGCGCGTTCGCGTCGTTCGTGGAGGACCAGTACATGTCGGTGTTCGCGATCGTGCTGCCGTACACGAACCACGCGCGCTACAACCACTACGTGGTGTCGCTGGCGCACCACGTGATCGCCGCCTGGTTCCTCAAGTGCCGCCTCTCCTACCGCCGCAACTTCGTCAAGTTTATCATACACGTGAGTCTTATCAGAGTTGTGTTGATGATCTGGACCTCATCTTCGATTTTTTAAATTTTTTAAAGAAAAAAACGGTTTACTTTTCAATAAAATTGCGGCTTTTTCATTAGGTACTCACATTAATACGTCATAATATCAAATATGATTGTGTAACTTTGAGTTGTGAATAAGCAAGCAATGAGTAGTATAAACGGATTTACTGTTGGTGTACCTTATTAAAGTAAATAAATAAATACTGTATTTTAAAATGTATACATTCTTAAATGTTTGAGACGCCAATGTTGTTATTTACTACGAAGACTGAGTGAGAATGTCGGGGCAGGGCCTGCACAACTACATCATAATGCCGTTCGAGGAGCAGCTGCAGGTGCGCGCGCGGCCGCCGCCCCCAGTCAACGAGGACTCCTCCAACCGCCAGCGCAGCTCCAGCCTCGTGAGTAACGCGCCCGGACCTGCACCCCTATTATGTAGATTTAACGAACGTGGACTTCATCGCTCATGGCCACAAGTTAATATAACTTTTTAAATTGTGTTTATAACGTTTATACTTTTTAAAACACAATTTAAAAAGTTGTAACGTAATCGCGGATCGAAGGATTAAATTGACTCGCTACTGACATGGGCGAACGTGTCGCAGGGCTCACGGGCGGTGTCGCGGCCGCTGGGCGCGCGCGGTGCGGGACGGGGTGAGGGCGGCGCGGCGGGCGGGGTGGGGGCGGGGGGCGCGCCGGCCGCATTCCACGTGGAGCTGACGGAGACGTGCGTAGACCTGCTCGCCCGCTACACCTTCACGCCATGCAGCGCCAAGCCACAGAGGTGATAAACACAATTTTTATAACGTTACGTTACAATATTTATTGCATTTACAAAAATTCGTTGGCACTGCTTTTATACTTTCCGAGGCACTTTACAATGTGTGTCCCAGGAGCGACACGGCTGAGTTTCTGTTCAGCGGCGGTCAGTCGACGACGTGGCTGGTCGGCCACAAGCTCGTCACCGTCACCACCTCCGGCTGCCTCCAGAACTCCATGAAGCAGGGTCTGTGCGAGAGGTATACGATCAACCACTTAAGAGCCCGGGTTACCCTCGAAATTCTCATACATACGTAATACCAAAATCATTTTCTCATGCGAAAATATTTAACATGTTTGAGTTATTTAAATTAATATTTAAATACTAAAAATATTTTTAGAGTTGAAATATTTTGTAGTAAATTTAATATTTATTTATATATTTTTTAATGTTTTACTCTATTTTTTAGTGTTTAAATATTTAGTAGTAAATTTAGTAAAAAAAAATTTATACACAAATTTTTTTAGTGTTTAAATATTTTGAAGTTAATTTTTGTACAGGAACCTAGGTAATTACTATTTTAAGCTCAAAAATAACTCTAACATGTTAAATATTTTCCTATGACAAAATGATTTTGGTATTATGTATGTATGAGAATTTTGAGGGTAGCCCGGCCCCTTAAACGTTATCCAAGTTATCAGAAAAGTAACTTTTGACCCGACATAAAGAGAGGTTCGAGCATACTCGCTAGCACTATTTATTTAATGTCAACATAACAAAAACTCACGATTATAATGCTTACACAAAGAGTAAAGACGTTTACAAAAAAAACCGGGTTCCGTTATTTATAAATATTTGTTATGCTAAGTACTCACATACGGTTTTGCTCGATCAAGCAATAACGTCGAGCAAGACCCGCGGCTCGGGCTTTCGTCCATACATTCAGCATTGCTCGATAGTTTTATTCTAAATCGATATATTTAATTCCATCAAGCCGGCTCGATGCGAGCCTTCGAGCTGTCAGTTTTGCGGTCCTTTTGGAGTAAAACTATCCTTTGGAGTAAAACCGTATGTGAGTACTTAACATTAAAGACTGTTTGTTACCTAAATAAATAAAATAAAATATAATATATTTTATAGTAAAGCGTTAATGCAAAGTATTTTATTATATAAAACTGTCAACACTTCGTTTCCAGGTGCGCGACGCTGTGCCGACAGCACGCGGAGAGCGTGGCGAGCCCGCTGCCGTCTGCCACGCCCCCCGCCCCACCCCCTGCCGCACCCGCCGCCGCGCACCCCACCGCGCCGCCGCAGCTGCACGTCGACGCCCCGGACGCTGAACCCGCGCCGGAGATCAAACGGTACGTGCGGCCACTCGGTTATGTCGGTAATGGATGGGGACCGCTGCACTCAGAAAGGAATGATGATTACTTAAATTGTAAAAGAGTGACATAAGCCACATGATCTGTCAAACTCTTCTTCAAATTAAAGTTTAATCATCATTTATGGCTGGTTTACACGTATTAAGTAGATAAGTAGTAACTAAATTCTAATTGTCATCTAGCTTAGGACTTACTAAATTTTAACTTGCTACTTGCTACTAAATTTTGTGTTTACATGCAATTAACAACTTAAAATTAAGTTAAAATTTAGTTAATTACCAAACCAGCCCTTAATGTCTCCGAGTGCGGGAGTAAGACCTATAACGACACTGCGTAAACATTAATAGAAAAATTAAAAAGGTCCTTTTTTGTCCACGACAATCAGTGTGCGTGTTTAGTTGTGTTATAAGTGGCGCCTTTTATGTCTAAGGGTCTAAACACACTAAGCTGAATTACGCCGACGTAAATTCCGCCGCGTTTACGCTGCGTTTCAAATCCATTCCCTCATCCATACAATCGGCGGAACGCGACAGACGACACACTATGCCGAAATTCCGTCGTGAGCCGAATTTCCGTCGAGCCAAGTCGAGCGTAAAGTTCGGCAGCGATTCAGCGGTAATGTTTTGTATAGCAACACACTATACGCGACGCAATTATTAAAACCGAACATAGCAAATCCAACCTTATCTCCAAAGCGTTAACGCACACATTACATCTGAGAATTTTAAATACTCACTTACGCGCGCATTCCGCAACGGAAATTACGCCGCGAAATTTCGGCTTTTCGCGATATTATAGTGTGTCGCATCAGACGTAAGCGGCTGAACGTAATTTCGGCCACGTAAATTACGCCGGCGTAATTCAGCCTAGTGTGTTTAGACACGATGAAAGGATACGACCGAGTAAAAACACAAATTTATACGTGGGAAAGCCATGCTATACGTGGGAAAGCCATGCTTCGGCACGAATGGGCCTGCTCGACCGGAGAAATACCACGTTCTCACAGAAAACCGGCGTGAAACAGCGCTTGCGCTCTGTTTCGCCGAGTGAGTGAGTTTACCGGAGGCCCAATCCCCTACCCTATTCCCTTCCCTACCCTCCCCTATTCCCTTCCCTTCCCATCCCTACCCTCCCCTAATACCCTATTCCCTCTTAAAAGGCCGGCAACGCACCTGCAGTTCCTCTGAGGCTGCTAGTGTCCATGGGCGACGGAAGTTGCTTTCCATCAGGTGACCCGTTTGCTTGTTTGCCCCCTTATTTCATAAAAAAAAAAACAAATCAGTGCTAACCTGTCGTCATATGTCTGCGATCCCCATCTCGATGTAGTATGGCGTGTGCGGCCGCCGCCCCCCGCGAGCGGGCGGACCAAATTGTTGCGTGTGAATTGGCGTACCGGGCCGCATGTCGCTTGCCGCTACCGTCTCGGCCGAGACCGAGGTGCAACGTCGCAATGATAACGAAGTTAAATACATATTATTATACTTTATTCACGTTATTAATGTAAAGGTCAAAGATCACTTGTGTGTGAGTTGTTTTTTTAATTATATATTTATGCTAATTGTCAGGCCATTTAGCCGAAACTTTTTCGTTTTCGCTTCGTTATGGAATCGCCGATCAAAATGTATGGAATTGACATAAGACGAGTCGAACGTCAACGTCATATTAACGAACGATTATGTCAATTCCATACATTTTCATCGGCGATTCTATAACGAAGCGAAAACGAAAACATTTTGGCACACCCCCCAGGTATGGTGTCGAAAGAACCGCGTGATTATTAGAAACCTAATATCTAACTTCGTTGTCTCTTATATTGCTACTCTGTCTGTCCCTGTACAACAGCTGCGCTTGTTCTGTGCAAGTCGGTTTACTGTTGAGTCTAAGCTTAGGTGTTGTGGACGTGCTATACATTTGTATTCTCGTTACAAGCTCAAATATCTCTCTCCTGAATACTGACTCTCGATACAATACCTAGATATGACGATAGCGACCACTTTGTTATTTACTGTATTTTATATAATCATCTACACGATCACACAAGCTTACAAATATAGTCATATCGACAAACATCGCTCAGAAAAAAGTAGGCCCTCATAGTAAATAAATATTTTAGTAAATGTACGAGCAGTATATATAGAGTTATTGGTATATATGGCTAGCAATTTTCACTTATTTGAATCTATGGCAAACCATATTGTATTCTTTCCTCGTTGTCGTCAATATACGATGTGACCACGGTGTAATGTGTGTGTGCCCCCACACACACATTACACCGTGTGGTGTGTGTGCAGCTACAGCCGCGTGTCGCTGCAGCACAGCCGCTCCACCGACACGTCGTGCTCGTCGCTGTCGGAGCCCGACGCGCGCCGCGACGTCTCCAGGTCCGCCGCACTCCACCTTCCCCGACTCACAAAAACAAAAACGCTTCCGATATCCCACATCCAGCAACGCTTCCAACCTCCAACAATGCTTCCGACTTCCAACAACACTCGACCTCCAATACCACTTCCGACCTCGAACAAGGCTATCGACGTCCAACAACATTACCGTCTTCCAAGTTCCAACAACGCCTCCAACTCCAACGACGCTTCCAACCTCAAACAACGCATCCAACCCCCAACAACGTCCCCCCCAACAACTTCCTACAACACTGCCACTTTCCAAAGACCTTTCTTCATATGCCCTGCTTTTCTGTACCTATCGTCCTTATATTCTTTGAAGCCAACCACCGTCGATCGATCGAAGTGAAAGTCGCCTGCCACAGCTATTGCCTCCCCCTCCGCTCCTCCCCAATTTCTCAAATTCCTCCCACCGTATGAACTCCGCCATGTCGGCCGCACAGCTCTAGCTTGTCTGTATGTCGCAACGCTTCGCTGTATAATCATTGTACTCGTGCTTCTCGATGTCGGCTTAGATTTATATTGTTGTTGTGTAAACCATTTACTACTTAATTAACATTTACCTATTTATGAAAAAACGAATTTATTTATTTATTTATTAAGGCGAAAACAGTTTTTTATAAACAATATTACAAATATGATTACAAATAAACCTAAATAAACCCGAATTGTTAACATGATAATATACCTATTGACTTTTCAACATTTTATGCGTTCGTTATTTATTTTGCATCGCGAAATTACAAATATATTTTGATATTTACCTCCAATAGCATGTATGTTGTACGTATTTAGAAATATTATATTTTATTTGAATTCTGTTGCTGAGATTTTTTAACAGTATTAAATGCTTTTTATTAATGTCGTGTACGAACAACTTGCAGAATAATAATGTCACAATAAATGTTTCGTTGTTTTAACGCCAGTTAAGAAGGTAACAATATTATCATAATATCACAGAACTTAACAAACGCAATCACTAAAAAACTTGTACAAAAATATATTGAAAAGTTTTACGTAACATACACATCACAAATAGGGTGTTACATTAATAAATGCAATAATTTATTTCAGGCAAAACTCATCAGAAAACAAGAGTCAGGACCCCATCATCGACGCCATCAACCAGTTCTCGCAGCGCTTCGAGATGCTCTCCAGAGAAGTCGTAAGTGGTGTTAAAGTTTGTAAAGAACAAATCTATACGTCTTAAAAGATTGAAAAATAAAGCTCAATCTGCCCAAAGTAATTTAAAAAAAAACAGTAGTTAAAATATAAGTCGTATGTGTCAGGACTGCGACGAGACGGGGTGGTCGCGAGTGGGCGCGCTGGCGGGCGGCGGCGCGTGCCCGTGCTGGTGCGCGCGCTGGGCCGAGCTGCACGTGCGCTCCCCCACCGGTGACGTGTCCTGGCTGCTGCGCCTGCAGAACCACATCTCCTCCGCGCAGCTGCAGGAGTGGCCGCTGCAGGACGTCCTCGCCCTGCTGTCGCCGCCGCCGCTCTCCCCCGCCCCGACCCCCGCCCCGCCCTCCGCGCCCGCCGCCCCGCCCGCCGCCGCGCCCGCGCCGCCTCGCGACCTGCACAAGTCCAGCTCGGACAGCGTGGTGGCGGGGGCGCGCGGAGAGGCGGGGCCGCCGCGCACCGGCACGCGGCCCATCAACATCCCCGGCTCGCCGCAGCGGCAGAGCTCGTCGAGCACCACCGACGACGACGACCTGCTGCTGGTGGTGCCAGAGGGCAAGTCGCGGCACCCGGTGCGCCGCTCCAATTCCTCGCCCGAGATGTCGTCGTGGAAGGCGCGCGCGCTGTCGCCGCCGCCCGCGCCCCCGCCGGACGCTGCGCCGCCGCCGCACGTCAAGAAGCCTGGCGCGGCCCGACACGGCGGCGTGTCGTGCGAGGCCATCCCCGAGGAGATGTGCGGCACCTCCCCGCAGCCCCCCGCCCCCGCCGCCGCCTCCTCGCCGCACGCGCCGCTCATGACGTACAACTCGGACCCCGGCACCGCCCCGCCCGAGACCGACGACGGCGACGCGTCCGGCGCCGCGGACACCTCACACCTGCACCTGCAGAAGGTACGGCCCCTAGTTAATATTAGCTAATTAGCGCCATGACAAATATCATTTTCACAGAGTATGAACTGTGTCACAGCTGTCTTAGTTTACAGTTCGAGCAAATTATAGTAGCTGCACTAAAAGTACAGAATATACCCTTATAAAACCCAGGATAATGTTTTACGTTATTATGGGAGAGAGGTGTACCCTAGCACTAGGATCCCTATCTCCTACCACTCTAATGCCCTACAGCCCTAGCCGTAACCATAGATTTTTATGTATAAATATAATATATATTTAATAAGTCCAGGAAACCTGCTATCATGAGACCTAGGGTAGCGGGCGGATAGTTAGAATGAATAAAAGTATGGAAATGATTTCCTTACTGTCAGTCACCCAGGCTCAGTAGTCAGTAGGCCTACTACGAAACCGTTTTGAGACTCAAACAATCGGACGAGAATGCCGCGTCCTGCTCTAACAACGTCATTATACGTTTTGTTCGAGTAGGATGCGGCATTCTCGTTCGATTGTTTGAGTCTCAAAACGGTTTCGTGGCACATACAAGCCCAGGTGACTGTGGTTAGGCTAAAGGTGTCTTGGCCACAGTGAGATAAATAAATAAAATATATTTTTATTCAAAATGGGTATCATGATACGCTTTTTGAAAGTCGAACGCAGAAACTCCGTTGCCTGAAGAGGTTGTCGGTATGGAATCGGAAGTCGGTAGGAACACTTAAATTAGAAAGTAGCCACGGACGAGTGTGTAAGGGAAGGTCGAAGGAAATGGGAGATGAATGAGACAACAAGAATTTGATATCTGATTTATTATTATCAATTCTTACAATGTATACTAATGCATTTTTACACACACAAATATGTACAAGTTTCCTAAACACAACACACACATTGTGTACACGATATTATGCTGTTTAGAGTAGGTTAAGTTATGTAGAGTGGGAATGTGATGATCGTGCGTCAACGCGATCTAGTTCACATGTTCAATGCTGAACAACCCCTGACAAGCAATAACAAAATAATAAATTATATATAAAACGACTTTAAAATGATATTTCATATATTAAATACATTACATCTTCTTATATATAAAATTCTCGTCTCACAATGTTAGTCCACGAACTCCTCCGAAACGGCTTTACTGATTTTTACCAAATTTTATATGCATATTCAGTAGGTCTGAGAATCGGCTACTCGGTACTTTATATATTGATAAGTGCATTTGTTGAATAAATAATAGTAAATTATTAAAACCTGAGACTGACGGCGACCATTGTTTGTGCGACGGGATAGCGATCGACGTTGCCATGGTGACATACTTATTTACTCACTTCAATAAAACAATATGGCAAAGCAACGTTTGCCGGGACAGCTAGTTTTATATAACATGAAATTTTTAAATAATATAAAATTAAAAAGTTTTGTAAAAATTTGATTGTAGAGACGTTCATACAGTAAATTGTGTTTGTGTGTGTGAAGAAAGTTCTCTGTGAGTCACAGATAATTTCTTACCTGTGACTGTGACAGAGTTAATGGTATGCCTGAGCTTCTCGTCAAAACGAGATAATACTTTTAGTGGAGTTCCCAGAGCGTAAAAATCGTGCAAACCTCCGATTTTTGCAATAGTGGATGAAAATTGAAAAGAAAAAAAGGAATGTGTAGCTGATAACATAAATAATAAAGTTTACCTATTGAAAAGTTGTTCTTTTGATTTTTAAATTATTCTCTTCCACTTCAAGTAAACTCATAAACTGCAAAATTTTGAAGAAAATTTGCATATTTCTTTCTTTTATAATAAAATATATTATTAGTTTTTTGATTTGTATCGTTGCTTATATTCCAAAAAAAAAGAAAATAAGTTGAAAAAATACATAATTTAGATTTAAAATTAATATTTTTGTATGTAGATGAGCATACCTCCAAATGTGCTTGTTGTGTGCCTCGCCGGGTAAATGGTGTTCCTATTTTTCTTTGGTGTTAAATAGGAAGTTTAAAATTATTTTTTAGGCTTAAGAGTCCGTATACGAAATTTTGCCGATTTCGCTCATTAAACAGACGTAATTTAACAGTTAAAATACAGTATTTCTATAAGTTTTAATGCACAACATGTAAGATCATTTCAATTATAATATAGTGTTGGAGCTAGATTTTTTATTTTTTTTAAGTATCTTTAAATAATCCAACTCAAACCCGCGACAGTTTTGTGATTTTTGCTGTAAAAGGTTTAGAATTTCCTTATAAAATAAAAACCTTTTTATGGATTGTATTGACGTCTTAACGGTATGAAAAAAATACAATGTACTGTTGAGAAAGTCGTCTATAAAATGTTGGAATTACTTTTTACCACTTCAATATAAAAAACCCTTTAAAAACAGAAAACCTCTATCTGCCCGCTAACTTGGCGATCGTCCTTTTTCACCTGGCATATGAAAGACGGGCGTGAGTGTGAAGAGAGCAGTAGAAAAGAGAGGACGGGCTCTTAACAAAGCATTTCTTAATGTGTATAACTTTTTAGCTCTTGCTTTATTAAATTATCTGAAAATGTAGCACAAACTTTTCACGGATATTTCGAAGAAAATCTGTATTTTATTTCTTTTGTTTTTACAGAATAATTTTTTTTTTCATTAATTATATTTGCTAAAACATACTTAAAGGAAAAAAATACAAATTAGGTTAAGAACTGATATTTTTTGTATTCAGGTAAGCATTTTCCAAACATAGGTTGCAGCATGCGTCTTTAGTATGTACGTGAGATTTGTAGCACCCGACTTTTTTCTGCCTCTAAGTAGGAAGTTTAAATATATTTCAAAGACTAGAAAAAGTCTTTCATGTGTCGATGCATTTAATGTTTTAGCTCTCACTTAAATAAATTCTCAACAAATATATAAAAATCTTTTCGGTCTATTTTACACATTTTTGGAGATATTTAAACATTTTTAAGTACTTAAAAGTTATCATTTCTCTAAAAATTAAATACGCACAACAAGTAAGTTTAACACACTTTTCGTTACAACCCTTAATTCCACCCAAACCCTTTTATCTTGGTTACGACGAGCGTTAATCTCTAAAAACTTTGCAAAAACCTTATAGTTGTATTTAGCTTAGCAAAGCAAACTTTCTTTTTTAAAAATTGTGTATTTGGTTAATTTTCAACGTAAACAATCGGATAAGAGTCATTAAATAACACGAACAAGAAAAAAAATTTTTTCTGGACCGGTTTTATATGGTGAAATATTAATTTTTAATTAAGTAACTAAAAAATTAAAAGCACAAAAAAAATTTTGGTAAACTTTGCAAGTTATAGTGTAAAAAAGAAAATGACACCTCAAAAACAAAAATCCATTCACTATTACAATTTTTGGAGGTTAAAACCTCTGGCGACTGCACTATTTGAAGTAATAAGTAAAGGTACTATAACGACGTCCGTCATCACAGACGAGCAGCGACAGCCGCGTGGCGAGCGGCGGCGGCGGCGGCGCGGACGAGCTGCCACCGCTGGCGCGCTCCAAGCGCTCCAACACCATCTCCGTGATGAGCCCCACGCGGCGAACGCGCGAGGCGCTCCGCGGCGCCGGCCCGGGAGCGGCGGGGGGTGGTGCGGGGGGCGGCCTGGCGCCCTCCTTCGTGTTCCTCCAGCTGTACCACAACATGAGCACGGCGCCGTGCGCGCCGCACGTTGCGGGCGCGGCGGGTGCGGCGCGGGGGGCGGAGCACGAGCGCCCGCTCAAGATCTCCGGCGTGCAGCACGAGCGCACCATCAAGAACCTCGACCTCGTGCCGCCAGTAGAGACGTACAAGGTGGGACGCTACTTCAGTGTAGTCGCAAAATAATGAGATATATTTAATATGCGTCCTCCTTATCGTATTTTTGGCTCAATAAAAAATCGAACGCGCATGAATGAATAATTATGATGTGTGTAACACTTTAAACACTTGTGTCGTCAGGTGGGCGTGCTGTACGTGGGGCCAGGGCAGCAAGATGACGAGGTGTGCATCCTGCGGAACGAGCACGGCAGCGTGCGCTACTGCGACTTCCTGCGCCGGCTCGGCTCGCTCGTGCCGCTCGACGCCGATGAGCCCAACCTGTTCCTCAACCTCGAGCGCGGCGGCGAGGACGGCACCTACACCTACGTGTGGACCGACGACGTCATGCAGGTAACACGCGACCACGGCGGCGAGCGCTACTGCGTCCTACATACTCTACTATATTGTATAGTCTGTATGTTCTCCCCCAGGTGCAGTTCCACGTGGCGACGGCGATGCCGACGCTGGCGCGCGACCCGTCCTGCAACGAGAAGCGCAAGTACATCGGCAACGACTACGTCTCCATCGTCTACAACGACTCCGGCCAGGACTTCTCCATACACACCATCAAGGTACGCGCACAGGCAGGGGTGGCCTGTCCCCTAGGGAGCTATATAGAGGTATATTTAGTACACGATAGTATCTTTAGGGCGTGTGAGAACTCTATACATATAACAGTAAGTTTAAGTTCAACGACGTGTTTTAGGGTCAGTTCAACTCGTGCATCGTGGTGGTGGAGCCGCTGGCGGGCGGCACGAACCGCGTGCGCGTGTGCACCAAGGACGAGCGCATCCGCACCGAGTTCCTGCCGCACCTCGAGCCCAACACCGTCTCCGACAGCAACGTCGCGCTGCTCGCCCGGCAGCAGGCGCTGCACTGCTCCGTCAGTAACTATTCACATTGTTATACCTTGTCCAATTTGTTTGCAACTTACTTTCAAGCAAACTTTATGGATTCCCATGCCACGCCTAGTGGCTCACATACTGAAGAGCACACTTTGCATCATAACTCTATAGGGGACATAAGGATAGATCATGACGATTTATTTAAGCTTCTTCAGTCGGGGCATTTTAATAGGCCACATTTGACATCTGTCAGATTAATCTCCATAGTAAGGTGAGCTGCGTAAAAACATCGACCAAAACGAATAAATCGATACGGACTTGAAATAAAATATTTGAATTTTATACGTTATTTGTAAAACCAAAAACAAATTCCTGTCCCATCATTACTTTTTCTTTTGCAAATTCAAGGAGCAAAATAAGACAAGACATATTTACAAAAAAAAATTGCATTTATTCGCTTGAGTTATAAAAACTGTTAAATTTAGTATTATCATTATTCATTTCACATTAATATGTGTTACTTTTCACAACGTGGTTATTGATTTATGGGGATATTTCGTTACAAGTAATCAATGCGTCGATACTATTTATTCGCTTTCGATTTTTAGAGTAACATCCCTAGGGTTTAAAAAGAAAAAAGGTCAGCTGACGTAACATTGTAACGACGTGCAATTATTAAGATCAGAATTTGTTTATTACGTTTAGAATTGTTTATCAGTAAAAGCAAATCGTTAAATAATTCGTGTCGGTCATATTTACAATAAATGTGTAATCGTAATTAAAAAAAATTAATCAATTGTGCAGTTATAACAAAAGGAAAATATTTATTTTTTATGCACGTCGCTACAAGGTTACGTTGTGCAATTTTGATGAACTGTCAAATGTGGCCTATTAAAATGCCCCGACTATAAAGTCGGTTGACTTACATAAGGGTGCTGGGCCAGATTATATTCCACCTCTACTAATTGTTGAGTGCGCCTCTAGTTTGGTTATTCCCCTTGCCATACTCTTTTCGAGATCATTAAGGGAAGGATATGTGCCAGGTATTTGGAAGACAGCGTTTATAACACCTGTTCATAAAGGAGGAGACAAGGGAAATATCCAAAACTATATGCCCATATCAAAACTATGTATTTTCGCTAAACTTTTTGAAGATATTGTACATAGACAAGTTTTTTCCGCTCTTGAGGGCTGGTTTATACAAGAACAGCATGGGTGTTTAAAGGCGCGCTCAACAACCTCTAATCTTCTTCTGACTTACGACCACGTCAGTTCGGGCATGGACTCATGTGTACAGGTGGATTTGATATTCACCGACTTTAGCAAAGCCTTTGATCGTATTGATTACTGCATCCTGCTCAAAAAGTTAGCTCATGCGGGTATACATGGAAACCTTCTTCGATGGTTCTCATCGTATGTTTGTAATAGCCGTGGCTATTAACGGATTCACTTCTAGGTGGATATTCGTACCATCTGGTGTTCCTCAGGGCTCCTTGTTGGGACCTTTACTTTTTGTTATATTCGTCAATGACATTTCCTCATGTTTTCGTCACTCTCATTTCTTTTTGTACGCCGATGACACAAAAATATTGAAAAATATAGCTTCGCTTAATGACTGTCGTCTTTTACAAGAAAACTTAAATAGTTTTAGTGACTACTATGTAGTTAATGAGTTGGATCTTAATGTATCGAAATGTTTTGTCGTCAACTTTAGTCGTAAATTAAATTTAATTATACATGATTATGAACTTCAGAATAACGTCCTTGTTATCAAGAAATCTATAAGAGATCTTGGAGTAATTGTAGACTCAAAATTGATCTTTGATGAGCACATTGACTACATTATTAATAAAGCCTCAAAAGCCCTTGGATTTGTTATTAGGTCGTGTAAAAATTTTCAATCTGTCAAAGTAGTTAAAATCCTTTATTGTGCGTATGTTCGAAGTATCTTAGGGACTAGAGTATTGTTCTGAGTAGTGGAACCCTGCTTATAACGTATATATTGATAGAATTGAATCCATACAAAAACGGTTTCTCCGATGTATTAAATTTAAATGCAACCATTTTCCAAGTGATTATGACGCCAGGTGCAAAAAGTTCCACTTTCTTCCTTTGTACCACCGGAGACATATAGCTGACCTAACTTATACATGTAAAGTCCTAAATAATAAAATAGGTTCACCTGAATTACTTAACAGATTTAATATTAATATTTCACGTAAAAATGCTCGTTATTTTATGCCCCTTTATGTTCCACCTTACAATACGTACTACCGTAGAAATTATTTTATACTTAGATCTAGTTCATTTTTAATAGATTTTTAATTGCCCATCCACTCGAAGACATGTTCTCCCTTAAGAGTCCGTATACGAAATTTTGCCGATTTCGCTCATTTAACAGACGTGATTTAACAGTTAAAATACAGTATTTCTATAAGTTTTAATGCACAACATGTAAGATCATTTCAATTATAATATAGTGTTGGAGCTAGATTTTTTATTTTTTTTAAGTATCTTTAAATAATCCAACTCAAACCCGCGACAGTTTTGAGATTTTTGCTGTAAAAGGTTTAGAATATCACCTTTTTATGGATTGTATTGACGTCTTAACGGTATGAAAAAAAATACAATGTACTGTTGAGAAAGTCGTCTATAAAGTGTTGGAATTACTTTTTACCACTTCAATATAAAAAACCCTTTAAAAACAGAAAACCTCTATCTGCCCGCTAACTTTGCGATCGTCCTTTTTCACCTGGCATATGAAAGACGGGCGTGAGAGTGAAGAGAGCAGTAGAAAAGAGAGGACGGGCTTTTAAGCCAAACAAAATTAGAAAAACTATGACTGATACGTTTTTTAACTAAAATAAACATAATTTTAGATTTTCTATTGTAATAATGAAATTTAAATGATTGTGCCATCTGCTGTGTGTAAATTTATTTATTTAAGTACCTACTGTTAGCTTCATTATCTCACAATTTTAAATCCCTCACCCATTTCTGGTGATATAATAAAATTAGTATAATTTGTAGTTTGCCTAAAATAATTTATAGTACTTTAAATATTTTTTTAGATTTCCATAAGTCATGTGTTATGTGTCTTGTCAGGACTTTGTTAATTTGTAATTTTAGCTCAAATTTATTATTATTTACTAGTGAAAACTTGTTATTGGCATGTCGTTACTTAATATGTATCACTGTTATAGTTAAATGCTGTTAGTTTTCCTAATAAAATAAATTAATTTGTGTCGGTATCCACGGTTAGCTTCACAATCCTGCATCGCGCTATCGAAGTTTTGGAGAACGGCAAGATATATACAATGTCTGAAATTGACGCCAGGGGATTCGGCCTGACCGAGGGTGCTATCTCGCTAGATTGGAAGATCTTCCTTTTCGGCTGCCACTCGCATCGCTAAAGCTTTTTATTTGTATGATGCAAGCATCGCACATTCCTAGGTCAGCTATCAGCATAATAATTAGTACAGTACCCGGCAATAAATATTGCACATCGACCTTTGGAAAGTGACAGTCGGCTAATTTCGGTTTTGTAGAGCGTTATCTCTTACGCACGAAATACAAAAAGTCCGGTATATATTAGGAGCTGTTAAAACAATTAAGGTTTGCTTCTTTTGACAATTTTATTATTCTATACTTATTATAAAACAAAGTCGCTTTTTTTTCCTCATGTCCCTTTGTTCCCTTTAATCTTTAAAACTACGCAACGGATTTTGATGATTCTTTCAGTCTTAGATAGCCCATTTATCGAGGATGGTTATAGGCTATATTTTATCACGCTAAGATTAATAGGGGCGAAGAAATAGAGGAAAATGTGGAAAAAACGGGGAAAATTATTTGAAAGGGCTTACTTGATCGCGCTAATCTCAGGAACTACTGTTCCGATTTGAAAAATTCTTTCAGTGTTAGATAGCCCATTTATTGAGGAAGGCTATATTTTGTCACGCTAAGACTAATAGGAGAATGTGGAAAAAACGGGGGAAATTATTTGAAAGGGCTTATCTCGCGAACTACTGGAGCAATTTTTATGTTATTTGGCACATAGGTATTAGAAGTAGACCACGTGAAGGATCATAGGCTATCGATTTTAATTATTTTTTCAGTAGCTATATATTTTATACCCGTGCGACGCCGGGGCGGGGCGCTAGTCTTTGTATAAAATACACCAAATTTTCTATAAGTTATGGCTTTATATTCGGATAAAATAAAAAAGGGTGTTCAAATTATGTTTACGTATTTATAATTCTTTTGGAAAATTACAGCTGTAGCAAATTTAGGGGTTTTAACAACTCTAGATATATATTTTGAACTGGACGCGACTGCACTCTATTGAATTTGAACAACGACTGACATAATGTCAAATAGGTGTGTGCTACAAAGATAACGCTCTATGAAACCGAATTAGCCGAATGTCTCTTTCCAATGGTCGATGTGCAATATTTATTGCCGGGTATTGTACATCAATTTAGTAAATATCTCAATATTTAATGATTTCGTAATGTTTTAATTTTTGCTATACTCATCAGTATCTTTGTGTATATAAAATGTGTCTGCTATAATACGCTATCATTATCATTCATTATTTTATATCATTTTGTCTTATATCACCTCTTATATCAGTGTACCTTTGTGCTTCGAGCGGCAGCAGCAATAATCGTGCGAGCGATTGCTGGGTATAAAAACAATGGTGTCAGGTATAGTGATCGATTGCAATCGTATTGTTTTGGCTGATACGTGATACGAAATTGCGATTTTGGAGCAATTATCGCGCAATAATTGATATCGCATTGCTCTCGCAAGATACGTAATACGGGGGCGGATTTAATTGCGTCATCGTACCAGCATTTGGTTCATCTAATTACTTTTTAAAACAAAAAAGCCGTTTACTCCGACTTGGTTTTTAAAAGTAAATGTGTAGTATAGTTTCTTTTGTCGTCGTGTGACTAACGGCTATAATATATAGTATGTGTGGGGTTACAGCTGGCGGCGATGATCTCTCAGTCGCTGGTGGTGGGCGGCGAGCCGTACGCGTCCAACTGGCTGGCGCGGCTGCGGCTGCTGAAGCGGCTGCGGGCGCGCGCCACCGCCGACCGCCGCGCCGCCGCCCGCCCCGCCCCCTACCACCCCGCGCCGGCCCACCACATCGACGACTTTAACGACTACGCCTAACCGCGCGCTCGCCGCTCTCCGCGACCGGACCTCCCCCGCCGACGCTCCTACCTTCACGATCGTCTTTTGCGTTTGATTCGAATTTGTAACACGTTTTGTAATTACAAAAACGATGTAGATTCTAGAACTTCTAGGATTGGTCGTTTTTATAATGTAAAGTCTAGAGTTAAGCGTCGGCATGTCTCGTCGTTAACTTGTAATCTGCGACTCGAGACGGCCCGGTCGTCTAAAATATGGGTCGAAGAGCAGCTGCACGGCAGCTCCTGTGCCGTCGAGTGCGGTACGCCGGGCGCGCGTGCAGTACGCCTGGCGCGCGTGCGATACGCCAGAATGCCGGCTCGTGCGAGGTGCCGCACTCGACACTACGTACCTTAACATCGAAAGTAATCTAAATCGAGTCGTAAGGTATAATAATATAATTATACATTAAAAGCTTTGTAAATAGACTCATACGCTTAAGTGTTATATGTACTAAATCGTCGTGTTAGAATTATTTTCATCGGCCGCGGGGTTGTCGGGGTCGACCGTCGTCGGACACGTTCGACTCGTTAACCCCAAACTCTCAGTAGGCGCAATTTCGGCCGCCGAGCCTGGAACGAGCCGTCACCCGAAATATCTCGATGGAATTTTCGATTGAAGCTCCGATTTTGCAGGGAAGTCGATCCTGATTTCCGACAGTATTGACCAATAGTTTCAATGAATTTTTACATTTTTGTGATAGTAGCGTAGCGACTGTCTGTAATCTGTATGTACTCGAGTGATTGTATACTCGGCCCCGCTTCGCTTCACCGTCCCGGCTCGACGCGCGCGGCGACTGGCGCCGATCTCGCGCGAGCTCTACCGCGGTCGTTGGCTCTAGTCGCCCTGTAAATAATTTACTGTTGAAGAAAATGATTTGGTCGCACTGGAGATCGGTGCGCCGTTCGTGCGCGCCGCCGCGGAACGCCCTAGAGTCAAACCAAAGAGTCGCCGGTCCGCGCGGCGGCGCGGCGCCCCGGCATCTCCACTTATCGCACCGGTGGTTATTTTAATTGTTATAAATGTTGAAAATTTAATTTGAAATTCTGCAAACGATATGTAGTGCTCCTGGCCTCGTGCGTCTCGCGAAGCACGCGCGGGACGGACGTCACGCGTCTCGCCGCGTGCGCAGGACGCAGTGCGCTTATTATGTTGTTAAGCAGTTGAGGCATTTCTTGTTAAAATATTTTATGTAGCGATTTATTTCCTGACGAAAGATTTTGTAATCAAATAAATGATGGCTATTTTCTAATCTGTTTCATTGTTCCTAAATATCTACCAAATTATAGAGGATGTAAGGGTCAATTTATACTAGCGCAGAGTCGAAGCGCATCGAAGCGAATTATTAAAAATGAATGTAACAAATTCAACCTTAGCTTGCACTTTATTACTTCTGAGAACTTAAAAAGGCGCGCGCATCCGCGTGAATGCGCCCGACCAACGCTGATTGGCCTCGCAGAATGCGCGCTCTGGAGTAAGGTTGAATTTTCTGTGTTCAGTTCTTCGACTCTGGGCTATTATAAGTTGACTCTTAGTGGATGGAATGGATATCTAACATTTTATAACATTAGGAAAAAAAAACCTAATAATTTGAACAAACCTTGTAATTCCTATACTTCATTATCTGGCTATACATGGAATCCACGTTTTTTTATTTCGAATCATTTCCCAGTACCATTATTCAGGCACCTATTTGGCCGTGTTCAGACCAAACTGACTATACGCCGCTGAATGTGAGCCCCAGTGTGAACGTGAAAATCATACAAAATATGCAGTATCGAATGTCCGCGCCTACGCCTAGCGTAATGGCGTATTGTCCGTTAGGTGTGAACGAAAAAGTATGTATGGAAACACAATAAAATGCGTAACGCTCGCTCACATTCAGTGGTGTATAGTCAGTTTGGTGTGAACACGGCCTTTATGCAAAAAACGACTATTTTCAAATTGTTAGTTACCTATTTCATTCACTTACATCTTCAGTTGTTACAAAGTGGAAACAATAGAAAATGTAATTTGCAAAGGCAATGCAAAGTGGTTATGGTTATACTAAGTAATCATACAATTTATTTATTATCCTTATTAATCCTTCGATCGCGGATTCATGGAAATGCTATTTTATTCTATTGTCGCGATCACCGGTGCTCGTATGGGGCATAATGGGTTAAAACACTTTCTGTAAATTACATTGTAGTACATTGTACCTATACAACAGAGTAGACACAGCTTCAGTGATGGTATTTTTATTAGTTTAATGTTTTAGTAAATAAAATCTAGTCTTTTTCGTTGGGGGTAATAAGTACATTACGCACCTAGGGCAGGAAAATAAGAAATGTCTCAGATCACATGCAAAGACACAGTCATCGAGGCGAAGCCGAGGTCAACAAACATGTGATCTGAGACTTTCTTTTTTACTGCCCATGGTGCGTATACTATTTTTCTCATCGACGGAGGCGGAAAACGACAACATCGGTAAGCACAGCGGGAAGAAAGTTGGCGTTTTCCGCCCGGAGGTGAGAAAAAATCATTCCTTTAAATTTTCAAATCATTAATTTATTTACAGAACCTAAATCAAATCTATTACAATAAATAACTACTTCATGTAACTTAAGTTGTTATGATCAATCCTGCTTGTCCTTGTTAAAATATCTCTTCCACACTTTCACTTTACCGCGGAGTTCTCGGAGCCTCTTCATTTCCTCCTTGAAGTCTTGGTGCTCGTCTCTGAACAGGCCGTACTCTCTCAGCTTCAGCATCAACGCGTGCGTCTCGACGTGTCGCGGGTAGTAGTGTATGATCTCCTCGTTAGTGTGCAGGGGTCGCGCAGAAAATATTTTCACCACTTTCATTGACTTGGAGTTTGTGGGGATAGCGACTTCGCCGAAGATTCGGTTCGAGAGCCGCTTCATCCGCTGGGCGTAAGGAGTTGGTAGGTCAATAAGTTGGGCATATTTTACATACTTTGTAGCCATTCTTGTATTTGGTAAGTTATCTTGATTTTATTGGAATATCAGAAGGTAGAATGCAATACCAAGAGTTTCTTACGTATGATATAATGGACGTTTTTTCAGCAAAAAATACTATAATATTTACTTGGAAACATTAAAACAAAATTAACAAAACATAACCTCAGTCCACAGACTACTTAGAAGATGCGTTAGCATTCTTTATAGTTTGTGCTTAGAAGAACTAACCCTCAGTCTTACACAGTCCTTCTTCTTTGAAGTTTGACACAGAATACTTCTTCTTCTTCTTCTTCTTCTTTTTTTTTTATATGGCGACTAGCATAAAACTATTGCCTGTGTCGAGTGGTCAAAGGTTGGGAAACTTATGACGCGATAAAGCCTTAAAGGTAGGGATAGCAAGGACGGAATTTTGGATAGATAGGATCAGGAAATTTTTTATATAAATACTTATGAATATAATAGTATACGAAATATCAGTAATTATATATTTTATAAATTTAAATTATTACTTATTATAAATTCAGATAAAATACATAAATATTTTATGGGGTCACATAATATACACATCATACTAGTAGGAAGAGGAACATGAAGGGAGTATAAAGAGGATAAAAACGATGTATGATCAAGCAAAGGACACGAGAAAAATATGTGATCTAAAGTTCCCGTGTCCTCCCCATAATCACACATATCATTATTGAATATACCAATTCTATTTAAATGACTAGGAATACACGCATGTCCTAATCTCATTCTTATTATAGATGAAATAACTCGTTTTGAATTATTGATTCTATTAAACCAAGACTTTTTTGGTACTAGAGGCTGCAGTTTAAACATACGGTTACCCTTATTTTGCCCAGTAAATTCCCAATATTTATTCCATTCTCTGTATAAATCAATTGCCGGTAAACTCAAAAGGTCACTGGGAAAAATGTTAAATGGATACAAGTCACGACTCTGCACTGCATCCTTAGCTATTTTATTTGCTTTTTCGTTGCCTACAACTCCTGAGTGGCTAGGAAGTAGGAACCCAAGAAAATGCTACTGTATACCCTTTCTCAATGTATTTATAAAGTTTATATCTGATATCAAAAACAATATGGTGATAGGGTTTACTGCGAAACGGAAATTTTTCAATACCATGTAATACACTTTTTGAGCCTGAAAAAATAATAGTCTTAGTTAATTTAAACATTAATACGTATTCTAAAGCTTTAAAAATGGCTAAACATTCTCCGGAATATACTGAACTTTCTATAGGCATTTTAACTTTTTGATGTATTTTATATTGACTGTGATATACACCAACCTCAGACCAATCTGAGACACCAACTCCTACATTTCCTGTTTCTTGTAACTTAGAAGCATCAGTAAAAATATAATGCCAATTACTGTATTGGGTGTTTATAAAATTATTTCTATTATTATTTTTAATTACACCTAATTCATACTTTACATCAGGTTCAATCAACAGACTTTCAAAATTGTATGAGAACAAAGGTAGTACATCGGATTGATAAATGGGAGCAGATATTGAAAGAAGTTTACGATAACTTACAATAAGGCATGGTAATGACCTTTTGTAAAGGGGATGAGACTCTAAAACAGCATTTAGTTGAGCTACTTTTTCCAATAATGGATGGAATTTGTACTGTTTTAAACGAAAAACAAATCTGTCACATAAATATTGTCTTCTTAGACTTAAAGGTGGCTCAGTGCATTCTACCTGTAAGGCATTAATGGGACTTGATTTCATAGCTCCACCTATTATTCGGAGAGCTTTGGATTGAATTTTATCTAATTTCTTCATGACACATAAATTATCACCTACTAATAAAAATATACCGTAGTCTAAGACACTTCTAATAACAGCATTATAACTAAATGAGTTTTAAACAAAACGGATGAGCTCCCCACCAGACTCCCGCAAGACATCTTAACATATTCAAATTACGTTCACATTTAGAAATCACATAATAAATATGTGTGTTACCATTTAATTTATTGTCGAGATGAACACCTAAGAATTTTGCACTTTTATTAACCGGAATTGGTTTATTATCATAGGAAATGTTTACTTTTGGAATAGAAAGCTTTTTGGTAAATACTACTACACTACTTTTCTCTACAGTTAGATCTAGTCCATTATCAAAAAGTCACTGTTAAGGGGAAACAAGACTGGTTTAATGAATTGCAAGCGGCACGAATGTCTGCACATATAGCGTAAATAGTTAAATCGTCTGCGTATTGTAATTTTTTCACAAATTTCGCAATTACCGAAGCCAAATCATACGTATAAATATTATAAAATATTGGGCTCAAAACCGACCCTTGTGGCAATCCTTTAAATATTGTACGAATAAGACATTCAATATCGTTAAAAATACAGAAATTAATCTTTCTTTAATTAAATTAATTATTATAAACCTAATAAGAATGGGAGGAATATTTAATTTGTACATTTTTTCTCTAGTATTGATATTATAACGTTATTATAGGCAGACTTAATATCTAAAAAGGCAGCCACAACATATTGTTTATTTGCAAAAGCTAATCGAATAACTGTAGTAAATATACTTAAATTGTCCAAAGTGGATTTACCTTTTCTAAAACCGAACTGACTATTTGACAATAATTTATGATGCTCCAGGAACCATTCTAATCTATTTTTAATGAGATTTTCAGCAACTTTAATTAAAACTGATGATAGGGCTATTGGTCTATATGAAGTAGTTTCGTCTGCGGGTTTATTAGGTTTTAATATTGGTATTACTTCCTGAGTTTTCCAAGAGTCAGGAATGTTTCCAGAAATCATGACCGTATTAATAAGATGTAAGTAGTAACCTAATGCTTTATCTCCTAAGTTAGCTAAAAAAGAATACGGAATACCATCCATGCCTTACGCTTGATAAAACACCCTTCAGCTCAACCATTGTGAATGGAGAATCTAGTGCAGAATACGAATGTTCTCTTATGTAACAGGATGGTGAAGGGGCCGGAAAATATTCTGCTACTGAAGATGGAGCTAATTGATCAACGTTATTACTTAAAAAGTCTTTAGGAAGTACCATGGTCTGTTCTTTGAATACAGATCTAAATCTTTTTATGTTTTTCCACACTTTCAGAAGGACATGTGGATGGGGATAGAGATGAACAGAAATTTTGCCAACCCTTTTGCTTCTTTTGTTTTAAAAAAATACGAGTGGATTTATTAATTTGCATTAATTTATCAAAATTTTCATTAGACATATTATTACAGTCGGGGCATTTTAATAGGCCACATTTGACATCTGTCAGATTAATCTCCATAGTGAGGTGAGCTGCGTAAAAACATCGAACAAAACGAATAAATCGATACGGACTTGAAATAAAATATTTGAATTTTATAGGTTTGAAACAAACTCCTGCCCCATTATTACTTTTTCGTTTGCAAATTCAAGGAGCAAAATAAGACAAGTACATAATTTACAAAAAAAATGCATTTATTCGCTTGAATTATAAAAACTGTTCAATGTAGTATTAACATTATTCATTTCACGTAAATATGTGTTACTTTTCACAACGTGGTTATTAATTTATGGGGATATTTCGTTACAAGTAATCAATGCATCGATACTATTTATTCGCTTTCGATTTTTAGGGTAACTTCCCTGAGTTTAAAAAGGAAAAAGGTCAGCTAACGTAACATTGTAGCGACGTGCAATTATTAAGATCAGAATTTGTTTATTACCTTTAAAATTGTTTATCAGTAAAAGCAAATCGTTAAATAATTCGTATCGGTCATATTTACAATAAATATGTAATCGTAATTGAAAAATGTTAATCAATTGTGCAGTTATAACAAAACGAAAATATTTATTTTTTATGTACGTCGCTATAAGGTTACCTGGTACAATTTTGATGAACTGTCAAATGTGGCCTATTAAAATGTCCCGACTATAGAATATTCCTTTTCAATGATTTTCCTTTTTTTAACTGCTTCCGAACATTCGGAGTCCCACCACGGAGGGAATGGAACTTTGGTTCCCATTGGTTTTTTTGTAGGAAATTGCTTATCGGCTACTTCAATAATTGTCTTAGCTATTAATTCAGAAGCAGTTACTTCGTTTCCTAAACGAAAAAATTTCAGGAAGATCCTTAATTTGACCATCTATTTCATTTTTAAATTTACTCCAATCAACTTTATCCAATTTATATCTATTTCTTATTCTTTTATTATTTATGCTATTAGTTTTGTAAGCCAAAGATAAATGTATAGGGTAGTGATCACTACCATATGAAGTAGACAAAGTTTGCCAAGATAAGTTCGGTGCTAATGAAGGAGAACAAATGGAAACATCAACTACACTTTTATGTTCATTAATATTCACGACCCGTGTGGGATCACCTGTATTGAGCACACATAAATTAAATTTATCTATGATATCCAATAAATCCTCCCCAACCCTGTTGGACACATCGCTTCCCCAACTCTGATGATGAGCATTAAAGTCACCCATTACTAATTTTGGGCCTGAAAATGAATTAAGTAAGTTATTTAAATCTAGAAATGTAGAAGAGGAATTTTGTGCTATATACAATGAGAAAATATACATATTGGGATTTAGTAACTGTACACCAACTCTATTGAAATCAGTACTATTTACATGTGGCAATGTCAACACTTTAAAAGGTATGGTATTCTTTATCAATATGGCAGCCCCACCATATCCGTCAGGCCTGTCGAGTGTCATCTCGTACCAGTTTTACGAAGTAACTAGTTCTCAGTGTTGCAAAAGTACCCGATTTATCGGGAGATCTACTGATTTTAACGTCTCCCTCCCGATATCCCGATTTAACTGTCCTATCTCCCGATTTTTACGTTGTATGCAACGAATATTTAAAATATAGTATTATTTTGCATTCTCAAGTAGACAACACATAATACTAAAATCTGTAGTAAGGGGATTCCCCAACTGAAAGAGACGGCGCTATAAGGACATCTCTTTTCTCAGCCGACTGAACATTACCAACCTCTACGTATGGTCTGAAATGTTTTTCGTTCGTCCACACGGTTGTCATGGAAAGAAAGTTTAAATTTTATTTGTGTTATTTGTTAAACTGTGCACTATATGTGACGATGTCCGACTCCGATGATTCACATACTTAATAGTCCAAGAACGAGTACCTACAGGAATTAAGCGAAGAATTATACTCACAAAATTTTAAAGAATGTTTGCAAAAATAGCAACCAAAAAGTAGTATGAAAATGAATGATTTGCCATTTTCAATGTATCTTAGATGTTTTTAATAATTTACTATAAATAATAGCGTAAAATATTGTTGTTTTATTTAGAAAAAAAAATCTCCCGTTTTCTCCCGATAATTATCTGGAAATTTGCCCGATTTTTGAATTATAACTTTTGCAACACTGCTAGTTCTTGATATGTGTACCAGTTAACGTTAGTTCCAAAGAGGATGTAAGCTGTATACTACGTAACAAGAGGTCGGACTTAGAAGAAAAAAATAAACATCCGTTATTTTTTTAATTTGAAACTAAAGTTAAAATTTTTAAGTGCAAAACCTTTCACTCTAAACATACCAAAAATTAAAAAAAATAAAATAAAAAATAAATAAGCTCAAATAAATGTTTTATTTCAATAAAAATTATTGTACACAGCTAAATTAATAGGCTAATAAGGTAAATTAAACAATAAAACAGATTTAATCCACAAGCTTTTGTTGATTTCTATTACTCAATATTATAATATTATTACAGTACAGTTTTATGTATTTTATTTATAAATATAATAGAATAGCTGTCTATGCTACTCTACTAACTACTTGATTGGCTTACACAGTAAACTCTATATAGGGAGGGGATTAAAGCTGCGCGTCCACCAGGTCAGAATCGGGGCGTACGGTGCGGACTGCGCGTCGTGTCGTCATATATATTTTGTTAGGCGCAGAATGACGTTCCAGTACTTCTAGTGCAGTTCACAGTAGTCAGTACCATACATACAAAGCAACAAATCCGTCCGCTGTATACCTACGCAGTATGCTCCGATCCCGATCCAGTAGACGCGCACCTTTATACATGTAACACACTTAAGTATCATTACTTTGTTTTGTTACACCCTGTATACGACAGCTGAAATCTATCGCGTGGGCTCAGGCCAGCTGCATATCACCTCACTTCTTGATCAGAGGATTTTTCCTTGGTGGCCGTATCACTCATAATCCCATACCTTCCTTCTCCAGCTATTGCTTGCAGACTAAAATGTTGCAAACTAGTATAGGGACCTAAAAATCTGAAATTAATGAAACATTTTTCATTCACTACATTTCCATACAGTTTACATAAATTATTAAGTATACTTATCAACCTTATGTATTATTACAATAAAACAATATACACATTTTAACATTTTCCAAATTAACTGCATACTGATATACATTATAATATTTTCTATGAAATAATAATCTATCTTTTTCATATTAATATAGTTTATGTTGTAAATTATTGTACAAATATGCAAATAATACTGCGACATACTTTGTATTAGAACATGGTATGACATAGTATGTTTTGCTTCAATTTATCAATTTGCGGTTACATTTACATTTTACAATGGCTTACCTTTCGTTTTTCATTAATTAATCCACTTAATTTACAATTTTTGTATGAGTTGCTACAAAATAATTTTCACAAAATGAAAATCGAACTTTGAATTTTAAACTCCTTCTTCGTCTTTTTTCTCATGTAGTTTATATTCTCTATGGTCTTTTTTATCAGCCAATCACAGTCGACCTTGCACAGATTATCTGATTGGGTACAGTTGCTACGTTTAAATTTAGAACCCAAATTTTTTTTTGTTCGGGAATTTCGTCCACCTGGTTAGTTCGTTAACGTTAGTTCTTCTAAGTAGTCTGTGCGACTGTCATTAAAATTTGTATTCCCTCAGTACATTGAGTATTTATAAATAATCTTTAGTGTCAAAAACCGAAAAAATATATAATAAATAAAATGATTCCGCCGGTTGTGCAGAAAAAAATATTTATGATCCAAGTAAATTTTATTATTGTTTGAGTAGTACCTACCTATCAATATTATTAACTATATTAAATGTTTTTAGGGCCTGTTTCACCACTTTCAGATAAGTGCTGGATAGGCTATGCACCAATAATATAACTTATGATCCAAGTAAATTTTATTATTGTTTGAACTTTGAGTACTTACAATTAAAATTTACTTGGATCATAAATATTTATGATCTAAGTAAATTTTATTATTGTTTGAGTACCTATCAATATTATTAACTTTATACGTTTTCTCTAATTGATTTAATTTACAGGAAAAAGTTGGTGTATTATCAAGCAGAATAAAAATTGCCGCTGTGTTGATTCTGGCATTCGCGTTTTATGCTTACGTGCTTATTATGATGAAGACTATTTATTATAAAATGAAAAGACTTGAGACTCTTGATGAGCTGGTATGGCAAAAAAAGACAAAAAAAAAAAACACCTTATAATTAATAATAATTACTTTAGTAACTCACTTTTCCTATTTCAGACAATGAAAACTCATACAATGATTCACGAGCTACATCTTCTTGACCAAGAAGTCGGGATACAAACTGAAGAGTATGATGACTTCTATCCAGATTACTGAATGTTCGTCTCTTGATGTTAACTCCCGCAGCAATGTTATAAAACAGTAGTCAGCTGCAGAAATGTTTGTTTTAAGCTGTACTGTAGTGTAAGTGCATATCAGTATTATATGGTATTATTAATCCTAATCTTTACATTATATTTTAAGAGCCCGGGTTACCCTCGAAATTCTCATACATACGTAATACCAAAATCATTTTCTCATACGAAAATATTTAACATGTTTGAGTTATTTTTCAGCTTAAAATAGTAATTATCTAGGTTCCTGTACAAAAATTAACTTCAAAATATTTAAACACTAAAAAAATTTTTTTTGTGTATAATTTTTTTTACTAAATTTTCTACTAAATATTTAAACACTAAAAAATAGAGTAAAACACTAATAAATATATAAATAAATATTAAATTTACTACAAAATAGATCAACTCTAAAAAACATTTTTTAGTATGAAAATATTTAGTAGTAAATTAACTATTTATTTATATATTTTTTTGTATTTTACTCTATTTTTTAGTGTTTAAATATTTAGTAGTAAATTTAGTAAAAATTATACACAAAATTATTTTTTTTAAGTTTAAATATTTTGAAGTTAATTTTTGTTCAGGAACCTAGGTAATTACTATTTTAAGCTGAAAAATAACTCAAACATGTTAAATATTTTCGTATGACAAAATGATTTTGGTATTACGTATGTATGAGAATTTCGAGGGTAGCCCGGCCCCATAAGCTGTAGTCTCAAGTTTCAACTCATACTGCTGCAGAGTCCAAATGTTGCTACATGTCAATATTTTTGCCTGCAGCATAACAATCTATATTGTTCTTTTAAAGTAATATTATATCAATTGTAATACGTAAATAATAAATATGTATTAAGTTATTGAAAATGTAATGGATATTTCCTGGTGTCTTTGTGTTGTTCTTGCTACATGTAGCTTGATAGAGAAAAGAGAAACAACATAAATAATATTGTAATTCATTTATTAAGAGTATTAGAATCCCTGTAATGGATAGAATAAAAGAGAGGACAATTTTATTATTTAGAAGTAACAAGATTGCCTACCTACTATCAATATTTAGATCACACTTTGTACTTACAACATAAATTCACATTTATTATATTTCTATTCGAGATTCTAAAACATTCCATCATTTTATAATTTTTATTTTAGATCATCTTATTAGGATTAAATCTTACATCTAATATTATTGAATAATATTTTTCTCACGATCAAATGAGATATGATCTGTTAACAGCCATTGATTATATATAATTATTATTTCCTAATTTAATATGGGACAGATAAAGAGTTGTGCAAATACCAGGATTATTATAGAGACAAACATCATATGAGTAAACATTGACAAATCTACAGTAGATATTTTAATTGTTAGGAGTGTGCAGAGTGCATGCTATAACATCCCTTGTAAGAACAATAATTTAAGCTGTTATTTTTTATATTGGTAAGACAATCGCTATGCGACTTGAGTAGGACACCCATCCAGTTAATTCGTCTATCGTGGGTATCGCAGACATAATAGAATTTCAATTGTTATGCTGGCAGCTGGCTTATCGCCGATCTGAACTTCTACAACTAGTTAGGATGTAATCCGAACTCCAAAGGTAGGGCGAGCGTTGGCATTACATGAGCTTGTAGAGGGCGCCGTCGTCGGTGTGCAGGGCGGGCGGGGCGGGCGGCGCGGCGGCGGCGGCGGCGGCGGCTAGCTACCGCGGCACAAAGTGGGACATATGGGTGTCGAGCGCGCGGCACACGTCGGCAGTCTGCACGGCGCCCGGCGCGCACAGCCAAGGGTCTCGGGTGCTGCGCTGCCAACGGTGCAGCCGCTCGCGCAGACCCGACTCCAGCTTCTCCAAACCCGGCTTGCCTGTACCCACGGGACAATAGTTAATGACCAAAAACATTAAATAATGCGTGCACGTCAGTATAGGCCGCTTACAACTTTAAAATCAAAACTCCTTGCTACATTAGATATCTTCGGTGGGGTGAGGAGTGAATGGGGCAGGAGTGATACGCCATTAGTCGGTGACATGTTTTGGTAACTAGTTGTTTGACACATTTGAGTGATGATTTTGTAAGTTGTAACTTGTAAGCGACCTAGAGCGGGGGCGGTGCTCACCGTGCAGGTTGTCAGTCTCGGCGGGGTCGGCGCGCAGGTCGTAGAGCTCCCACTGCGGGCGGTAGTAGTACTCCTTGAGCGTCTTGTACCAGGGCAGCGGCTGCTTGGCGCGCGTGCGGTTCAGGATGTCCTGGAACGTGGGCGACACGTACAGGTCCTGGTCGATGGGGAACGGCATGCCGTAGTTGAGGTTGTGCAGCAGCTTGTGGGTGCGCGTGCGGATCGCGCGCATCGGGTAGTACATCGTCACCTCGTGGTGCGTCTGCGAGAAGAACACCGCGTCCAGCGGCGACGCCGGCGGCTCTGCAAACACAACCACACGTTACATCGACTAAACTACTTGGTAATAAATACTTTATTCAACCTTTTGTTAAACAAAAAACTTGAGAGGTGTTAAGGGACACCCGGATGGAACGACTATCAACACCCTCTGACCGTACAGCTCTGGAACAAAAAGAGCATGCAATATTACTTATTTCCTTTTAAAATCACTAATTAGTTTGGTTGACAAGATGTAGCAACAAAGTGTATTACGGAATAGACGTTTCTGTAAAATCGACGCAACAAATAAACGCACAATTACGTTAAAACTAGTACCTTTATCGAGCACGTGCAGGAAGCTCTTGGGTCGGTCGTCGGGGTGGATCTCATTTGTATCGGGCTGGTCGTGCGGCAGGCCGAACCAGTCCAGCACGGTGGGCGTGACGTCGAGCAGGCTGACGAGCGCGCCGGTGCTGCCGCGGCGGCGGCCGGGCGCGCGCACCAGCAGCGGCTCGCGCACGCCTGCGTCGTACATGTTGGTGCGGCCGGCTGGGAACGGGATGCCGTTGTCCGACGTCAGCAGCACCAGCGTGTCCGCCGCGTGACCCGCCGCAGACAACTCCTTCAGCACCAAGCCTACGCCTGCACACACAAAAAAAAAGCTTTTCAAAAATGTACACATTTAAATTAACATTTTTTTTTTATAAATTAAAGTCAAAAATCGATTTATCTTACTGGCCTCAAAATTTGTTAGAATGCGACGCGTCGATTCATAAGCAATTAAATGTGATAAAAACTACCTACAACCAATTTTAAAGTTCGGCTACGTTGATCAGCAACTTTGATATGTTGCAAATAAAAGGTGTTAATGACGCGATGTTGTCGACGTGTACGACAGCAAAATAGTCTTGTATTTTGTTGTCGTATGTCGCAACGCAATAAGAGGAATAAAATGCTCTATAACGACGCAACGCACCGCGATGTGGCTCGGTTTTATCGAACTTACCAATAACTTACTATCCTAACTCGTACCTTGATCTAGTCGCGACATAGTGGTGTACATGGCGGCGAGGTCCCGGCGCGCGGCCTCGGTGTCCTGCACGTGGTAGGGCACCGCCACCTCGTCCCACTGGTAGTACCACGGCGTCCAGTCCGGGATGACGCCGGCGCCCGCCTGCCCGGACCCGAACCGCTCGCAGAACGTGCCGTACTGCGGCTCGCGCCCGCACCGGTGCGGGTCGTGGAACGACACGTACAGGAAGAACGGCCTGAGATGTTTTATCATAATTAATGAGACATCACTTCGAGCGATGTAAATCTTTACTACCCCGACTTTCAGAGCAAGGTAACCACTTCTCAAAATATACTGTAGTGCCTGGGACAAGATTTTAAAATATGTCCGTATGGTCATAGTAAAAGGAGGAGGTATGGTTGACCAAGCTCATACGGCATTCTCGCAACATAGTCGCCCTAGTTCAGAGGAATGAACAGGTTAATACGTCTGGGGACCACTGACCAAAATCTCATGTGACCCGTCCTTTCAAGCTGGACCCAAACACTCAATAGATAGAAAGTCAAAACATAGAGTAACAAAAAAATTACAATCCATTAAGGGGCCGGGTGCCATCGAAATTCTCATACATACGTAATACCAAAATCATTTTCTAAATATTAAATATTTTGTAGTACTTAAGAATTTCGAGGGTACCCCGGCCTCTTAAGGTTAAAGAATCATTATAAACAACTGACTCAATATTAAATCCTAAGGAGTATCCAGCTTTAACAAAAACTATAATGAAGCCCCCTTAGGACCTGTTTCACCACCTCCTTATAAGTGCCGGATAGGCTATCCACAACTTATCTGACAGATAGGGTATGGAGTATCTGTCAGATAAGTTATGGATAGCCTATCCGGCACTTATCAGGAAGTGGTGAAACAGGGCCTTGAAAGTGCTAAAATAATCATTTTTTTATTCTACAGGTATTGCCTATGGAACTTAATATTCGCTTTTCCTAGTCCCAGGCTACTCACTTGTCCAGGCTGTCGGCTTCAGCTAGGAAGTCACGGGCGAGCAGCTTGATGCGCGTGATGTTGCGGCCGACCTGGTCGATGTGGTTGTTCTCCTCCGTCTGCTCATAGTCAAACTTGTACACGCTGGCCGGACCCACGTGCTTTTTGCCGATTATACCTGCACACCACACAATGCATTACTTTCTCTCCCAGGTAGCATAAATGGTATATATAAGCACTCACACCTGAGTATGCTTTTTACCATTGGCTATGAAAGTAGTCATATATTGGCTATGTAATACAGCGTATATAGGACCAAATTGGGCACACTTTATATACCTACCTAAATTGCTATATAAGTAGGTTATCAAAAACCATAGATGATAAAAATAAATAAAAAATATGACATGTGCAAGCTGTCTATGATGCATTATATCATAAATAATAATAATAATAATATCTATGGACGCTTCACACCATGTCAGTCTGGCCCCATGCTAAGTACCTAAAGGACTTGTGTTACAGGTAGGTTTTATTATATCATACACATATTAATTAATACACACCCAGACCCGGGAACATTGAAAACTTTTGTTCCGTCGGCGGGATTCGAACCCGCGACCCCTGGCTTGAGCTACCAATGCGCTCACCACTGAGCCACAGAGGTTGTCATAATAATAACAATCATAATAATAACTAATAAGTAATCATAAATATATTTATATCTAATAAATTAAATTTCGAATGTGAAATAGGGTAGTAACTGTACCTGTGTGTACTCCATGTTTGCGCAGTATATTGGGCAAGCTAGTGATGTTGTCAAAGGAGTTGAAGTGGTGAATGGAGTGGTGGAGCCCGTACATGCCATTCTGGTGGCTCGGAGTCCCCGTCAGCAGTGCAGCTCGACTGTGTTGTTTATTTTCATTACATTTTATTTACACTAAATTCATAATTTAAAAAAACTTAAAATAATTAAATATCTCTAGCCATTCTATATTCTGTTGTGTTTTAGAACTTTGTTATTAGCCTAGTTTTGTAATTGATCAGGATAACAAAATAAAACTCAACCGACTCAACCCTCAATTATTAATTATTGTAAAAAGTATAAAAAAGTAAATAACATCAACATTTATCTCGTAACAACTTACGAGATAAAAAGTCATTGACTTATATAGGATACAAATGAGATGAGTAATGGGCTTGTTCTACTGTGCCAAATAGATAAAATTTATCATATTATACCCCTTTAATGGGCACCCAAGTACCTGGGAGAGCAACTGCTGACGGATGTAAAAGCATTGTTGAAGATCAGACTGTCCCGAGCCAGGGCATCGATGTTGGGGGTCTGACAAATCTTGTTCCCATACGCGCCCATCTCGAACCCAGCATCGTCGGCTAAAATAAGAGCCCATATTGACTTAAATAAATTTTAAACTCAACATTATAGACTCAGTGGTAATGAAAGGCAAAAATGTGGAAAATACATATCGAGATAATATAAAAATATTGTTAATATATTTATTATTAGTATTAAAAAATTCGTAAATAAGTATTGGATTGGAAAATAAAATATTAAGGTCCATTGATATATTACGCGCAGGCGTCTTCAAATACAAGGGAAACTATACAACAATTTAAAAGCATTTAGTAATTATATTTATGTAACTAAAAATATTATTCTTGCAGTTTTTTCAGAATTGCTTCAACAAAATCATTAATTGAAAACTTTCTCTTGTAAATCGGCGTGTCGCGATTCACGAGTCAGATTATAAGAATAGATACATGGTCTACAGAATAGAACAGAAGTTATGGGAAGATACAATCAATTTACAAAATACTTACCTATAATGATGAGAACGTTTTTTCTCTCATTAGAACACTCATTTCCAGTCACAAATAAACACAAAATTAGCGCAAAAATTTTGCTACGAGCGCCCGCCCGCGCCATTGTTGTCGAGGTTTTGGTCGAGTGATTGCGATTTGCGAATGATAAGAATGACAGAACGTATCGGTGAATGACCGACCGCTGTCAAAATCATGTGTTGTCACTTGTCAACTTCATTGAACTATGGTTTGACGTGGTAGGGGCAGGGGTTTACGTGTTGTTAAAAAAAACAAATCCTTATCAATTTTTGGCTTGACCGGCGTTCTCAAAGGAAACCATCGGCCACTATAACTGCTGGATCAAAATGGCAAGTAAAAGAAGTCTTTTACTACTGTTCGACGTCGACGGGACGCTCACGAAACCCCGGCAGGTGATTTCTGCGGAACTTTTAAACTTCCTTCTGAACAAAGTGAAGCCGGTGGCCAGCATAGGCCTCGTCAGCGGCTCCGATTACCCCAAGCTAGTGGAGCAGTTGAACGGGGAGGAGAATACGAACAAATTCGATTACGTGTTCTGCGAGAACGGTGTCGTGTTCTACAAAAACAGCGAGCTGATGAAATCGGAGAGCATCTTGAGTTTCGCCGGCGAGAGCACGCTCCAGAGCGTGATTAACTTCGCTCTCGGCTACATGTCCCGGATCCAGCTCCCCGCTAAGAGGGGCAACTTCGTGGAGTTTCGGTCCAGCATGGTCAACATCAGCCCCATAGGCCGGTCGTGCAGCCAGGCCGAGCGAGACGAGTTCGTCAAATTCGACGCACAAAACGGCATCCGAAAAAAATTCGTCGAAACCCTGCAGAAGGAATTCAGTGACACAAAATTATGCTTCGCTCTCGGTGGTCAGATAAGCATTGATGTTTACCCGGAGGGGTGGGACAAAACATACTGCCTGCAGTATGTCGACAATGATTTCAGTGAGGTACATTTCTTCGGAGATAAGACTATGCAGGGTGGCAACGATTATGAGATATACAATGACAGTCGGACTATTGGACACAAAGTGACATCCCCAGAAGATACCAAAAGACAAGTCCAAGAATTGTTGAATATAGCATAAGCATTGACAATAACAAATACTTAGGGAACATACCCATACTATGTGACCTTTTTTTTTAGATTTTTTGATTCAGTGGGTGAAAGTATTTTTGAAATCAGTTCAGTAGTTGTAAAGTTTTTGAGCCTATTCAATACATACATACATACATTGTTTGTATGTAATGCAAAAAAAAACAATTTTACCTATACAGGATGCAATTAAACCTTCCTGCCAAATTTTTTCCAGGGCTTAGGTATCATTATGAGAGTCCATTTAACAAAAAAAAATTGGGTGTTATTTTTTTTCCAATGACATATTTTATCCAATTTAAAATCGTTGCAGAATGGTTACTCGCGGCGCGGGTAATGATCGGGGGTGACGCGGGATGAGGCGCGCGCGCGGGGGCACGACACGCGCGGCCGACGCATCGTGTCCATTAATTGTAGTGTTTTTTAGGACAACTTTCGGATGCTATTTCTCAACATTTTAGTACTGAGTGAGTATAAAAGAAAAAAAAGGTATTTTTATTTTTAACAAGGATTAATATATCAAAATTTGGCAGGAAGGTTTAATTGCACCTGTATAATGGAACGGAGCCCTTCATGCGCACCAGATTCAAAGATAGTAAAAAAGTGTGACGTTTCTCTCGGCGAAATTGACTACTTTTAAGACACCCCTCCCCCCCTAAAGAGGTCAAGTAGTATGGATATGTTCCCTTATAGGAATGATTGTAAATTATGGGCACTTTATAATATAATTAATAATTATACATAAGTACAATCTTGGTTTTGTTTAATATTTTTTATTATTACTTGTTTACTATTAAATATATTATTTAAAACATTCTTGACAGCAAAAGTTATTCCTATCACAGTGTGTTATCTGTTTGTAAACTACTGATTAAAAATATCTTACAAGTAACAGTTAACCTTATGCAATATTTTTTATACCGCACTAAGAAAACTTCTAGAGATAAAAAAGGAATATAAAAAATTTGTTTCAAATTAACAAAAGTATATTTTCAATTTATCAACAATAATATTTTTATTAAAAATATTTAACTAGAGTATAATAATATTATAACATTGTATCACAAAATATTATGCAAGCTACACTGGAATGGCTCACAAGTCATATCTAAATATATGGAAAAAATTGCAGTACAAAAATACATTAAAATGACATCACACCATCCACACCCACTCTCACCACAAAGAAAACTTGTAAACAAATATATTGTTGGTGTAAAGCTTAAAAACCTTGTGTAAAAATAACTTAATCCTATTATTGGTCCATATTGTAAATGCTATACATGAGTATATATCTTATCTTAAAATATGTATTCCACATTTTGGTTCAGTGTCCCTTGAAGTTGGGTTTTCTTTTCTCCATAAATGATAGCATTCCCTCCTGCCTGTCTTTAGTTGGTATGTTTATTTCATAGCACTTCTGCTCAACTTCATAACCGTCCTTGATAGTGAGCTGCACACCCTCATTTATGGCTCGCTTGGCACATCTCAGAGCAATCGGTGCATTGCCAATTATTTCCCGAGCTATACCCAATGCCTTCTCAAAGGCTGCATTTTTCTTCTCATTCTGTGCTACCACATGGTTAACAACACCTGGAAAGTAGATTTTGAAAACAAAATAATTTGGAGTTATTTCCTAAGATAATGATTTTATTACTCATTTTGTGTCTACTTACCAAGTTCCTTGGCTTCTGAACCACTGACAATTCTCGATGTGAAGATCAGCTCCTTGGCAATATTCAAGTTGACAACCCTGGGCAGTCTCTGGGTGCCTCCAGCCCCGGGGATCAGGCCTCGGTTGGTCTCAATCAGACCGAGTTTGGCTGAGTCAGCCGCAATTCTTATATCACAGGCCAGGGCCAACTCCAGGCCTCCCCCCACTGCCACTCCCTCTACTGCTGCTATCGTCGGCATGGGCAGGTCCTCTACTTCTATAAAGGTCTCTCTCAGATCTCTCACAAATACTGCCACCTCCTCATCAGACATTTTGAATCTTTCTTTCAGGTTTGCACCTAAAAATTTATCAGTTATTTTTAGTTTCAGCTATATAATATGTCTGTATTGTGACACAGATCATAACATGAGCTAGGGGAAGTAATTAATATTCGTCAGTGATTAAGCAGACTGAAGGAAAATTACTTAATAACGTATTGTCTTTATAGCAATTATTATCATAATATTCTGCATTAACCTACATACCTGCACAAAACACGTTCGGAACTAAACTATGAAGGATGACTACGGATATTTTGGTGTCTTCCCTCAGGATTTGGTTAACCTCCTTCATCGCTTTGAGGAGATCGAATCCGAGGGCATTCTTGTTGGCTGGACTATTGAGTCCGTACAGCGCTATGCCCTTGTCGTCGCCCGTCAGTTTTTGGAACGTAATGGGACCGACATTATCCGCTTCATGGATTTTAGTAGACAGGAGCCGAATGTTCTGGACTCTACAAACGTTCCTTAGCATAGTTACTCTCGAGGTTAACATGTTTTACTAGTGTACTTATTATGTAATACCTCCTGAAATTATTTTACTCTGGAATCCAGTTATCAATGTTTGTTATGACGCAGGCCTCTCGCGAATGAATAAAACAAGCTATCAGCTATATAAATTATAACCTACGAACTACAAAATACAAATTCCTCAACGAATATAGGTTGCCAGACGCCAGTGATCTGATCTCAGACTACTAAGGGGATACTAGATCTGATCACGGCCTATAATCCAGGGCTTCATAACGTTATCGAATAACAGAAAAAATATCGTTACGTACCGTTATTTTCATAATGGTAGCCAGATAACTTTATTTTTTAACGATATCTAGTAAAATAACGTTATATTTACCGTTATTATCATAACGTTATTTTTTCGTTATGGCATAACAAAAAAATTACGTTATAATAATAACGGTAAATATAACGTTATTTTCTGGTATCAGGTATGCGATCGTGCACGGTGCACCAAATCTCACTCATATTTATAATGTAATAAGCGTTCTCTGTGAAAATACAAAGAAAAAAATACACCTTAAAAGCGTGAGTACGCTTAGAAAATTTTCCCGCCTGTCATGACTTTCTTGACGGACTATAACGTTATCAAAGAACATATATTTACCGTTATAAATCCTATATAACGTTATAACATTTACCGTTATTAAATACATTTATAACGTTATTTCTAGTATCGGTTAAATTTTCATAACGTTATCTATGCCCTTGAAGCAATAACGTTATGAAAAAATAACGTTATTTGAAGCCCTGGGTTAATGTTATAACGTTATATAGGATTTATAACGGTAAATACATGTTCTTTGATAACGTTATAATCCGTCAAGAAAGTCATGACAGGCGGGAAAATTTTCTAAACGTAATGACGCTTAAAAGGTGTATTTTTTCTTTGTATTTTCACACAAATCTCGCAAAAAAAGTGGGCTGCGAGTGAGATTTAGTGCACCGTGCACGATCGCATTCCTGATACCAGAAAATAACGTTATATTTACCGTTATTATTATAACGATATTTTTTCGTTTATACATAACGAAAAAATATCGTTATAATAATAACAGTAAATATAACGTTATTTTACTAAATATCGTTAAAAATAACGTTATCTGGCTACCATTATGAAAATAACGGTACGTAACGATATTTTTTCTGTTATTCGATAACGTTATGAAGCCCTGATTTGAACTTCGAAGCAGGGCTTCATAACGTTATCGAATAACAGAAAAAATATCGTTACGTACCGTTATTTTCATAATGGTAGCCAGATAACGTTATTTTTTTAACGATATCTAGTAAAATAACGTTATATTTACCGTTATTATTATAACGTTATTTTTTCGTTATGGCATAACAAAAAAATAACGTTATAATAATAACGGTAAATATAACGTTATTTTCTGGTATCAAGTATGCGATCGTGCACGGTGCACCAAACCTCACTCATATTTAAAATGTAATAAGCGTTCTCTGTGAAAATACAAAGAAAAAAATACACCTTAAAAGCGTGATTACGTTTAGAAAATTTTCCCGCCTGTCATGACTTTCTTGACGGACTATAACGTTATCAAATAACATATATTTACCGTTATAAATCCTATATAACGTTATAACATTTACCGTTATTAAATACATTTATAACGTTATTTCTAGTATCGGTTAAATTTTCATAACGTTATCTATGCCCTTGAAGCAATAACGTTATGAAAAAATAACGTTATTTGAAGCCCTGGTTCAAATAGGCACAAAAAATAGCTGTCATTTCAAAGGCCATCATTAGTCCAGCGTACTTGTATAATGGAGGTCAGTGCCCGACCGGGACGAATTAAAAAAAAAATGATTATTTCGGACGAAGGCGAAGAAGAATCATCTTTTTGTAAACAAAGGTTTCATCCAGAATTATTGATCCAGAAGTTTTTCCAAATTAAACTGATTTTTGAAAAAATATGAAGCCTTTTCAGTGTACTCTTGATTCGGATACAAATACAAGTCTTGAATTATATCTTTTCAAAAATGTTCAAAACGTTGAAGACATAAGAAACAATTTAGTACAAGGAATTTGGAAATGTGCTGTTATCAAGCCCACACTAATTTTAGACCCATTTCAAGTAGCCGTTGCTGCAAATCGAGCTGTGCTCTCCGAAAAATCGAATTCTTTGGTCACAAAGACTGTATATTCCGAAATTTTATATAACCTATCAATTTCCAAAAATATATCTCAAAGTTTGAGTAAGTTTGGTATTGAAAAAGATGATTCTATACTGGTATGTTTCTTGAACGAAGAAAGCAGAGATGATATTTTAAAACAAATAGAAGGTGAGCAGTGTGATATATGTGAACTATCCCAGTTCACAAATGAGAAGGATTTGAAGTCAACATACAAATTGAACAATATTAAAGGTGATTGTAACCTATTGGACGTTATTGTAAGCAGAATAGTGACAAAGAACTTTGTTTCGTTTTAATGAACAGTGCAGAGTACTAATTAATGTTATTTCTGTAAGATGTAAATAAGAATTATTATACTTACTTAATTTTTTAATGTACTTATTGTTTCAAATTTACTCTTAGATTATTATTACTAGGGCTTATTAAAATAGAGAGACCAATTTTTTGCTTGGATCATGCTCACCCATGATAGGTGTATCTAGTTTTCAAAGTACATTGAAGAAATTGATTCACCGGCAGTAGACGGACCTATGTCACTTGGTTGGATTATGTCAATACGTGTGTCAATACAATGTTAGCTGTGACGCTGTGAGGCATAGACATCCGTTAGACGGTAGGTTTTGCTGTCAGTTTTACCACTGTCAGTCATGACTGTGACTGATGGATAACCTACCGTGTAAGAGCGTGACTGACGGTTCCATGAAGCTGATTGATGAAAATCTGGATATTTTGATTTTGGCTTTATGCAACCATCAATCACGAATTTTGATTTTTGAGTGAGTTTTGTCACATCTGACAAAATTGGAAAAAAATTAGAAACATATACCTTTGAAAATTTTTGCTTTGACTGACATAAAACTGAAGAGAATTGAGTGGCTGTCTAATACCATTCGTCAGTCCATCAGTCACCATCAGTCAAACATAATTCATGACTGACGTTTGCATGCCCGTGTAATGGATGCCATACATTTATTGCCATATATATTTATACAAGATACCTTTGAAAATTTTGGCTTTGACTGAAATAAAACGAAGTAAGAAGAACCATTGAGATGTATGGAGTTGACACCGCAATGCAGTGCTTGGTCACATTCAAAATACACTATATAGCCGCAGTGCACTTATTCGGCCGCGAGCTCTTCTGCGCACTTGACGTATGACAATTATAAAAAAACAAAATAAAAGTCACAAAAATGCCTTGGTGTGTCTTATGATATTGTAAAAATAATTCCAAAAACACCTCCAAATGCGACGGCATAACATTTCATCGGTTAGTATTCTTATTTATTTTCAATTGAAATACGAACATTCAATTACTAGGCGAAGACGCGCGCCATTTCGCATTGTCATAGAGTAGTAGATTCAGAGGGGAATGTAGGCAGAAGACGACGATCAGGTGGACGAAATTCCTGAACAAAAAAAAATTTGGGTTCCAAATTCAAACGTAGCTACTGTACCTAATCAGCTAATCTGTGCAAGGTCGACTGTGATTGGCTGATAAAAAAGACCATAGAGAATGTAAACTACATGAGAAAAAAGACGAAGAAGGAGTTTAAAATTCAAAGTTCGATTTTCATTTTGTGAAAATTATTTTGTAGCAACTCATACAAAAATTGTAAATTAAGTGGATTAATTAATGAAAAACGAAAGGTAAGCCATTGTAAAATGTAAATGTAACCGTAAATTGATAAATTGAAGCAAAACATAACCATGTCATACCATGTTCTAATTCAAAGTATGTCGTAGTATTATTTGCATATTTGTACAATAATTTACAACTTAATACTTCAGTCAGAATTTCCAGGAATTGCTATTGTATTCTATTGTTGTCGCGATCACCGGTGCTCGCGCGGGGCCTGAAGGATTAAACTATATTAATATGAAAAAGACAGATTATTATTTCATAGAAAATATTATAATGTATATCAGTATGCAGTTAATTGGGAAAATGTTAAAATGTGTACTTATATTGTTTTATTGTAATAATACATAAGGTTGATAAGTATACTTAATAATTTATGTAAACTGTATGGAAATGTAGTAAATGAAAAATGTTTCATTAATTTCAGATTTTTAGGACCCTATACTAGTTTGCAACATTTTAGTCTGCAAGCAATAGCTGTTAAGGAGATTTTAGGAGGAGAAGGAAGGTATGGGATTATGAGTGGTACGGCCACCAAGGAAAAATCCTCTGATCAAGACGTGAGGTGGTATACAGCTGGATAGAGGTGGTAGAGCCCACGCGATAGATTTCAGCTGTCGTATACAGGGTGTAACAAAACAGAGTAATGATACTTAAGTGTGTATGTATAAAGGTGCGCGTCCACTGGATCGGAATCGGAACGTAGGTACGCAGCGGACGGATTTGTTGCTTTGTATTTATGGTATTGACTACTGTGAACTGCACTAGAAGTACTGGGACGTCATTCTGCGCCTGACAAATATATGACTACACGACGCGCTGTCCGCACCGTACGTCCCGATTCCGACCTGGTGGACGCGCAGCTTTAATCCGCTCCCTATATAGTTTACTGTATAAGCCAATCAAGTAGTTAGTAGAGTAGCATATATACAGCTATTCTATTATATTTATAAATAAAATACATAAAACTGTACTGTAATATTATTAATAGAAATCAACAAAAACTTGTGGATTAAATCTGTTTTATTGATTAATTTACCTTATTAGCCTATTTATTTAGCTATGATCAATAATTTTTATTGAAATAAAACATTTATTTGAGCTCATTTCTTTTTTTTTTTTTTTTTTTTAATTTTTGGTATGTTTAGAGTGAAAGGTTTTGCACTTAAAAATTTTAACTTCAGTTTCAAATTAAAAAAATAACGGATGTTTATTTTTTTTCTTCTAAGTCCGACCTCTTGTTACGTAGTATACAGTTTACATCCTCTTTGACGACGATGAATGAAGTGTTGTATTTAAGCTCATCATTGACCTCTAAATCGACAAAAAGCAATGTATGATTATATCATTATAAGATTTTTGAACTTCAGAATAACGAACTTCTGACCATTCGTTAGTATGTCGAATATAATTTAATATAGCCAAAAAACCCCGGAGAAGTTTCCGAACGGGCGTTTCTTTAAGTTTTGTTTCAATTTCAAAAACAAGATTCGGTTGTAAAGAATTGCCAACGGTCGTTTCATTTTCAAAAACAAGATTCGGTTGTAAAGAATTGCTAACGGTTGTTTCATTTTCAAAAACAAGATTTGTTTGTAAAGAATTGCTAACGGTCGTTTCATTTTCATTTGATTCGCAATACAATTTTCGAGTGACAGTATCGTCGATGCAACAATTATCTGCATGACCTTGAAAAAAAAAATCGGTTTTCATAAAAATAATTATCCCTTTTGTTTATTAACCTCTTGAGTTAATTAAGCTACAGGGTCGTCACGGCGCTGTCATTGTTTGCCCCCCCCCCTTTTTTTTTGTGGCGGCGGCGCCTCGATTTACGTTTGCTGTGTGAAGTAGAAGTCGACGACGAGCTCGAATCACTTGTGGAACTACAACTACTAGATGACCTTGCAAAAGAACAAGGCTTTTTATTAACTGCATTAGAGGGTAGTTTCAAATTGTTAGCTGGTGTCACTACCGAATCATTAACAAATTCACATTCGTTATTCATTATTAATAGCTACCCTAAACCTAGGAAAGAACACAAATTACACAAGAACTTATCTAGAAAATTGCAATATTTGAAATTTAAATGTAGTATTTGAATTTAAATTCGTTATCAAAATAACGATACGAACGATAAAATCGTTATTAATAGTATAAAATATTCATCTTTGCATTTTGCAAGAAAAAAAGGTATGAAAATATAACTTACGTGAATTACCACAACACTTGAAAAACTTTAAAACACAACACTGAAATTATTTCACTTTTTACATAAATTATATAACTAGGAGTTATATAATAAGGAGGTATATACGTAATGGCTTCTGAGCACGACTGTGCGGTGCGGAAAACAAGACGCCAATGATCATAGTCGAGCGGGAATTCTCCCTCTACCTGCTCGATGATGGCGCCAAGATTGACAGAGCTACCAACATTCAGGAAAGAAAAGGAGGTAAAATGTGCGGAAACGGAAGTGCCTATCTCAATTATTATGCTTCAAATAACGGTCAAGTGTTAAATATAAATACGGTATTAAGCTACGTCCGCACATTTGGCGTTTGCTACAAACTCCAAATCGCCACAAATGGACACAAACGTTTGGCTTGATTTCGAAATCCATCCACATGTTTGCGAGTGAGTTAGTATGTTCTGACGCGGCAAGCATGACGGACGTCGAAGTTGCTGTATCGGCTATAAACATTTGGCAGTTATTTTTATCTACACATATAAATAAAATTAGAGTGTCTGTTTGTAATATTGAAACAATATAATACTCTACATACAACCAAAACAACATTTTTTTATCTGTATGTCTGTCTGTCTGTTTGTTCCGGCTAATCTCTGAAACAGCTGGAGCTATTTTGACGGGACTTTTTTTGGTAGATAGCTTAGAGTCTGGCCAGGGAAAGAAGTCTATAAGAAAAGGCGGCAAATTTAAAAAATCTGCGTCTTGCAACACTGACTAAACACGGAATAAACGGACTTGATACTATGGTATTTTTTATTTTTATATTCATGCCTAAAATGATGCCAGAACACATTTAAAAGTAACGCAGCATCAGAGTATACTGTTCAGACTTCTGAGAGCACTTCTGTTTTCATAATAATTACTAGCTATTTGACCGAGCTTCACTCGGTATTCTATATGACACGAATAAAAGGTTATTATAAAAATCATTTTTATTATAATAAATGAGACACATCAGATGGAATCCGATTTCGACTATGACTCAGGACAAAGAATATGGAACCTGGCCAATAAAAAACACAACTCAGGACATTACTGTGCAAAATTTTTCTCAGTGTTTCACGGCATCCTCCAAATCCTATTGAGTTCTTCAACTCAGTATGCAAAGTGCGCAGTGTCGGGACTTGCTTTTTCACACAGTAAAATTCGTTTATTTTATTTCTGATGGCTGTTAAATCAAAATTATCCAAATTAGATACATGAGCTGGGTACTGGGTGCTGGGTAGATACGGTTAATTTCAAAGAACGAAGAGCAACGTATTAAGCAAACCTCCAATGCCGCTAACCCCAACCCGCGGCCCGCTCGCCGGGACTTTATTTGTGGCCCGCGTGATGTTACGCCATTTTGAAATTCACGCCCACCGAAAAAATAATGTAAAGTCGTCGTTATAGTCGTGAATTTTTTTCCACTTAAATCGTTAATTTTGAAGAATGTTATTTTTTAACCCTAAAATTTTTCTGTTGCGGCCCGCGTCACAAGACCAAAACATGTTTGTACAAGCCCCGCATGAAAAAAAGGTTGAGGACCACTGTAATCTAATGTGTCGGTTTTGGTGTCAGTGCTGAGTCAGTTTTTCTGACATGTCTTTAAATTGTTGGCAAAGGAGAACAGTCTCTCAACATGAGGAAGTGCAAGTAGGTACCTATCCTGATAGATTTTTATCTTGAAATATTATTTCATCTTTAGGATCATATAAAAGTACCTTTAATTTAAATAATAATAATAGTAATAATTATTTGAGAATCAATAATAATTAATCAACTATTAATTTCACGTTTCGGACCGTTCACAGACTAATCTGAGTTTCGAAACTATCGAAAGTGAGTGAACGACTCAGCCATAAAGTTGATAGATGTGACAACACTGGTGAACACATAATATCCTGTTGAGTTGGCTTTCAGTTTTGACATTACTTCCATTCTATTTTGATTTTTCTATATTATTTTTGATCAGAAAGGTAGAAACTTTTTTTTAAAATTGTGGTCTAGAGATGCCCTCATTAAGCGTAGGTATTGGGCTTCTAGGGTTAATACGAGTATGCCTGCGGCTCGCCAATAGTTTGTTTTGCCACCTTGTGGCCCTTGCCTGCCAAAAGGTTGCCGACCGCTGCTCTACAGCATATTTATCTCTAATAATTGTTCTATTATTTAATGTACTTAAATAATAGATTTAAGTAGAAAGAACTTTGTAATCATTGTTTGTTAACTGTAGGCGAAAAGCTATGATTCGTCGAGTCGCTTCGCATATGTTACGCTCAAAGACCGAAATCGCTCAGTGAGCGAAAAAATAGCTCACAAGTCACAACTCACAACACGTTGTGATCACAGTGAAACAGCCACGACGCGAATTTCGCGTCATGGCTCTCATGAAAACGGCCACGACGCGTTCTGCCAATCACAAAAAGGCCATAACGCGAAATTCGTGTTGTGGGCTGTGGCTAGTATGCTATTCATTTTCTTGATATTATACAGTTCTTGAGTGATTAATCATCCATAGGTATGGAAGATTATATTTGAATTAAGGATAGTATAAAACTATGGATATTTTATAAATAATAATGATAAACACGTTATGCAGTGATTTAGTAAAAGAAAAAATATTTTGTAGTACGCGTACGCGTTTTGTAGTATGGATGATTAATCAATCAGGAACAAATCAAGAAAAACGAATAGCATATCAGCCACGACACGAATTTCGCGTTATGGCCTTTTTGTGATTGCCAGAACGCGTCGTGGCAGTTTTCATTAGAGCCACGACCCGAAATTCGCGTCGTGGCTGTTTCACTGTGACCACAACGCGTTGTGAGCTATTTTTTCGCTCACTGAGCGATTTCGGTCTTTGAGCGTAACACTTGAACATAGTTTACTTTATTATAGGGCATAATGACGACCTCCGTGGCGCAGTGGTGAGCACGTTGGTAGCTCAAGCCGGTCGCGGGTTCGAGTCCCGCCGACGGAACAAAAAGTTTATAATTAAGTTTCTGGGTCATGGATGTGTATTAAATATGTGTATCATATAATAAAAATCTTAAATATATGTATAGTATAAAAGTATTAATACTTCAGTCGGAATTTCCAGGAATTGCTATTGTATTCTATTGTTGTCGCGATCACCGGTGCTCGCGCGGGGCCTGAAGGATTAAATATATTTCCGTTGTCTGGTATCTGTAACACAAGTCCTTCAGGTACTTACCACGGGGCCAGACTGACGTGGTGTGAAGCGTCCATAGATATTATTATTATAAGCATTTTAGGAAGCTGCAGGAGCATAGAATTAAAATAACTGACATAATATATTACGTTTTATTGTAACAATAACAAAGTTATGTAAAATGTACAATTAATTACAGTATGTAGAAGCGACATTATCGACAACACAACCCGAGGTTTTCTGCCACAGTCGCTCTACAGTATAGCCACTGTGAGTCTGTGACAGACACCCAACATATTATACCCCCAATGTATTTCGATCAAAACATAAGAAAACTCGACCAAATTAATTTACAATTTTGATTGTTTATTGCACGATCATGCGACATTTAAGTCGGTAGCGTCGTCGTAGCAGTCGTTTACATTTGGATCAAAATAAATCGAGAGTATAGCCCATCATGATTGCCAACTTTGTTCATCTCAGGCAGTGACTCAACGCGGACACGACGTACGCGTGCGCGTGCCGCTCAACTTATCCATTACCAACACATTATCAGCTATCACCAAAACCTGGCAGTTCTCGGTTCCGATATACACCCAACTCCCTACCCACTTGTTCCCAGCTCGTCACTAATTTCCTTGGCACATCCATAAATCATCCTGAGGTTTTTTAGCCAGATAAAAAGAAATAGAATATTAATTACATCAAAGCCGAGTACTATGCTGTCAGCGAAAATATAACAGTTGCTATTAAAGCAGTTTAGCGAAAGTTAGAATTTTGTAGAAATCATTTTTACAAACCATAGGCTTTTGTATATAATACTAGCTGTCCCGGCAAACGTTGCTTTGCTGTAATATATTTGTCATATTATTTTATTGAAGTGACTAAATAAGTATCACCATGGCAACGTCGATCGCTATCCCGTCGCACAAACAATGATCGCCGTCAGTCTCAGGTTGTAATAATTTACTATTATTTATTCAACAAATGCACTTATCAATATATAAAGTACCGAGTAGCCGATTCTCGGACCTACTGAATATGCATATAAAATTTGGTAAAAATCAGTTAAGCCGTTTCGGAGGAGTTCGTGGACTAACATTGTGCCACGAGAATTTTATATATAAGATTATCTTTATTTGTTACAATATTTGATATTTAATTTCATATGCTGTATTTTGGAATAAACACCAAGAACGAATATACAAAAGGATTAAAATATTTTTGAACAATGAAAAGTTAGTTCCAATAGAGACATGATCACATCAGTCAGATACACAGTCAATATACAAATCTTGTTTGATGATTTGATCACAATTTATTACTGTATAGTTTCAGTTTACATTATTATCATAGGGTCTGTGACTGGAGTTTGACCGGTAGGTCTGTAGTCTGTACATTATATCCCTCAATTATACAATATTAGCACATTGATAGCTTACAACGATTAGCCCTTTCTTATACATCAAAAAGACTCAAAATATACCAGGATAAAACATTATTGAAGCTATTCAGCATGTCAATATTTTGTAAGAATAGCAAAATGGAGTATCTTTCGATTTGAAGTCCACAAGTTCCCTATGCGATAGCCAATAAACACTCGCCGCGCCTTCAGTGCACCAATAACCGCGCAGTAAGATTTCAAAAGAATTCTGAACAGAATTTCAGAGTCAAAAAAAATTCTGAACAGTTTTGATAAGATTGATGATATTTTTTATTTACCACTTTTCGTCTGTACCAAGCCGACATTTCTTTATTTCGCTATCTTACACTACATATTCTATATACAACGCAACATCAGTAAATAAACTAAAAAACCGGTTATAGAGACTTAACTATTGCAAAACTTATAGAACATAATATTAAGCTGCTAGGTACTGTCGCGGTCGCAAACATCAACATGTATATGTATCAGATTTTATGTCCAAAATATACACTTACTCTCGTAACAAAAACATATACGTAAGATAACTATCTATTATACAATATTTGCTAACTTAGAGTCTACACAGACGGACCGCATTTCAACTGCAATCCAACTGCAAATTGCAGTTCAAGTGCAGTTTGAATGCAGTTGACATGACTGAAATACGACTGCAATAGAACTGTAAACCAAACGTACAGTTGAAATGCGGTCCGTCTGTGTAGACCCTTAGTCTCCCATTAGCAATGTACTAGACTAGATAAAGACAGCAGATTTTTTTGCATAGTTATATTTTGCTATATTTGTGTTTGTAGTAAGGGAAATGTGTAACTACAAAATATGCTACTATTTACTATTAACGTAATGGTGGTCGAGCGATGTAAACATTTCTGTGCAAATTTGACACGTATACATATCGGTGGTTACGACTTACGACGATAACAGTAACACTACACATGGCATCTAGAAACTATACTCGTAGGAACTTTGTCATCACTAACTGAGCGTTAAAGTAAACCGAACGAACACAACCGTTAAGCTGGGCCTCTGCCGTCTGCACAACACAATAAGACTGATTTACATCAACACAGTAGGTATTTAATAGGTGGGCTGGGTTCCAGCCAGAAGCGTAGCGTGCCTTGCCGCCCCGTTTTATTGATACGGCATATGCGGCGGTAGCTACGCCCCTGGTTCCAGCTCTAAATCAGAACTAGATATATGTAAATTGTTGTCGTGTTCAATATAATCTTAGATCTACTATTTATTCTTTACAATGACTGAAGAACTGACCAGCACTAGAGTCCCTTGATGCTGGCGGCTGGCGGTGCAAGCTATTATATAGTTTATAAGATTAATAGCTTAATATTTGTGTTAGAAAGAGTCATATTGCGTTTTTCACAATGTTGAACAATTCTTAACAAAAAAACACAAATAATATAATACCGGACTAGTCAAGCTTGGAGCGAAGTTTTTAGATGTTTTGAGAGTATCGACTGATCACTAATCCAAGAGACACTCGACCCTGGTATGGCCTCAGTAAGGTCAGGAACCTGTAACAGCCTATTACTAGTGGTAGCACCTAGTGAACACTGAGCACTAATGTGCTACTGGGCCTGCCTCGCCTCCTTAAACAACTCTTTTCTAGATTACAATATTTTCTGTACAGTGCAAAAATATTAGTAACGCCCTCGAACATAAAACATACAGTCAGTAAATAAATTGCAACACACTGTTACACAGTGAGAGTTGCCATCGTTAAACATATATTTGTCTAAAACTTGTATTGCCAGCTACAAAAAACATTGAACAAAATAAACTTACGGTTTATACGTTTATATTAGTTTTCATCTTATTGGAATCGCGCTATAATGGTTCAGTTTCGGCGTCGAAAAATTATACAGGGTAAGACCGTGAGCGTGATAAATCGATTATTATGTTATACGATCTGGAATCCATTCGTAGGTAATTTCTAAAGTCTGCTGGTTCCAAGTAGTTCAGAAAGTTCATGTTTGATAATTTTTCGTGGAGCAAAAATTCTTTCAACCATCTTTTTCGCCTTTTATTTATTTTTATTTTCATTGAGCCAACAGCTAAGCCTATGAGAAGACTAATTTTTTGTTGCTTTGACAGAACTGGAGCCATTAAGAAGACGTCTGACCAAAATGACAACTGATTTAGTCACTAAATTAGGACAAGTGGAATTAGAAGCTTCTAATTAGTCTTCTATTTAGGATCCTACTTAGAACTTTTACATATCACATATCTTTTTTAACCGAGCTCCAAAAAGGTTGTGGATATATATTTTTTGGATTCAGCAGTGTCATTTTTACATTATTAATAATTATATAATAAATACCGATGCATACATCTTGCCCTGTAAATCAAAACCGCTAAGCAGCATAAACAAAGTTCGTTTAACAAATTATACCTAAATTGTATACGATACCAAAAACTTATAACAACAAAACGCTTCGTCTCCAATGACATCAAATAATTTGTACCTAAGTTGCCGTCAGTGCTATAATATGTAATATACAACTACATGTATGTACGGTATCCGTCAATTTCTATTGCTAAATGCTATATCGGTAGTGAAATCTGGTTTATAATCTCAGTCAGTAAAACCCTAGTGATTATTCCATCTCTATCAACTTATTATGAAAGAGGGAGAGATAAAATGAATCAATATTACATTTTACTGACTAATATTAGAGTGTGGAATACTACCGCTGTTGTTTATACATGTTGTGTGAACTACATTCACTGTATGTTACGATATACTGGAGCTGGTCTAGCGTAATATATGACTTCACTTGACTCGCGTTTCACTGGAACACCAACCTGCAAATAAAACAAACTTTTATAGAAACAAAACAAGGCTTTTGCATCCGCTGTAGATGATTTATACAGCATTTTCAGAGCGAGATAACCACTCTTCGATATTTTAAAGAGTTGAGTTGAACAATGTCAGTGTTTATCTACGAAAGTTACTTACACTCGTGTTTGTCTACGAAAGTTACTGATACTCAGTGAGAGCGTGAGCGTAAAGCCGGCCATAGACGGACCGCATCTTGCAGTCGACAACGACTGCAAGATGCGGTCGCCGCAAGGCGATCTGCAGTTTCGATACTAAATTCATATCCGCAATACACGGACCGCTCGAGTAGTCGCTCTGCGGTCGATTTTTGCCGTGCGATCGAACAACAAAGGTTATGTATTATCGACTGCATGATACGGTGGTGTCAACAATAACAACGCTCTAGAACAGTCGGTCCCGACTGCAACTCGCGGTCTGCAACTCAGGTACCTGGTCGTGTGTGTCGTCGGGCGCGGGTGCTACTGGAAGGGCAGCGGCAGCGGCAGGCCGTACAGCGACGGTCACCGGCGGGCCTCGGCGACGTACACGGACACGGTGGCGTCCTTGGCGCCGACGCCGAGCGCGCACCGCAGCGGGTGGAACGCCAGGCACGAGACGGGGCCGATGCGCGCGCCCATAAACCCCTCGTGGAACTTGATCGTGTTGAGGTGCGACCCTCGCAGGTCGTAGATGCTGATGCACTGGTTCACCGACCCGCTGGGAACACGATATCGTTTATGTAGTTAGAATCGCCGAGGACACGATGCTAATTACTTTCTTAATTAGTAAAAAAATCACAAATCATTCTGAACTGTCATTGTAGTCACCTACCATCTATTACTACTGTTAAGTACTATATTAATAGGTTGTCTGGAAGAAATCGCTTGTACTTTTTACTCAAATGTTCTAAGTTCTGTATGTCATGGTTGTTTTGGTGCAATAAAAGATTTTCATTCATTCATTCAAAATTGTCAAACCTACATTATACATACAACCATATTCTACCAAAGACATATTGTAAGGTAATAATGGATAACTTAACAGTGGCATTGCGAAACATTTTTGAAATAAAGTTTCAATAGTTTGTTTACAACACAAATAAAAAGTATTAAAATTTTGTAACCAACCAGCAAGATACAGTCAGTAATATTTTCACCTTAAAACACTTTGTTTATATATATATAAACCACGTGTTTGTGTGCTCATCTGTCAAACAAAGTGTATAAACCACGTGTTTGTGTGCTCATCTGTCAAACAAAGTGTATAAACCACGTGTTTGTGTGCTCATCTGTCAAACAAATTGTATAAACTACGTGTTTGTGTGCTCATCTGTCAAACGACCAAAATGGGCGTCGTAATACGATCTAATATAAAGAATCAATATGATCCAGCTTATATTGTTTTTCTCATTGTTACAATTCTTACAACGTAAACTATTGTTTATTTGTTTTATTAAACAGAGATGCAAATAAATTAGTGTCAGTTTGAGTGTCATGTTCTAAAATCGGGTAGAAATTGCTAATATACGTTTAACCGTCACGCCATTTTCGAAAATTGAAAAACATTCGAAAATGGTGTGACAACTGACAGTTAAACGATTAGAAAGAAATAAAATAAATAGATAAGAGACGTGATGTAAGTTACCAGGCGAGCAGGTCGGCGCGCGGGTGCACGTCGAGCGCGGCGAGCGGCGCGGGCGCGCGCACCGTGTGCATCGGGCTCTGCAGCTTGCGCGTGTCGTAGATGCGCACCTCGCCGTCCACACTGTCATGAATCATTCAAATGTCATTCATGTCGTATATTTGTAGATTGTTATGTATTTTATTCACTTTTCGAAAATATTTGTTAATTTTAGTAAAATAAATCTTACGCTTTATTTTTTCCATTTGTGGCTGTAAGTTTGTAAGTCCACTTTAGATATTGTTGTGTATTAGTTACCCATTAGTCATTAGTTTTGTGATCGCGACTGTTACTTAACAAACGCATCGTTTAAATTTCTCATAGTTTAGCAATTAATGGCAATTTAGGTTTATTTGTAATCATATTTGTAATATTGTTTGTAAAAAACTGTTTTTGCCTTAATAAATAAATAAATAAAAAGTTTTCCATGTATCTTAAAATAAGTAGTTGCTAAATGCGACGTATTTTCTCATAAGTTGCAACGTACCCGCCGGCGACGAGGGCGTGCAGGTCGTGTCGGGGCGCGGCGCACAATACGCGCGCGGCGAGCGGCGGCAGCGCGAACAGGGGGCGGGGCGCGCGCGTGTCCCAGGCACGGACGGCGCCGTCGCCGAAGCCCGCGAGCGCCGTGTCGCCGCCCAGCCACAGCGCGGTGACAGGCGCGTCGCTGCCGGTGGGCACGTCGCGCAGCAGCAGCTCGGCGCGCGCGTCCCACAGTCGCAGTGCCGGCGCCGCCCCACCCAGCGCCAGCACCCCCCCGCGCGCCCCCCACCGCACCAGCGTCGCCGGCGGCGGCGGACTGTACGCGCTCATCGCACCGCCTGATAAAAAAAGTTTTATTTCTGAATTTTGAATCGTAATATTATACTTTCAGAACGTCTGAGGCTTTGTCCATATTATCTGTATCTTGATCGAGTATCAGATCTCCGTCGCGTAGCATCGAAGCGTATCATGATCGTTAGAAATGAGATATAGATCGCTCATTTTGCGTCCACACTAGCGATCATGATACGCTTCGATGCTACGCGACGGAGATCATACGCGATCATGATACAGATGTGGACAAAGCCCTACGTGTTGCCATAACTACCACCGATACACACGTTAGGATCAGTCGTTTTGCACGTTGACGATGATAATATTATATGCGATGTAGATGCATTTTTAAATGATTCTTTTCAAACTGAAGGTAATTTTCAAAATATTTGAAAGATGATACACATCGAAATGAAAGACTTACCGCCTATTCTAACTTTGAATGGCTAATTTAAAAATACATCGCCTTGCCTCGTGACGTAGTAATGTGAACTGACTACTAGTCAAAGTTGTTACATTAAAATAAACTTTTTGACTGTAATAAAATCAACTTTATCCTGCGTAATGTAGTTATAGAATTAAAAAATTAACAAAAATTAAATCAGAACTAAACGACTCACTTTTACTATCAGCTGACTTGTTTTTGTTGACTTGCTTCTCGTCCCCCGTGCTCCACTGCTCAGTCACCAGTTGCGCTAAACCTATTATCAATTACTTATTTTAAATGATTTTACAAACGCAAGAGTGTTTACACAAAGTCTACAGATTACTAGGGTAAAATTTTAAATCGATTGTAGTCCTTGTTTACGATTTGGTTATCATCGTTAAGGGGAAGACAGCTGCCAATTCGACATCTTTGTGCAGTTTTCTAGACGTATGTATTTCATTGATTGGCACAAAAAAAAAATATATGTGATTTTTTATTATATTTGAAAAAGCTTGTTGAATTTAAATAATAAAATAATGTACTCCTACTGGATGAAAAAAAAATACCAAAGTCACATCTTTCAGGAACTTTAAACAGTTCTAACTAAAGTAATAATACAATCTATGCTTTAAAAATTTGTTTATTTGATACCTTTTACAAAAATCCGAAGATTGCCGGATTTAATTTTCGGTTCTGACATCTAGATTTCCCATAATGTTTTTTTTTTCCTTTAACAAACGAAAAATGTATCCACGCTACCGAGTGAACACTTCACATCTCTGTCTCTCTGGCATGAAAATCGACACAGGTGCGAGAGTGATGCGAGATCAAGGTCATTGGCAGTTGTCAGCGTCTTAAATTGTCGTCCTTTGAAATTTCCGAATTGGTTCTAAAACTCTTGCAGGAAAGTCCGATGCCTACGACCGGATCGCGAACTAACCCGGCTAGGAGATCAGGGGTGAGGAACTCGTACGGGGCCACTTTGTGGCAAAAATTGTAAAGAACATAGTATAGGTATGACCACAGACATAGATCAAGATAGATACCGCATGTCGCTCCATTTGTATTTGTATTTCTACAGCTCAATACGGCACTTTTAGGCATTTAGGTATTTTTGAAATTCCGATTGACGTCCGATTCCGATAGCAGACAGAACAGACTTTCGAAAGATGAGCATTGCTCGTCGTTTGGGAACGCGATATGGCACGCGAAGTACTATCAGAGAAGTTGATTCCTATGCAGATGGCGGACCTACGTAGCTTAGTCGCGTTACGTCAAACCCAGCCGACAGATCACAATTAACATTGAGTTGATATGAACTGACCAAATGACATTGGCCTTCAACTGCCTAGGAATCAATTTCCCCGATGGTACATACACATGTGGTATCTATGTTGATCTATGTCTGTGGTATGACGTACTGTATATGGGCTGCGCGGGTGGCGGGCGGTAGTCCGGGGCGGGCCGCACGTCGAGCGCGCGCCACGCCCCCACCAGCGCCGGCTCCGTGCCGCTGCTGCCCGGCCTGACGGAACACACGAGTTAGCACGGGACAGACATTGGAACAGCAATGCAACAGACATTTGATAGCATATATTTTCACCTGTTGCAATACTTAATTGCCCCGTCCAATAAGAAAAGAAAGTGAATATGCAAAGTATTTTTAGATAAGTTCGCTATGACGGCGATAGCTTTTTAGCATTTGCCACATACAATTTATTGTAGTTACGCTCGCGTCTCTTAATCCTTTTTTTATGCGCAGGGGAAACCCTTTACGGGCGCCCCGGGATGTGCCTCAGTTGCGTCTTTTAATCCTGCGTAGCAGTAAATCACACTTTGCGTACTCAGACGTGTCCACAACACAGCTTAGTTTCTAAACACACCATGCCGAAGTTCAACGGCGGAAGTTCGGCATGATTACGTCAGCAATGTCAAAAGCTACAATATAACGCGACGTAATTTCGGCATGGTGTCATCGGTAATTTAAAATACATTGCAGGCGGAATCATGCCGAACTTCCGCCGCGGAACTTCGGCATGGTGTGTTTAGACACTTAGTTTTTTTTGCTTAAGTATTGTCAATGTGAATAACCTGTATACGGCGACGTTGCCGGCGTGCGAGGCGACGGCGAGCAGAGCGCGCGCGTGCGCATTGAGGTACGCCAGCGACGTGATCCGCCCCCAGCCGCGCTCCCACCGCCCCACGCACAGCTTCGCCGCCGTGCCCCAGTCCCACACGCTGGTAAACAGACAATACTCGTAGGACAACATCATTACACTAAGGGAGAGCTATGTCGAATTGATAAACAAAATTAAAGGTCACTGAACCACCCAATACTTGTAAGTTGTAGGGCATTCCTCTATGTGCTGTGATTACTTAATACATCATTTTTGAAGGTCCCACGATTGCGTTTTCACATGCAATCATTATAACCTTAACTAGTATTAAACACGTCAGCATCAAAAAATGAGAAAGAATAGAAATACAAACTTTAGGGACCAAATTATCTGAGATAAGTTAATCTTTCACTTTCACTCTTTGAAGTCTCCCCATGGCGACCAAGTCAGGCTTCTTACAGACGAACGGCACTTGTCGACGGCACGCGTCGACGGCTGCCGTCGATGAGTGCGTTCGTCTGTAAGAAGCCTTAGCGTGCGGTACTCACCCGAAGTTGTCTTTGGAGGCGACGGCTGCATGCTGCTCATAGGGGTGGAACAGCACGACGGCGGGCGGCAGCGGGCACCGCGAGTGGAACGCCTGCGTCTCCAGCCGCGGCGCGCGACAACCGCGAAGCGCTGCGAACACGCACGATTTAATACGTCACATCAAAATAGATAAAGTCGTTTATGTTTAAAAGATGCTTATCCCGTTAAGTAAGTTAAGTTCTTGATAAATGTATCAGTGACAAATTAGAGGTAGATTGCAAGTTTTTAAATAATGATCAATTAACCTTCGATTTTAGTAAACCTCTTTAATTTAAAATACCTCTGGCCTCCTTCCGTATGCTCGCGTTCCTCGCCTTCCGCCACAGTCGCTCGTGGTAGGCGGCGCTCTCGCAGTCGTCGAGCGGCGAGGAGGGGGCGAGGCTTACGGCGGGCGGGGCGGTGGCGGGCGGGGCGGTGGCGGACGCGGCGCGGGAGCACGTGCAGCCCGCCACGCCGCTCTCGCCGCCCTCGCCGCGCGCGAACTGCGCCGTCGCCCACTCCACGAACTGCGTGCTCACTATCGGCTTCTTCAACGATTGACCTGAACACATTCATTTAATCATAATACATAGGAACAGTACTTCATGCATTAAATCAAATTTCTTATTATATTTAACACAAAATCATTTATTTGCAGCTTTGGAAACATAAGAAAAATTTAATAACTAAACTCGTGAAACGGAAAATACTATAAATTTTATGAGACGATATGACTATTTGTTTGTTATCTCATAGTTTGAACAATAGTTATTTTTTTCTTTATTTAAAGGCCTTAAAGTAAGATTAAGTCGGCCTTAAAACATTATTAATTACAAAAAAACTTAAATCTAAATTCCTTAAATACAATGAGTGGATTACATAACTTAAAAATATATCACTGCATTCAGCCTTAAAATTAGATGACATAATATTATGAACAAAAAAGAACAAATTGTTACATTTAGCATGTTGTATAAGATCAAGCCTGATACCTTCGTTCCTCCTACATTCCATGAGCACGTGATAGAGGTCCTCGTATCGGTCACAAGCGGTACAGTTGGGATTGTCCGTTTTCCCCATAAGGTAAATAAAATTATTCAATGGAATGTGGTTTGAACGGAGGCGGAAGGAGAGAGTTAAATCTCTTTTATTGAGATTGGCGTCTGCGAACCAAGGACGTTTCGGTGCTTTGTCTACTAAAGTCCTATACCAAATACCCGAATTTACAGATTTCTGTTGAAAATATTGGTTTTATTAGATTGTAAATACATTTAATAACGAGGAAAGCTTCAGGCCTACCCGTGCTACCTTTACTGCAAGACATCAAATGTAAAAGTCCACTCTTAGAATCAGTAACGATGACGAAACGTCGATAGGTAGTAGTTTCTATGTATTGCAATGCTTTAAGTATGCCTATTATTTCTACACTCATGATCGGAATGATATTATTGTCAATTAAAAATTGACCTTTGGTTTTAGATTTCGAGTCGTAAAATGTACAACCTGCGAAGTCAGAAGATTTCGAACCGTCCGTGTAAATATGTGCGTAGTTACAGTATTTAGTGGACAGTAGCTCAACACTAGCCGCTTTAAGTTCTATCGGGGACATTCACTTTTTAGCCCTATCCACGAGCGGAACTTCGGTAAAACATACGTCCTGAAATGGAATATCGTAACTACGTATATCGAGTTCGTACGGAGGCCCAATGTCGTATCTCGAGAATGATAGGTGATTAAGATTCTTGTAACTTTCTACGATCACAGGAAGACCGTTACTGTTCCAATAATGAGTTCCGGAATCAATCTCACTTATAAAATCGACCACAAGTTTCATCAAATAATCGTCGCGGCGCGAAGAAGTTTTAATAAAAAATTTGTCAGATAAAAATTCTCTTCGAATTTTTAAAGGAGTTATGCAAAGTTCGTTTTCTAATACGTGAACAGGCGTAGTCTTGATAAAACCATCGCATTGTCTCAGTGACTGGTTCTGAATAAGATCCAGTTTGCTAAGAGCGTTCCGATTGGCGTTGGCGAATACGACACTTCCATATTCTAGTCGACTCCTGATAAGACTTATATACAATTTTCTTAGGTGAACGGGATGAACTCCCCATTTGAAGCCACTGACAGAACTTAAAATATTATTGTATTTTAGACATTTTTGGTGCGTCTCGTTAGTGTGTTTTTTCCAATTCAATCTATGGTCGAACCAAATACCTAAAAATTTTACAAACTTAACGATATCTAAGGTAACATTATACAATTTAATTTCGACAGAGGGGACGCGATATTTTCGGGTGAAGATGCGTATTTTAGTTTTATTGAGTGACAACTGTAAACCGATTTCGTTTAAGAGTTTTTCAAAACTATTTAGAGTCTCCTGCATTAGTGAAGCACATTCGGTGATTTCTTTACTGCTGCAATATAAAACAAAATCGTCCGCATACTGCCCAATTTTTAATTTTGGGGAGGCCAAAACTTTAATTTTAAGTGATCCAATATTAAATAAAATCGGGGACATGGGGTCCCCCTGTGCCAAACCGTCGCGACAAATTCTCACGATCACCTCACCGTTCGTCAATTTATAGACAATAAACCTACAACTGAGAAATTGTCGTACATAATTGCAAATATGGACATCGACACCGAATTCGACGAGACGCTCGGTGAGCACCTCGACCGATACACAGTTGTAGGCATCCGCGATGTCCGTAAATGCACACAAAAGGAATTCTTTTTTATTAAAACTGAGTTCCACATCCATGGCAAACCGCGCGAGGCCGTCCAAACAGGATCGTCCTCGACGAAAGCCTATCATATAATCGAGAAAAAAATTATTTCCTTCGAAAAACTGTTTAAGTCTTTTGGTAATAATTTTATTAAAGATTTTGCAAAGACAATTAATCAGCGATATCGGACGATACTTTAAATCGGCACCGGTGCGTTTAGGTATAGCGATGACTTTAATATTTCGTCGAAGTTGTTTAATCCTTCAGGCCCCGCGCGAGCACCGGTGATCGCGACAACAATAGAATACAATAGCAATTCCTGGAAATTCCGACTGAAGTAGTAAATCGAATTATAAATTTTTAACAGAATATGTTTAGCGTTACCTGGGAGATGATATATCATAGAATACAGCACACCGTCTAAACCGGCAGAAGTATCTTTTCGTTTGATTACAGAAACCAGCTCGGCCATTGTGATAAGACAACACGTTTGATCCCGGGAATTATTAAAAAACTGGTTATACGGCGGGGGAGCCGCGCCGTCGGGAGTTAGATTCCTTACGAACTGTTGCGCCTCCTCCTCCGTTAACGTGTTCGTTCTACTCGGATATCCCTTGATCCATCGAAGTTTACGCCACATATCGGTGCAATTCGTTTTATAATCGATACTTTCACAGAATTTTTGCCACGAATCTAATTTGGCCTGCCGTATTAGTTTGCGGGCTACGACCACCTTCTCTTTGAAAGCTAAATAATTTTCTGTCGTACGGTTTTTGCGTAGTGTTTTAAGAGCGAGCCTCCTTTCCGCTATCGCTCTCGACAGACTTTGATTCCACCACGGCTTCGGTTTGAATTTAGAAAGAGGACCTGCGCTAATTCGTGCCGAAGGTATGAAAGCATCTGCTGCGCTACTAATGATACCGAAAAGGTTATCTGGGTGCACGGTAGTGCCCCCGCCGAGACGAGCCAAGCGAAGCGCAAGGGCACTACCTACCTTTTCTCGAAGTGTTTCGCCGTTTTTTTTAACCTTCATAGAATTGGTTTCCGTTGCAGCAGATAGTTCATATTTTCAGGATATGATGTCATCAATAAACTTATTAAGTATACAGAGTCTCAATTGAATATCTCTTATACTTTAGATTTTATTGATATCTAAAATACGCCGATTTCGTCACTGACACACTGATGGTCATCAAAATGTTTGGCTACTTCCTGAAGTGCTAGAAACATGAAATTTGGTATGTAATCTAAGTTTAGTATACAACCAACAAAAAAATTCATAAACTTGTAATTTTCATCCCCCATCCCCTAAAATGGGGGGGGGGTGGGAGTTGACCCTTATAGAGTTGGTTTCCGATATGTCAGATAGATTATATTCTCAGGATATGATATTAATAATAGACTTATTGAACATACAAAATCTCAATTAAATAGGTCTAATACTTTATATTTTATTGATATCTAAAATACGCCGAAATTTGGCTATACGCCGTAAAATAAGTTTAGTAGGGGGGTATAATGGAAGTTTAAATGAGACGCTCACCAATTTTATGAATAAGGACATGAAAGTTTACACGGGATGGACATTAATCCTTCAGGCCCCGCGCGAGCACCGGTGATCGCGACAACAATAGAATACAATAGCAATTCCCGGAAATTCCGAGTGAAGTATTAACTAAAAACGTCTTGATAAAAAATAAAAATGAAAACACTAAAAAGACTAAAAAAGACTTCCTAGCAAGTAGCAACTTACAAAAATGACTGAAATCCCACCAAAAACATTTCATGAAAATGTTACCTCGACGACCGCAAAAGGTTTGCCCTGTGAAAAAGACATCAGATCTAATGTAGAGCCAAGCTTCTGAATCGACGCGGCCTAACTCTATCGACCCATAACTCCAACAAATTCTACATAATATCAGTAAGTATGTATGTATGGCTTGGTTGTTTCGTTACTTAGGTACTTCAGATCAGAAACTAAATATTCGAAACAGCGAAGCCATCCATACATGTAAGTATGTATGATATTATGTAGAATTTGTTGGAGTTATAGAGTTAGGCCGCGTCGATTCAGAAGCTTGGCTCTACATTAGATCTGTTGTCTTTTTCACAGCGCAAACCTTTTGTGGTCGTCGAGGTAACATTTTCATGAAATGTTTTTGGTGGGATCGTAATTTTCCTGAACACTATCACTAAAAATAAACGTGCTACATTTCGATTCAATGTCCGATTCGTACCCTTCCCAATCTGCTCGTTTAACGTTTCGTTTTGAAAAATTTTCACATAGCGACTGGTTTTTAATTTTGATCATAATAAGTAGATGGTCGCTACCAAAATTTTCGTTAGTGACGGCCCAAGAACACGCTAGCACCAAATCGGAGCTGGCAAAGGAAATGTCCGGAGAAGAACAAACTATTCTGTCGTGTACTTTTGAAATACGGGTTGAACTCCCATCATTTAGGAAGGAAAAGTTATGGTCCGAGCCAGATTCTGCAATCATACGACCTCTGCCGTCAGTAGTGTAGGACCAGGAAGCATGGTGAGCATTGAAGTCACCTGCTATTAAGGTTTTACGGTTAAAGAGAGAGAACAATTCGTCAAAATCTCTCTTCCCTATCCTAACATTACTCGGTGAATACACACCTAATACGTATTGAAGTGAACTTTGATTAATCAATTCTACACACAACATATCGAGTTTATTCGATGTTAAATTTAATTCTTTTACTCTAGCTGGAAGCGAGATATGCACTAAAATAATCAAACCACCGAACCCGTCATGTCGATCGTGTCTGAAACAGCAGTAGCCCGATACATTGAAATTTCTATCGCCAGAAAGCCACGTTTCGGAACAAATACATATATGAACACTTTCTCTGCTCAGAAACGTCTCCAATTCAGCTTTCTCCGGTAAAATACTACGGCTGTTCCATTGTACAATTTTAAGATTTATGATGTTAAAATGTGTTAAGTTTTTTAATCATACGAGTAATCCGATTTTTAACTTTTCTTGCCGAAATTTCTTTTATAACTTCTTTTAAAATTTTAACTAACTGTCCAATCATCCGTGTACGTTAATCCTTCAGGCCCCACGCGAGCACCGGTGATCGCGACAACAATAGAATACAATAGTGTTAGAAATTGTTTAAATAATAGTTTACAATCATGATCAATATTTATTTACTTTATTTCATTATTATAAAATCAAGTCATTATTTTATCAAATATTTATAAGGTAGTTCTAAAACTGTTATATTCCGAAAGGTATAAATAAGATAGTCGCCATATTGGTAATTCATTACTGTTCTAAACGTCGAACCGACAAGTGCAATTAGTTACTAAAGTGTTAGTGTATAATAAAAGTACGTTATTGATCTGATTTGGGTTTTACTTTTTTTCAAATCAGAAGTGTTGGATAAAGATTGCCTACGGCCTAAATCTGGTAATGAAGTGATGACGCGTGAAAGTCGATATCTGTGCTATTGTTTTTAACTGTGTCTCGGCTCGCTTAAGCCATTGATTATATTAGTAATATATTGAAAGCTTGCAATTTCTTTTCGTTGGACTATAAAAATTATTGATATCTAATTTTCTCAAATACCCACATTTTCGTTTTAATTTAAGATAATAATAATCGGTAGTATCATTGTAAAGATATTCATTCGCACAAGTTATATTATACTATCCTAAACATCAATATGTCAGACCGTGAAGGTACACCGACGGGCCCTACACCTTTTTCTAGAAACCGTTCAAATAATTTGACTAGATCGACTCGGAAAAGTCGTAAGCGACATCGTAGCCCGTCTACCGGCAGCTCCTCTTCTCGTAGTGGCAGTTCGGGTAGTCACAATCGTCATCGTCGATATCTAAGACGTCGCTACAGTCGTTCACGTACAAGACACTCGCGTCGTAGATCTCGAATTAGTGACTCTGCTTTAACACGTCACAGTTCACAATCAGGCTCGCGCGGAACACGTAACCGTGCACGTACTTCTCGTCGTCGGTCTCGTTCGCGATATCGCCGGTCACGAGTAGATTCGTTAACGCCTCGACAAAAGTCTCGTTCTAGTATACGACGGAATGATCGCGATAAACCATGTGGGAGTGCAGACTTGAGTGAAACCCACACTTCGCGAGATAATAATTCAAATAATATACTTAATCAGTTAATCAGTGCATTACAGGGAGGAAACAATTTACGTAATAATAATTCTAGTCATGTGCAGGGATCGCAAAATATAATAACTGAATTTGACCCAGCCTCAAAGAGTCAAACCATAAACGATTGGATTGCTAAAATTAATGAATCGGCTGAAATTTACGGATGGTCAGAACAGCAAACTATCTTTTACGCTTTACCAAAACTCTCCGGTTTAGCGAAAAAGTGGTACGATGGGCTTACAAGCGTTAAATTTAGTTGGGTAGAATGGCAACAAAAATTGTTGAAAACGTTCCCTAGTGATCACAACTATGCTGATCTTTTGGTTGAGATGCTTAATAGAAGAAGTCGACGTAATGAAACGTTAGTTGAATATTTTTACGATAAAATTATGTTGATTAATCGGTGTCAACTAAAAGGTAGGCAAGCTGTAGACTGTTTAAGCCACGGAGTTTACGACAGTAATATTAGAATGAATATAGAAGGAGCACAATTCAGTGATCCTGATCAAGTACTTAATTACTTTCAGAATATTTCTCATATAAAAGAGGATACAGCAATATTCAAAAAGAGTTATTTTAGAGACCGTAGTCATTTTGATAACCTGCGAAAACATTCCGATACACAAGATAGTAAATTTAAAAACAATTTCGATAGTACCAGTAATAAAAAAATTATGCAAGCGGTTACCTGTTATAATTGTAATGAAACTGGTCATACGGTAGTAAATTGCACAAAAGAAATTCTAAAATGTGGCAAATGTAAGCGTTACGGTCATTTAGAGCTAAATTGTAAAGTTAGTTTGACTAATAAATATAAAAACAATAATAATATTGAAAGTCCAAAAGTTGCTGATCCCAAACAAAACTCAAAGCAGGTCATGACTATCGACGAAACTTTAGGCAACGGTAATAATAAATATTTTAAACAGGTTAACGTTGATGGAATGAATATATCTGGATATGTAGATCTTGGAAGTGAATGTACACTGATTAGCGATAAAGTTAAAAGCATCCTAAAATCGGAAGTAAATGATACTAATCTGCCAACTTTAAAAGGATTCGGAAACAGCGCTATTACTCCTGAAGGTAGAATAACTATTCATATAAAATTGGACATGGTTGAATTACAAGTACCAGCATTTGTAGTTCCTGCAATATATTTACCCGCGGATATATTAATTGGACAGACTCTCACAGAACATCCCTCAGTCAGAGTATTTAAATCGGACAAAGATCTAATTCTTTACCAAGTTTCTCCAAATAAATCTAATGTGATAATCCTTAAATCTAAAGAAGATGCTACAGTTAGTCATAATTGTTCAATAGAAGTATATAGTAATACGGAATTCACTGGATTTGTTAGCCTTACACCCGATCTTAGGTTAAATAAAGAAGCCGAATATTTAATTTTGCCTGGCTTATATTCTGTAACCAAAGGCTTAGGGAGTATTGTGTTGATTCCACTTAACTCAAAGGATATACAGATAGCTAAAGATACAACTTTGGTTCGAGGTATAGGTATACCTAATCAAATATTTCCTGAAAACATTAAAAATAATTACATCGTAAATGTTAGTCATGTGTTTAACGATAACTCCCAAATTTCATATAATGACCTGAATATTGACAAAACGCTTTTACCTGAGGCTGTTAATAAATTACTTGATATGTTAACTGAATACAAAGATTGTTTTGCGTTCTCAACCGGTGAATTGGGTAAAACATCGGTAGCCGAAATGACAATCGATCTGCATGACAAATCTCCTGTTACATACCGTCCATATAGGCTTTCATTAGCAGAGCGCGAAAAAGTTTCTCAAATTATATCCGAACTTTTGGAGAGTGATATAATTCGAGAATCAAATTCAGAGTATGCGAGCCCGATAATATTAGTACCAAAGAAAAATGGTGAACTGCGTCTTTGTGTCGATTACCGGGCGCTCAATCGTAAAACCATCAAGGACAAATATCCTATGCCGTTAATTGACGATCAAATCGATTGTCTTCAGGGACAAAACTATTTTAGCACCTTGGACTTAACCCAAGGCTATCATCAGATTCCCATGTCGGAGAACTCCAAACATTATACAGCATTCGTCACACCAGACGGACACTACGAATATAACCGTATGCCGTTTGGTCTGACGAACGCTCCAGCGGTTTTTCAAAGGATTGTACATAAATTATTAATTAAGCATAAAATACCAGCTGTCCTTGCATATATGGATGACATAGTAATAGGATCTAGTTCAATAGATGAAGGGATACACAAATTGAAATTGGTACTTGATATATTACGTGAAGCTAAGCTGTCTTTAAATTTAAAGAAATGCCATTTTTTTAAGGAATCAATAGAATACATAGGATTTGAAGGTTTGTCTTTTGTGTCATGATGAAAGTGGTCATTTTTCCTTTGAAAAGACCCTAGAAAAAATGCGGAGAGATTACTGGTTTTCGGGTATGACACGTTTTGTCAAAAAATATGTGCGATCATGTATTCAATGTGCCTACGCGAAAGAACCTTCTGGAAAGAAGCAAGGCATGTTGCATCCCATACCCAAACCTACAACTCCTTTCGAGTGTGTACATATAGATCATGTAGGTCCTTTTGTACGCAGTAGGAACGGAAATACTTACATATTAGGAATAATCGATGCGTTTACAAAGTTTATTGTGTTACGGGCTGTTCGGAATACTAAGAGTAAAACTTCGATTCAGGTCTTACAGGAATTCATAGGGTTATTTGGCTCACCTAGAGTTGTAGTTTCTGATAGAGGTACTAGCTTTACCTCAGGAGAGTTCAATCGGTTTATAGAATCAAACCAAATAAAACACGTCAAAAACGCGGTAGCAACACCTAGAGCAAACGGTCAAATCGAGCGTTATAACCGTTCTATTCTTGGCTCATTGACTGCTCTTAACTTTACCGAAGACGATCGCAATTGGGACAGAGAAATAAACAAAGTACAATGGAGTTTAAACAACACTATTAATAAAGGTATAGGCAAAACCCCCGCTGAGATCGTTTTCGGTAAGCAGACTGTGAATATTGCAGAAAGTCATTTGCATGAGACTTCAATGAATTTAGAGCAAAACGAAAATATTCAAGAAACTCGGGAAGAAGTAGCGTCATATATACGTAAGGAACAGAGTGCAATGAAAGCCCGATTCGATAAAAAACGTTGTACTGCTCACATGTATAAAGTAGGAGACCTAGTTATTAAAAAACTTTAATAACGTCGGTAATAGCAAAAACTTGTTCCCCCATACAGTGGACCTTACAAGGTTTCTGCTGTGCTAGGTAACGATCGTTACGAAGTCTGCAGTATAGACGGTTTTTCGAGCAGAAAATATAAAAATGTGTACTCGGCGGATAAAATGAAGCCTTGGATAAGGTTGGGACCTATCGGTAGTAGCTCTGATAGTGATGATTCAAATGATTCAAGTGCTGAATGACACTTTACCATGAACATTATTTATATGTAATAAACTACATACTCTATATTTACAACTTTTAAAAACTATACAATATCTTTAATTATGCATAAATATATATACATTATACATAAATCAAATTATACAACGAAGTTATTTTTGATCGTTATTTTTAAAATAGTTTTAATGAATTTATATTACTATTACATAATATCTTAAGCGACTCGAAATATAAGTAAAATTTACAATTGCATTATATTGCGGACAACGTGTAGGCGTACACCCTGTGTGTGTACGCGGTAGTGTGGCTCACGTTTGTGCACCTTGTGCGTGTACGTTACATCTATTGCTGCAAGGCCGAAACACCCTGTGTATGTACGCGGTAGTGTGGCCTACAACAGCTTCGGTACACCCCGTGTGTGTACGCTACACCAGCTGCTACAGTGCCGCTACACCTCGTGTATGTAAGCGGTGGTGCGGCCTACTACGCCGTTGCACCCCGTGTGTGTACGCTACACCAGCTGCTACAGTGCCGCTACACCTCGTGTATGTAAGCGGTGGTGCGGCCTACTACGCCGTTGCACCCCGTGTGTGTACGCTACACCAGCTGCTACAGTGCCGCTACACCTCGTGTATGTAAGCGGTGGTGCGGCCTACTACGCCGTTGCACCCCGTGTGTGTACGCTACACCAGCTGCTACAGTGCCGCTACACCTCGTGTATGTAAGCGGTGGTGCGGCCTACTACGCCGTTGCACCCCGTGTGTGTACGCTACACCAGCTGCTACAATGCCGCTACACCTCGTGTATGTAAGCGGTGGTGCGGCCTACTACGCCGTTGCACCCCGTGTGTGTACGCTACACCAGCTGCTACAGTGCCGCTACACCTCGTGTATGTAAGCGGTGGTGCGGCCTACTACGCCGTTGCACCCCGTGTGTGTACGCTACACCAGCTGCTACAGTGCCGCTACACCTCGTGTATGTAAGCGGTGGTGCGGCCTACTACGCCGTTGCACCCCGTGTGTGTACGCTACACCAGCTGCTACAATGCCGCTACACCTCGTGTTTGTACGCGGTGGTGCGGCCTACTACGCCGTTGCACCCCGTGTGTGTACGCTACACCAGCTGCTACAGTGCCGCTACACCTCGTGTATGTAAGCGGTGGTGCGGCCTACTACGCCGTTGCACCCCGTGTGTGTACGCTACACCAGCTGCTACAGTGCCGCTACACCTCGTGTATGTAAGCGGTGGTGCGGCCTACTACGCCGTTGCACCCCGTGTGTGTACGCTACACCAGCTGCTACAGTGCCGCTACACCTCGTGTATGTAAGCGGTGGTGCGGCCTACTACGCCGTTGCACCCCGTGTGTGTACGCTACACCAGCTGCTACAATGCCGCTACACCTCGTGTTTGTACGCGGTGGTGCGGCCTACTACGCCGTTGCACCCCGTGTGTGTACGCTACACCAGCTGCTACAGTGCCGCTACACCTCGTGTATGTAAGCGGTGGTGCGGCCTACTACGCCGTTGCACCCCGTGTGTGTACGCTACACCAGCTGCTACAGTGCCGCTACACCTCGTGTATGTAAGCGGTGGTGCGGCCTACTACGCCGTTGCACCCCGTGTGTGTACGCTACACCAGCTGCTACAGTGCCGCTACACCTCGTGTATGTAAGCGGTGGTGCGGCCTACTACGCCGTTGCACCCCGTGTGTGTACGCTACACCAGCTGCTACAGTGCCGCTACACCTCGTGTATGTAAGCGGTGGTGCGGCCTACTACGCCGTTGCACCCCGTGTGTGTACGCTACACCAGCTGCTACAGTGCCGCTACACCTCGTGTATGTAAGCGGTGGTGCGGCCTACTACGCCGTTGCACCCCGTGTGTGTACGCTACACCAGCTGCTACAGTGCCGCTACACCTCGTGTATGTAAGCGGTGGTGCGGCCTACTACGCCGTTGCACCCCGTGTGTGTACGCTACACCAGCTGCTACAGTGCCGCTACACCTCGTGTATGTAAGCGGTGGTGCGGCCTACTACGCCGTTGCACCCCGTGTGTGTACGCTACACCAGCTGCTACAGTGCCGCTACACCTCGTGTATGTAAGCGGTGGTGCGGCCTACTACGCCGTTGCACACCGTGTGTGTACGCTACACCAGCTGCTACAGTGCCGCTACACCTCGTGTATGTAAGCGGTGGTGCGGCCTACTACGCCGTTGCACCCCGTGTGTGTACGCTACACCAGCTGCTACAGTGCCGCTACACCTCGTGTATGTAAGCGGTGGTGCGGCCTACTACGCCGTTGCACCCCGTGTGTGTACGCTACACCAGCTGCTACAGTGCCGCTACACCTCGTGTATGTAAGCGGTGGTGCGGCCTACTACGCCGTTGCACCCCGTGTGTGTACGCTACACCAGCTGCTACAGTGCCGCTACACCTCGTGTATGTAAGCGGTGGTGCGGCCTACTACGCCGTTGCACCCCGTGTGTGTACGCTACACCAGCTGCTACAGTGCCGCTACACCTCGTGTATGTAAGCGGTGGTGCGGCCTACTACGCCGTTGCACCCCGTGTGTGTACGCTACACCAGCTGCTACAGTGCCGCTACACCTCGTGTATGTAAGCGGTGGTGCGGCCTACTACGCCGTTGCACCCCGTGTGTGTACGCTACACCAGCTGCTACAGTGCCGCTACACCTCGTGTATGTAAGCGGTGGTGCGGCCTACTACGCCGTTGCACCCCGTGTGTGTACGCTACACCAGCTGCTACAGTGCCGCTACACCTCGTGTATGTAAGCGGTGGTGCGGCCTACTACGCCGTTGCACCCCGTGTGTGTACGCTACACCAGCTGCTACAGTGCCGCTACACCTCGTGTATGTAAGCGGTGGTGCGGCCTACTACGCCGTTGCACCCCGTGTGTGTACGCTACACCAGCTGCTACAGTGCCGCTACACCTCGTGTATGTAAGCGGTGGTGCGGCCTACTACGCCGTTGCACCCCGTGTGTGTACGCTACACCAGCTGCTACAGTGCCGCTACACCTCGTGTATGTAAGCGGTGGTGCGGCCTACTACGCCGTTGCACCCCGTGTGTGTACGCTACACCAGCTGCTACAGTGCCGCTACACCTCGTGTATGTAAGCGGTGGTGCGGCCTACTACGCCGTTGCACCCCGTGTGTGTACGCTACACCAGCTGCTACAGTGCCGCTACACCTCGTGTATGTAAGCGGTGGTGCGGCCTACTACGCCGTTGCACCCCGTGTGTGTACGCTACACCAGCTGCTACAGTGCCGCTACACCTCGTGTATGTAAGCGGTGGTGCGGCCTACTACGCCGTTGCACCCCGTGTGTGTACGCTACACCAGCTGCTACAGTGCCGCTACACCTCGTGTATGTAAGCGGTGGTGCGGCCTACTACGCCGTTGCACCCCGTGTGTGTACGCTACACCAGCTGCTACAGTGCCGCTACACCTCGTGTATGTAAGCGGTGGTGCGGCCTACTACGCCGTTGCACCCCGTGTGTGTACGCTACACCAGCTGCTACAGTGCCGCTACACCTCGTGTATGTAAGCGGTGGTGCGGCCTACTACGCCGTTGCACCCCGTGTGTGTACGCTACACCAGCTGCTACAGTGCCGCTACACCTCGTGTATGTAAGCGGTGGTGCGGCCTACTACGCCGTTGCACCCCGTGTGTGTACGCTACACCAGCTGCTACAATGCCGCTACACCTCGTGTTTGTACGCGGTGGTGCGGCCTACTACGCCGTTGCACCCCGTGTGTGTACGCTACACCAGCTGCTACAGTGCCGCTACACCTCGTGTATGTAAGCGGTGGTGCGGCCTACTACGCCGTTGCACCCCGTGTGTGTACGCTACACCAGCTGCTACAATGCCGCTACACCTCGTGTATGTAAGCGGTGGTGCGGCCTACTACGCCGTTGCACCCCGTGTGTGTACGCTACACCAGCTGCTACAGTGCCGCTACACCTCGTGTATGTAAGCGGTGGTGCGGCCTACTACGCCGTTGCACCCCGTGTGTGTACGCTACACCAGCTGCTACAATGCCGCTACACCTCGTGTATGTAAGCGGTGGTGCGGCCTACTACGCCGTTGCACCCCGTGTGTGTACGCTACACCAGCTGCTACAGTGCCGCTACACCTCGTGTATGTAAGCGGTGGTGCGGCCTACTACGCCGTTGCACCCCGTGTGTGTACGCTACACCAGCTGCTACAGTGCCGCTACACCTCGTGTATGTAAGCGGTGGTGCGGCCTACTACGCCGTTACACCCCGTGTGTGTACGCTACACCAGCTGCTACAGTGCCGCTACACCTCGTGTATGTAAGCGGTGGTGCGGCCTACTACGCCGTTGCACCCCGTGTGTGTACGCTACACCAGCTGCTACAGTGCCGCTACACCTCGTGTATGTAAGCGGTGGTGCGGCCTACTACGCCGTTGCACCCCGTGTGTGTACGCTACACCAGCTGCTACAATGCCGCTACACCTCGTGTTTGTACGCGGTGGTGCGGCCTACTACGCCGTTGCACCCCGTGTGTGTACGCTACACCAGCTGCTACAGTGCCGCTACACCTCGTGTATGTAAGCGGTGGTGCGGCCTACTACGCCGTTGCACCCCGTGTGTGTACGCTACACCAGCTGCTACAATGCCGCTACACCTCGTGTATGTAAGCGGTGGTGCGGCCTACTACGCCGTTGCACCCCGTGTGTGTACGCTACACCAGCTGCTACAGTGCCGCTACACCTCGTGTATGTAAGCGGTGGTGCGGCCTACTACGCCGTTGCACCCCGTGTGTGTACGCTACACCAGCTGCTACAGTGCCGCTACACCTCGTGTATGTAAGCGGTGGTGCGGCCTACTACGCCGTTGCACCCCGTGTGTGTACGCTACACCAGCTGCTACAATGCCGCTACACCTCGTGTATGTAAGCGGTGGTGCGGCCTACTACGCCGTTGCACCCCGTGTGTGTACGCTACACCAGCTGCTACAGTGCCGCTACACCTCGTGTATGTAAGCGGTGGTGCGGCCTACTACGCCGTTGCACCCCGTGTGTGTACGCTACACCAGCTGCTACAGTGCCGCTACACCTCGTGTATGTAAGCGGTGGTGCGGCCTACTACGCCGTTACACCCCGTGTGTGTACGCTACACCAGCTGCTACAGTGCCGCTACACCTCGTGTATGTAAGCGGTGGTGCGGCCTACTACGCCGTTGCACCCCGTGTGTGTACGCTACACCAGCTGCTACAGTGCCGCTACACCTCGTGTTTGTACGCGGTGGTGCGGCCTACTACGCCGTTACACCCCGTGTGTGTACGCTACACCAGCTGCTACAGTGCCGCTACACCTCGTGTATGTAAGCGGTGGTGCGGCCTACTACGCCGTTGCACCCCGTGTGTGTACGCTACACCAGCTGCTACAGTGCCGCTACACCTCGTGTATGTAAGCGGTGGTGCGGCCTACTACGCCGTTGCACCCCGTGTGTGTACGCTACACCAGCTGCTACAGTGCCGCTACACCTCGTGTATGTAAGCGGTGGTGCGGCCTACTACGCCGTTGCACCCCGTGTGTGTACGCTACACCAGCTGCTACAGTGCCGCTACACCTCGTGTATGTAAGCGGTGGTGCGGCCTACTACGCCGTTGCACCCCGTGTGTGTACGCTACACCAGCTGCTACAGTGCCGCTACACCTCGTGTTTGTACGCGGTGGTGCGGCCTACTACGCCGTTACACCCCGTGTGTGTACGCTACACCAGCTGCTACAGTGCCGCTACACCTCGTGTATGTAAGCGGTGGTGCGGCCTACTACGCCGTTGCACCCCGTGTGTGTACGCTACACCAGCTGCTACAGTGCCGCTACACCTCGTGTATGTAAGCGGTGGTGCGGCCTACTACGCCGTTGCACCCCGTGTGTGTACGCTACACCAGCTGCTACAGTGCCGCTACACCTCGTGTATGTAAGCGGTGGTGCGGCCTACTACGCCGTTGCACCCCGTGTGTGTACGCTACACCAGCTGCTACAATGCCGCTACACCTCGTGTATGTAAGCGGTGGTGCGGCCTACTACGCCGTTGCACCCCGTGTGTGTACGCTACACCAGCTGCTACAGTGCCGCTACACCTCGTGTATGTAAGCGGTGGTGCGGCCTACTACGCCGTTGCACCCCGTGTGTGTACGCTACACCAGCTGCTACAGTGCCGCTACACCTCGTGTATGTAAGCGGTGGTGCGGCCTACTACGCCGTTGCACCCCGTGTGTGTACGCTACACCAGCTGCTACAGTGCCGCTACACCTCGTGTATGTAAGCGGTGGTGCGGCCTACTACGCCGTTGCACCCCGTGTGTGTACGCTACACCAGCTGCTACAGTGCCGCTACACCTCGTGTATGTAAGCGGTGGTGCGGCCTACTACGCCGTTGCACCCCGTGTGTGTACGCTACACCAGCTGCTACAGTGCCGCTACACCTCGTGTATGTAAGCGGTGGTGCGGCCTACTACGCCGTTGCACCCCGTGTGTGTACGCTACACCAGCTGCTACAGTGCCGCTACACCTCGTGTATGTAAGCGGTGGTGCGGCCTACTACGCCGTTGCACCCCGTGTGTGTACGCTACACCAGCTGCTACAATGCCGCTACACCTCGTGTATGTAAGCGGTGGTGCGGCCTACTACGCCGTTGCACCCCGTGTGTGTACGCTACACCAGCTGCTACAATGCCGCTACACCTCGTGTATGTAAGCGGTGGTGCGGCCTACTACGCCGTTGCACCCCGTGTGTGTACGCTACACCAGCTGCTACAGTGCCGCTACACCTCGTGTTTGTACGCGGTGGTGCGGCCTACTACGCCGTTACACCCCGTGTGTGCTATATTGTTATGCCTGCAGGCTGCAGCCTGTTCTAGTGCTTTCCTAGAAAAGTGCGCGTTTTGTGTATGCGAAAATTAGCTCAGAGTTAAGTGAAACCAAAGTGAAGTGAAATTATAAAGTGCTAATTAAATAATAGAGTGCAGTGTGAAGAAAGCTACAAAATGAAGTGAAATGAATATTGTAATGTTAATCAAAATTGAATGGGGCCATTCAATAATCACAATAGGATGGCCGAAAATAAATAAACATTGATAGGTAGTTAAAATGTTAGTGTGCTTGCATATTATATTATAAAATATTATATTGTTAGTTTCTCATAAATACTATAATAAGAAAGTAACTAAGAAAATAAAACAAACATTAAATTTAGATTAAGCTAATCAATATGTTAAAATGTTAGTGTGTTTGCGTATTATATTATTAAATATTATATTGTTAGTTTCTCATAAATAGTATAGTATGAAAGTAACTAAATATTATTTTCTGCCTGAGGCCAGGCATTGATTCAGGATGGCCGAATGTTAGAAATTGTTTAAATAATAGTTTACAATCATGATCAATATTTATTTAGTTTATTTCATTATTATAAAATCAAGTCATTATTTTATCAAATATTTATAAGGTAGTTCTAAAACTGTTATATTCCGAAAGGTATAAATAAGATAGTCGCCATATTGGTAATTCATTACTGTTCTAAACGTCGAACCGACAAGTGCAATTAGTTACTAAAGTGTTAGTGTATAATAAAAGTACGTTATTGATCTGATTTGGGTTTTACTTTTTTTCAATAGCAATTCCTGGAAATTCCGACTGAAGTATTAAACTTATCTGTAGAATATTTTCTTTACCGTACGATTCATCTAAGAAACTCATAAATTCTTTAATCGACATGGGGTAATCGCCGCTTTCCAAAATCTTTTCAATTTCTGTAATCTCCGAGGGTTGTATGTCGATCGTCCATTTTTGTTTTTTAACAACTTTCTTAGCCGGGTCAGTGTCGTAGATGGAAACTTCGCTCGAGTCGGACTCACCATGGCTTCGTTATCTGACAATAATATTTCTGTAGGAGCGGGCGCGCTTTGCGACGATTCGGTCGTAGTAGGCGGGTGCGGTCTTTTGAAAGTTACGGGCGGACGGAAATTAGGGACATTCAAAATATCACTAGCGTTGTTAGCGGGATTCGAATTCCCCTTCGACTGTGTATTGCCTGGACACTTATTAGCGACGTGACCTTCTTTTTTGCATAAAAAGCACGTCATCGAGTCTGAGGACACCACAGATTTCTATCTAATTATATCCCGCATGTGTATGTACTTCGCGTGCCATAGCGTTCCCAAAAGAGTATATACTATACTCTTTCGAAAGTCTGTTCTTTAGTCTGCGCTCCACCGTTATCGGAATCGGACGTCAATCGGAATTCTAAAAATGCCTAGTTGTGCCGTATTGGGCTGTGGAGATTGGACTAAAAACGTTGGTATAAATAGTGGACACGTTTCTTATCATCGGTAAGTAATTTTATTATTTAATCATGTGTCCTTTATTTTAAAATCAATTATTTAATGTAAATCGTGTGTGGCTGTAGTTTTTACCATAAAATCTACGTAACTGCGTGTGTACCGCATGATTCATAATACATTGCCGATTTAGTTAGAAAATTATAGAGCCCGTTCTATTTGTCCGCTATTGAGCGCGCAATGGAAATAAAACAATCGATACTTTCATTCATCGCTTAGTTTCGAGGTACAGTCAATATTCTCATTTTTCTGTCAAATGAAGCAAATAGTGTTGTACATATTCTCGATTCTAATTAATTGATTTTCGAAACAGACATGAAACAGAGGAATGATAATGTTCGCTTTGGGATATTTTGTGACTCGGTAATTATATTTCTATACATTTTCTATACGTATAATAAAACTGTAGAAATAAAAAATCTGTACATTAAAGGTATTAAAAAAATAATAAGCGGGGGGTGTCACTACATCGCTATAGAAGCCAAAACTGTAGTTAGTTTTTTGTCTACTGTCTGTCTGTCTGTCTGTCTGTATGTTTGTTCCACTATCACACGAAAACTACTGATCCGATTTGAATGCGGTTTTCGCAGATATATTTGTCTTCTTCCAACTTAATATCTGGTGTATAAAAAAATTTCCCCCTAACCCACTAAGGGGACCAAAGAGGGGGTAAGATTTTGTATCAACTAATGAAGTACAAATACTTTAAATGGCAAAACAACGTTTGCCGGGACAGCTAGTTATGTGATAATTATGTATTTATGTTCCTGTTTAGTGATTTAATTTAAAATAATATAATATATTACTAGCTGTCCTGGCAAGCACGTATCTTAAGATTTATCATTCCTCTGTCTATGAACTCGAATAATAATCGATTAAAAAATCGATATACCTATTAAAATGGCAAAAGAGACGGGGCGCGGCGATTCCTTTGAATCGATTCCGCGCGCACAGGTATTCCCATCACTAAAGCGCTCTTGTGACGTCACAGTAGATATGGAAAAAGTGACACGCTCGTGTTCATACAAATGGAGCGACATAGCGCTTCTATCTAGATCTTATTTCTGTGGAGGACACGTAAATCCAGTAGGATGTACCGTCAAAGTCCACCTGAATACGTTCAGGCAAAGCATTAATGACTTCCGGTGGAACGTAAGCCTGCCGACGAAAACTGAGTATATGATTAAATCCGGGCTCGGTGATACCAGATAAATGATACCGGTGAGGCCAATTCTATCTTCATCTCAGTTAAATTTGCTTCGATTACATTGTGCGGTATTATAGGACATACGTTAGACAGTATGATGCGTTTATTCCTCGTTATCAGAGGACGAATAGGTACTTTCATATTGTTTAATACGATACACTGTTGACGTCTCTTAACTCTTCGGCGACTTCCTCAGTTGAAACGAATAGGCATACACGGTTATTAGACATCCTACTGAGGAATCTAATTTTTGCGGGATCGATAATTTTACCGAAGGCGTAGGTATAGTCTTTGATTTGCATGTCGTCTATCGCGTCTACGATCACTGCTTGTTCTTTTGTCGGGAAAACAAACGATTGGGTAACAGAAGAATAACTTTTGGGTTCCATCGTTCCCGTAGTCAGAAACGATGCGCGACTAGCGAGTAAAGACTCGGACCGATAAGCGCGGGCGCCGGGCGCGGTGCGGCGCGCTCGTTATAGGTAACACGCGTAAATGTAATTGCTATCAATAAGCGCACGTGTAGTCTCAGCGATGTATCGAAAGCAACTGAACAATAGTTTTCCGAATGAAATAGGCCAATACTCACTAGATGTGGACGAGAAGGAGTCGCGGTCACGCGCGTGCACGGAGTCCTCGGAGATGGTGTGCGGCAGACCCGACTTGCCGCGCCGCCCGCCTGCACACATACAACATATTATAGTACCACTTTATTTAATTCTGCAGTCTCGCCACAAGGTTAACTTTAGCTCCTTTGTGGTGAGAGTACCGACGCATCTTCTGTCGACTTCCGAGGCGCCGGAGTT